>CM068761.1:6760882-7084479 GCA_035084275.1 Hydrolagus colliei | reverse complement strand
AGCGCTATACCAAATGCAAGGATTATTATTATTAAATGCCACCTGAAGACCTACTTCTTCGCCTGCTCCTATGGTCACACGCCCCCCACCCCCACCCCCACCCTCCCTTCCCCTTGTTCGGCCACTCTACAGCGCTCCAAGTGCTATCCTATGTGACAGATTCACCGTGAATGTAAGTTGCTGATAAGTTTGGAGCGACGGGGGCTACAAGTGTTTGATTAAAAATTGACAGCCCTGATGGTGGAGTGAATACAGATCCGCTTTACTGATTTGAAACCCAGTCGGTAACTAATTGTTGGACTGGGCTAGACTGGGTCACTTTTGAGGGATTAAAGTGGCCCCAATCGTCAAATGGCAGAGGTCAGGCTTGCCAGTGATATCCTCTTCAATTGAATAATTTATTAATAATAATAATCCCTGCATTTTGATATAGCGCTTTTCACATCTTCTAGACATCTGAAACCGCTTCACAGCATATACTGTAAAATGAATTGACTTGTAGATTTGTGGGCGAAACGAGGCAGGCAATTGCTCACAGCAGCGTCCCCGCAAACAGTCGTGGATTGAGTGACCAATTTATTATTGTTTTCTTTTTCTTGAGGAATTATTATTATCAGACGTGTGGAGTAAGGAAACTTGCCCAAGTTTTCGCCCTGGCCTGGGAATCAAACCCAGGTCTTGTAAGGCAAGTGCTCTAACCTCTGAACTGCCAGACTCCACACACAGTTGACACTCACTGTCAAGGCTCACACATGAACGATGAACATTTTGGTGGCAGTGGGGGGTTGGTCCCACAGGGTAATGTACCTGTCATAAGAACATAAGAATTTTCTGGGCAAAAGAAGACCAAAGTCTTGTTCGCCTTCCACCAAATCGGCACTTATTTGACAGTCGTCCCATCAAGTTGTTTAGGTTTTCCTCCTGTTCCTCGGATTGATTACGGTGTAACTACAGCGTTAAAAAGAACGAGTAGCGAGTACACCGGTTCCTGATCACCTGCGCTTTTCCCTTGTTTAGCCTCGAGGTCAGCATGTCTTCGTAAACTCCACACAGTGTATCAGACGGCCGAGCTTCCTGAAACCCACCAGCTCTTACGGGACACGTGCAGAGCTTTTGCAGAGAAGGAGCTGGCGCCGATCGCTGCTCAACTCGACAGAGAGCACAAATTCCCCGCTGAGCAGGTAATGACACCCCTTATGGTAATCTTTCAAACTCCACGTCGTGCGAATACTGTACGTGCCAAATGTAACTGTGAAGGACGCGATGCTTCGCGGTGATTGGGGAGGGAAATACCGCTGGGAGAGGACTTGTTATGTCTTAGTTTGTCATTAGTGGAATCAATTTGTGTGGAAAGAAAAATAAATCAGGCCGTTGCGTGTGGCGGTTGTTAAACTACAGATGGCGGCAAAAGATTTCACCTCGACTTACTACTGTCCAAGCGCTTTGAGACGTCTTTGTGACTTGGAAGGTGCCACACAAATGTAATTTTGTTGTTGTTGTTGTTGTTTAGGCGCTCTGATGCGCTGTTCGGCGTGAAGGGCGCAATATAAATCCAGGTTGTTGTTGTCGATCATGTTGGGTTGAGACGCTAGCCGATGTGAAGGGCGCTAGATAAATGCAAGCAAGTTGTCGTTATTCTTGTAAGAATACTGTATCTTAAGACTTTTATGGTTGCGCAGACTTGTGCCAAGTTCTTAATTCAGCCTTAATTTGTATTGTAAGCTACTTATTTTAATAGGGCTCTGGAGATGTTATCATACATGAAGGATGCTTCATAACTGCGAGATATCATTAAGAGCTGCAGAAATCCAGCTTCTAAATTATAGTGATAATAATCCTTGCATTTGACAAAGCTAGTGCCTTATCACCTCATTGAGACATCTTAAAGTGCTTCACAGAATATATTGTAAAGTAGATTGACTGCATATTTTGTGGGCGGAATGAAGAGCAGAGCCCTGGTTATCATGTGTTTTGTTGTACTGTATAGCGTGTCCTGGAGAGGATCGATTTCAAGATCCTCACCCTTGTTTTCAAATCCCTCCACTCCTCTGCACCCCCCTACCTCTCTGACCTCCTCGCTCCTCAGATCAGTACCTGTTGCCTTCGCTCCACCGGGTCTGGCCTCCTCCTTGTCCCCTGAATCATCAGTGGCCGTGCCTTCAGCCACTATGCTGCGAGGCTCTGGAACTCCCTTCCTCACTCCCTACGCTTCGACTCCTCTCGTCTCAGTTTCAGGTCTCAACTAAAGACCTATCTCTTCGACCGCGCCTCCCGTCACCTTTCTCCCCCTGTCCCTGGCTCGCCCCCGGGATCCTTTATTGGGAAGCGCTCTGAGACGAAGTCTGGCGTGGAGGTTACTATATAAATCAAAGTTGTTGTTGTTGTTATGGATCCCAACATTTACTCCAAAGGGCGGGCAGAACGCTGGCCAGCTCGCTTCAAAATGGGTCATCGCGAGATGGTGTCTTTCGAGACACAACAAAGAAAGGCGAGAAACGAAAAGCGTTTTGAGTCACAACAAGAGAGTGCGCTCTATGATATAGATGGGAATGGCCATCTCTCTGAACTCTGCAATACTATAAACTGGGCAAATCCAATCCGGGTGAATAAATGGAACTCGTTCTGTAATCCATTGGGATGTAAACATTGCATTTGTGTTCAGGTGAGGGACTTTGCCAAGTTGCAACTGATTGAATCACTTGCCGTAATGTTCTACCCGCTGTTTCTCTTCTACCTCCTCCCGAGTTCCTTTGACCCCAGAGATGCAAATCACTTTCCTGCTGATATTCCTGTTGTTTCCGTAATTGCCGTCAAATGATGTATATCCATCTCCCCTTCCGTCAGTGAATTGACTGTTAATTTTGTGGGCGAAACGCAGCAGCCAATTACGCGCAGCAGTGTCTCACAAACAATCCTGATCACGTTGACCAAAATATTTTGATTTATTTCAAAGGGAATTAGTACTCCCGGAAAAGTGATCCACCAATTGACTGATAGCCGGGTTCCTCCTTACTGTTAGGTAAGCAGAGGCGTGTGGAGAAAAGAAACTTGGCCAAAGTTTCACCCTGCCCAGGAGTTGCTCAGTTCCTCTCGCTGGCGAGTGCTCTAACCACTGAGCTCTATCACTCTCTCAGAAGCAATCTGACAGTCGCTCCAAAGCATTTTAAAAAAAATCTGACTTGGGGATAAAATGGCTGACTGAATCGTCAGGTCACTGCTGATGTAATTTCCTGCAAGCGATGTGCAGAGAGCGATGTTATTGACCAACATTGTTGAGGTGTCTTGTGTTGTGGCAACATATTCACCTCAACAGGAGCTCTACTGGATATGGATCCCGCTGCACCTTTGCAGAAACCGATCGCTGTGCTGAAAAAAATGTTAATAGCGTTGAGGTCGAGAAAGCGATTGAGTCACAGCAAAGCAGAGCAAAGAGAAGGTGCTTCCTCATAGGCAGGGAAAATCCTCCAGCAAACTGACTGAGCCTTTGTCTGTAAATCTGGCGTTTGGCTGCGGAATTATTGGGGAACGGGGATTCGAGAGCAAGTCAGCGGAGTGTGGTGGGGGGAGGGGGAATCCAAATAATTTACAAAGTTAACAGCGGTAATACATAATACTCCAGTTGCACAGTGGTATTTCTCTGTGCTTTCATTGTATGCGCAAAGTATTGCATGACTGCCTCTGTAATATTTATTTAATGTGCACAGGTTAGGGACTGTGAGTTCACTCATTGTGAAAAGAAAAATATGAGATCACACAGGAAGACCCCCCGGGATATTTGGGCATAACACTGAAAGCCTTTGAGTTATACTCACCTGAAGTTTGCAAGTGCAAAGCACTGACTTACCGAACGAACGTTGCCAAAACAGGGCCAGGCTGTTGGTGTGTGTTGTGAAAGTGCTTCTCAGGATTTACTGTGAAGTGTAGTAACTAGTGTATTTGTAGGCCACAAACAGCCAAGAAGCGAGTCATCAATGTTATCATAGAATCTTACAGCACAGAAAGAGGTCTTTCAGCCCATCGTGCCTGTTCCAAGTGTCCAACTAGTCCCACTCCCCCCCCCATGTCCCCGCTCTCACCCCATTACCCTGCCATTTTGTTTTGTTTTGAGCACCCATCCAGTATAAAGTAACCATAACCATCCAATCTATAATAATAATAATCCTTACATTTATATAGCGCTTTCCACATCTTATCAACATCTCAAAGCGCTTCAAAAATACAACAACGTCCCAAGGTTGAGAGTAGGGGGGGAGGGGTCGGGGTAGAGAGAAGAAAAGAGGGAAGAAAGTGGGGGAAGAGATAGGAACCAGAGCAAGTGGGGGGGTTTCGTGGTAGGGGGAAGGAGAGTAGGAAAATTGACTGTATATTTGTGGGCGAAACGCGGCAGTCAAATTGCGCACAACTGTGTCCCACAAACAGTCGCGGAAATGGGGCTAGGGGAGAAAGGGGGGAAAAGATCTAGGAGGGGTACTGTTGGCTGGGACATCAGCCACAACTCGCTGTCTCTTTTCCAATTCTGCTTTGGCATTTTTAATGTTCGGCTGATCAAACACACAGGACCTGGGGTCAGCATCTCACCTGAACATTGGCAACGTAGGAGGTGGTGGGGGGTGGGCAGGAATACCAACCATGACCGTATGAGTTCAAAGTTCCCATGTGGAGCTTGAATCCACAGCCTTCTGACTCGGAGGCGAGAGAGCTACATCTTCGGATGGACACCCGAAGGTAGAAAAAGGCTAAACAGCATCAGCGAATAAGGTTGTTCCTCTTGCTGTAATTGAAGCGCTCTGAGACGCCGTTCGGTGTGGAGAGCGCTATATGTATATCCATGTTGTTGTTGTAATTGAGCATGCTCTTGTCCCCATGTGTTGTACAGTATATGAGCTGCAGGTGTAATTATGACAGTGCTGCAACATTTTAGGTGTGTGTTTGCGATGTTCATCTTATAATGATACAATTCCTCAATCTCATTCGCAGGTAAAGAAAATGGGGGAGCTTGGGCTTTTGGCAATAGATATGCCTGAAGAGTATGGAGGAGCTGGGTTAGACTATCTGGCCTATGTCATTGCTATCGAGGAGATCAGCTGGGGCTGTGCGTCCTCTGGTGTGATTATGAGTGTGAACAATGTAAGTCTGTGTTGGGTTATTATGAATGCCTAATCAAACGCATTGTTTCCACCTTACTGTTAAATGTGAAATCAGTCGCTTGCTTTTCCTTCCTTTCTTCCCTTGCCTCCTTCAAGATCCACCTCGAGGCCCTCCTCTTCACCCGTGCTTTCGATCAACCTCCCTCCGCCCTCCCCAATCCCTAACTCCCTCAGCTCAGGTCCGAAATACTGTCTGTCCAGCTGCTGGGGACGTCCTCCTGATGTGAATGTAATTTTGTTGTGGTTGTTCATATTCAGCAAATTTGGTTTCATTCACAACCCCAAGTTTTAGAATTAAAAAATGCCTCCGCCGGCTACCTACCCAGCCAATATAAACTAGTCCAGCACCTTGGGACTTGTATAGCGTCAAGGGACGCAATCCTCCCGACTTGACAGGCGCTATACAAATGTAAAGGATGCTGGGGAAACTGAGCAGGTCAGGCAGCATCCATGGAGAAAGGAAAAAGAGTCAATGTTTCGGGTCTACAGCCCTTCGTCAGGACTGGACATTACAGTCCTGACGAAGCGTTGTAGACCTGAAACGTTGACTCTTTTTCCTTTCTCCATGGATGCTGCCTGACCTGCTGAGTTTCCCCAGCAACCTTTGTTTTTGTTTCAGATTCCCAGCATCTGCAGTATTTTGTGTTTTGGTTATACAAATGTAATTTGGCATTTTGTATTGTGTTGCTTACCTAATCCTAGAATATTTTAGGCACACATCTTGCCAGTGAGAACACTATCTGGCAAGCTTCCTGCTGGGTCTCTGGCTGAGAGAACGCCACCTGTCAGGGCTTTGGTTAACCGGAGATGAGTGGGAGGAATCCCTGCCCCAGACCGAAGTGGTGCTGATGTGTCAGGCTGGCTGCTGTGTCACCATCAGTGCATTGGGGAAACTGCTCACTCCACCTGCCTCAGGACCTCGAGTGCCTAGTTCCCCCACAGAGGATTAAGGTTGATTCATTTGATTTGTTAACCTTCGACCGTGCCTTACGGTTAAGCTCCTCCCTCCCACCGACTCGGTGTCGTGCTCCACCATTGTCAAGCGCTACCTTGGGCGGTGGGCGCTGCGTTAACGCAATTTTTCCCAGTAATTGTTCCTAGTAAGCTGTAATGTCGTCAATAAAATCCCCTCTTTCTTCAGTCTTTATATTTAGGTCCGATTTTGAAATTTGGCTCGGAGGAACAGAAACGGAAGTGGATAGCCCCGTTCACAGATGGAACTAAAATTGGCTGTTTTGCTCTAAGTGAACCAGGTAAAGTGCACATAAAAGTCTTTCCCTACCAGTTTAAAAGTAAAGTGAGAACTCTTCAGCACCTCGGGACGTCCTCCCGACGTGAAAGGCGCTATACAAATGTCAATTTGGGCTTGGTTGTTGCCCATTGTAATGTATTGATGCTTGTGGGCCTTTTCTTGTTTGTTGGTAACTGTCCCCTTACTGTGGGGATGTATAAACAGTAGCGATGTATTTATGAAAAAAAACAATCCAAAAATATGGTCACTCAACACACGATTGTTGTTGGGACCATGCTGTGTGCAGTTGGCTGCTTGTGTTTCGCCCACACAGTACACAGTCACTACACTTTACAATGATTTCTGTGAATCACTTTGAGATGGCTCAATGACATGACAAGGTGCTATATCAAATGCAAGGATTATTTTATATACAGTAAAAGCTGTTTATCCGGCACCCTACGGGGGGTCGACTAATCGACTGTGTCGGATAATCGGGCGTCAAGTTGCTGAAAACCCAACACAAAAAATTTACTTATTCTAAAACATACCATATTAATAATATGCTAAATAGTAACAGAATACTGTTTGGATACTTACCAATACAGATTCCAGCACACTCAGTAAAAAGATCGGTAAAAAAAGTACTTTTTTACTGATGGGTAAAAACCCAGAGTTCCTAAGTTTAATCAGTGCGCATGGGCACGCATCATGCGCAAGTGCAAAGTGAGCATACTCGCAATTACTGGAATGGGGAATTGCCCCGGGAGGGGGTTGAGCAATCACGGATAAACGGGCTTTTACTATATATATATATGTGTGTGTATAAACGTTTAAAATGTGCCAAAATAATAAAAATCCTTGCATTTGATATAGCACCTTATCATGTCTTTGAGGCATCTCAAAGTGCTTTACAGAATGTACTGTAAAGTGTTTAGACTGTATAGTTTGTGGGCAAAATGTGACAGCCAATTACTGAGGGGAGCAAACAGTGAGATATGTAAGCTTTATTTCCAGAGCTGCAGGATGCATACAGTAGTTGAGAATTTCCAATTGTTGAATCAGATTAAATTCACTGGTCCAGCAATATTTGGCTCCCCCTCCCCGGCATGAACAACACCCTGCGTTTTCTTGTAGCGCGTTTCACAAGGTGGGGGAGAGTTTCAGAGCAAGTAGAGGCAGCACAATACATAGGCAATTTAAAGTTTCAAGTGGATTGCGCAGTGTGTTGGTCGGAAGGAGTGTTTGAGATATGAATAACATGGATCGCTGACATTAACGAACCTGAGAAAAAACATTTGTGTTGCACGAGGCACACTCTGCTCTCCCATTATCTTAAACAGCAAGTGGTTGTCAAGAGTAAATGGTATCTGTGAGCAGAACCCAGTGAAATGCTAAAGCAATTACAGATCACCTGTCTCGCTGCTGTATTCATCACTCCAAAGAGCTTCTGGGTCCTGTTGATTTTCCTCCTCGTTGCGTCTCCGTAATAGTACAGAGCAGGGCAGCCACGAATCATTTTGATTATATTGCCTGCCAGAAAAGAATTACGTCATTCGACCCTTAACGCTTAATGCCAGAAAAGTACATTTAGAAAGTACATTTCAGGTGCATTGATGGACGCGAGGGAACAACAACAAAATGCAACAAAATTACGTTCGTAGAGTGCCTTTCTCGTTGGGAGGACATTCCAAGGCGCTGCAACAAAAAATGAAAGACGGTGACATGATCATTCGCTCGCTCGCAAGCTCACTCACCCACTCACGCTACCCCCCAAAAAATCCTTTTGACTTGTCGCCGCGTAACAATTCTTGCCGCACAAAATAGTCAAGTCATTTCACAATAGTTTCTGCGAAGCGCTTTGAGACGTCTCAACCACTGACCGGGCACTATATTAAACGCTAGGATTATTGTAATCGTTATATATATATATATATATATAATAATTATTGTAATATATAATAAGTTCCTGGCGGGCGCCTTAATTTGGTGTCTCTGCCTCCTGCAGGGAACGGAAGTGATGCTGGTGCGGCCTCCACCACAGCCAGGCTAGAGGGAGATCACTGGATTTTAAACGGAACAAAGGCCTGGATCACTAACAGCTGGGAAGCTTCTGCTGCGATTGTTTTTGCCACCAGCGACAAGTCACTCAAGCAAAAAGTGAGTGCCACGCGATGTGCACCACACGATTTACAGTGCTCCTGTAGCTCAGTGGTTAGAGCACTCGTCTTACAAGCGAGAGACCTGTGTTCGAATCCGGGCACGTCAGGGCGAAACCTCGGGCAAGTTTCCTTACTCCACACACACACACACACACACATACGGCTAATAATAATCCCTCCAAGAGAAATACAATAATAAATTCGGTCATTTCAATCTACGACTGTTTGTGGGGACACTGCTGTGCGCAATTGGCTGCCGCGCTTTACCCACAAAATACTCAGTCATTACACTTTAAACTATATCCTATGAAGTGCTTTGAGACGTGTGACTGATGTGATATGGCGCCTTTTTCAATACAGGGATCACCAAATGTCTTGTGGACAACAATAGGTTCATAGAGTCCTGGAGAGCATTGGTTAGAGCACTCGCTTCACAAGCAGGAGGACCTGGGTTCAATTCCCGGCCAGTGCGATACCTTAGGCAAGTTTCCTTCCTCTGTTTACCGAGTAGTGAGTTTGAACCCGGTAATAATGTGGCACAATTGGCTGATAACAACAACAACAACAAATTACACTTATAAAGCACCTTTCACGTCGGGAGGACGTCCCAAGGCACTGTATTTTGCTCACAAAGCACGCAGTCACTACACTATACAGTATATCCTCCTGTGAAGTGCTTTGTAGACGTGCGCTGAGATGTGATATGGCGCCTTATCAAGTGCACGGATTGTTATTATCATGACTACAGTTACGGTATAAATCCGGCTTTGGGTGTGGTGCATTGTGTTGGTTCCAGCTACTGTTTCCAAGAGCCATCCTTGAGGTATTAAGTTGATGCCTCAACGCCAGCACGTTGCTGAGAGAGAATAACAACTCCCTTGTGTCGCAGTGTAATATTGGCAGTGTCTCACTGATCCGCTTCAAACGACGATAAAATGTTGCAACAGGACCTTCTGCGTAGGAGAACCAACTCTAAAGCGCTTTCAACCCGCTGTGCGTTGGGTAAAGTCTTCCTTCACTGCGCGGACGGCCGCTTTTGATCAGCCGGGAGCTGATTTGTAACGACAAGACCAGCAGGTGGTGCAACGTGCTGTAGTTGGTCTGATTCCCAAAGATAAAGCTGATGAGTTCAATGCTGTATTAGCAAACTAGTAGCATGCTCTCTTTAACGATCCAGGCTAGCTAATGCCACAAGGCACCCTGCTGAGTTGGAGCCTAGATTTCCAGTAGCAGAGCGTTACAGAGCCTGATATTATAGAATTGGACGACACAGAAGGAGGCCATACGGCCCAAGTCCCCTTGGAAAGCTACTATCACCTCTGTTCCCACCACCCCTTCAGGCAGTACCTTCCAGACCATACCATCTCATCACCTCATCTCCTCTCTGGTTCTTTTTCTAATCTTCTGAAATCCGTGACCTCTGGTTACCTACCCACCCACTATCAAAACCTCTCATAGTTTTGAAGAACTCACTAAAGGGATAGGTTTCACTTTTCTTACCAGGTTGGCATAGGGGGCGGGAGGAGATGGAACGGACAGTACGGTACAATGAGGGGTGGGGGCGGCTGAGAAGCTTGCGCTTGATATCTGAGTACTGCACGAGCGCACACAGATAGTCATGTCCACAGAATCTCACTGATTGTGGGTCAGGTTTTGAAAGCATTTTGAAACGATGGCCTTTGCAAGTTGTCGAGTGGCCATAAAGCTTTTAAAGGACCATTTGGCAGTGGAACCAGCATCCCACACCTGCTGCTTTTCAAAGTGCCTCCTAATGGTGGGCTTTACAGCAGGATTCAAACCTACTTTTACACTGCACAGAAATCATTATTATCTTATATTTTTTTTTAAATGTTGTGTGGCTTTTGTGAGAGGAAATGTAGGTTTTACGTCTGACCAGTCCCTTTGTCAACCGGTGATTTTTACTCTCTTGTATGAAGCTTTGGAACTTTCTCCCTCAATCCCTCCATCTTGGTAAAGTGGGCAGACACATGGCAGATGAAGTTTAATGCAGAGAAGGGAATATATGCAGGGAGGCAATATAGGCTAGATAGTACAATTTTAAATGGTGTGAAGGAACAGAGAGACCTGGGGATTTGTGTTAGTGACTCGTTGAAGGTGGCAGGACAGGTAGACAAGGCTGTTAAGAAGGCATATGGGATACTAGGCTTTATAAATAGGGGTATAGAGTACAAAAGTCAGGAAGTGCTGACTAACCTCTATAAGACTTTGGTGAGGCCTCAGCTGGAATACTGTGTTCAATTCTGGTCACCACACTACAGAAAGGATGTGAAGACATGGGAAAGGGTACAAAGAAGATTTACTAGGATGGTGCCAGGATTGAGGGACTTCAGCTATGAGGAGAGGCTAGATAGGCTAAGGTTATTCTCTCTGGAGCAGAGAAGATTGAGGGGAGACCTAATAGAGGTTTATAAGATCATGAGGGGTTTCGACAGGGCAAATAGAGAAAAACTATTTCCACTCATGGGCGAATCTGTGACTCGTGGTCACAGATTTAAAATAGTTTCAAGGCGCAGTAGAGGGGAGCTGAGGAGAAATTTTTTCACTCAGCGAGTTGTTCGAATCTGGAATGCATTGCCTGAAAAGGTGGTGGAGGCTGATTCGATAACAACTTTTAAAAGGGAATTAGATCTTTATTTAGGAAGAACAGGTCTATTAGGCTATGGGGAGTGGGCAGGGCAGTGGAATTGAATCGCTCTTTTCAAAGAGCCGGCACAGACTAGATGGGCCGAATGGCCTCCTTTTGGGCTGTAAAATTCTATGAATCTATGAATCTATGAATCTTGCTGCCTCTTCCCCTCTTTTAGCTCACGACTGAAGCCCTTCCTCTTTGAATGTGCTTACGATCGGTCACCTCCTCCTTCCCTCCCCCCAGTTCAGCGTCGGGCTCCACCACTGTTATGCATTCCACAACTGCGTGTCGGGTGCTGTATAAATACAAACTGTTGTTGAAGTCTAGACTCTGTTCGACTGTCCAGAGGTAGGAATGCGAGCACCACTTTTAAGTGACTCGAGTGGCAGCAACAAGCAGTTTATTTATAATGGAACAGGAACGCAGAACAGCTTATATTACAGCAGAGGAAATAGCTTGTGGTCATGCCTCTGCACAGACGGTTCTGACATTTTTTAAAGGTTAGAAATTATTTTTTAAAATAATAATGTCCACATCCTTGGAGTCCAGTAACCCAGTAGTTAGACCACTCCCCTTGTAAGCTAGAGACCTGGGTTCGATTCCAGGCAGGGAGAAGCCATGGGCACCTTATTCCACAAGTCTGATAATAAACCCTTGGAGGGGAAAAAAATAATTAATTAGTTATTGCAATCAAAGACTGCTTGTGGGACACTGCTATGCGCAATTGGCTGCTGCGTTTCGCCCACAAATATACTGTCAACCGACTTTAATTCTGTGAAGCGCTTTGAGAGACGTCTAGAAGACGTGAGAAGCGCTATGTTAAATGCAGGAATTATTCCTATTAATATTATTATCCACGCACAGTGCGTTTTCTCGCTAAAACTAATTTGAATTTGTTTTTCAATCTCATTAAATATCAAATCACTTCAAGCGTTGCCCAGTGCCACTAATCAACTTGTAATTTCAGCATGCTCAAACTCCCAGAGCGACTGTAAACACGAACTCCTCTGTTTGTTCTGAATTGACCAGAGGCTGTGCCATAAATATCACAGCATGGAAGTCTAATCAGAAAACCTAGATTTTATTTTTAATATCAGGAACAAGGCCATGCAGCCCATGAGCGCTACTCTGTGACTCACCCAATTTAATCTCGCTCTCTTGCTTGCTTGCTCCCAATCACCTTTCGTTTTTAAAAATTCTGTATCAACACCCATCCATTTTGCCCAAGTAATATATACCACAAGTAGATGATGTGAAATGTTTTGAGATGTCTCATTGACAGCATAAGACGCTATATAATAATAATCCTCGCATATATTCTGGGCAAAACAATGTAGCCAGTTGTACACAGCAGTGTCCCACAAACGGTGGTGGATTAAGTGACCAAATTTATTTATTGGAAGGAATTATTATCCCCAGAACATGGTTGAGTAACAACCGAGTTCCGACTTATTAGGTTTGTTGACAGAGACCTATGGAGTAAAGAAACTTGCCTTAGGTTTCATCCTGCCCGGGAGTCGAATCCGGATCCTCTCATTTGGAAGGCAATTGCTCTACCCAATATGCTACATTTTCAACCTTTTCATTTTCAACACAATTCTTTTTATTACTCAAGTTGTACTTTATACCATAAACTGGAAGCTAACAATTTTGTAAAAGTTAATTAGAGATTCTGCCTGGAAAATAGGAATGAGTAGGTGATGTCCACGATACTGTTGGCTTTGACGGTTCTTTGCTGGGTACATAAAATGAATACAAATGAAATTATGCTGGGGTGGCATGGAATCAGAGTATAAACGGCTTCTGATGTTCCCTCAATAATTCTAGTTAATAAATTGGTCATTTCAATCCACGACTGTTTAGGACACTGCTGGTGCGTAATTCTGCTGTCGTGTTTCACCCACAAATATACAATTCACTTGACAGGATATTCTGTGAAGCTCCTTGAGACATCTAGAGTACGTGAAAAGCGCTATATCAAATGCAAGGATTATTATTTGTTATTCTAATGCTCTTGAATCTCTGGGTAATGGGAGTAAAGTTCCTGTTAACAACCAATCACACAGTCTGGGGACGTTAATTACAACTAATTACAACTACTTTTGTGTGACATAACAGGTGGGTCATTTGTATTCATCTTTACAATATAGTTCCTGATTCAAGCTGTAAGAATATTACTGCTACTGTTATTATGATAATAATCTTACATTTGGTATTGCACCTTCCATGTTGGGAGGATGTTTCAAAGAATATACCGTAAAGATAGTGCGTTTTGCGGGCAATTTTTTTTTCTATTTTTTAAAAAAACGGTTAGAATGTAAAGCTGTGGTTATTGCCAGTATTTCTTGGTAATGTGAAATGCCGACATTTTGCTGCAGAATTTGCATCTCGGGGCATAAGGTCCCAAATTAAATCTTAACTGAATGAAGTACAAGATTTTTCATGCAGCATTTGCGAGTGATAATCCTGTAGTGAGTGATTGGGTCAGACGTATTTGTTGCATCTGCGAAACATTTAAGGTCATGTTAGATTTGTGGTTGTACGAAGAGGCAGATTGTAATTGGTCTTGTGTTATTGGAATGCATTCCCTTTTTCTAAACAAAATACTTCAATGCATTGTCAGTCTATTACAGTAGCATAATTAGATTATTGCATAATGCCTCTACCACCAAAATATACAGTCAATCCACTTTGCAATATATTCTGTGAAATGCTTGGAGACACCTCAACTGCGTGATCAAGGCACTATGTCAAATGCAAGGATTATTATTATTATTATGAAGTATGGGCTGGGGAGGGGTGCTTAAATGTTATGTTTCTGGGCTATGAGGATGTTTGTTGACTGATGGCTTTTCATTGCACTGCTCCCAAGAGGATTCCACGACAGCCGTTTCAATGGGAAATGAAATGAAGGCCCTGTCACTCAGATCAAAAGGTGTTGCAGCTCATCTTGAATGCGTTGTTGCTGTATAATAAGATGTGTTGAGCTGAGGAACATTTCAAAACGTTGTAAAATGAAGGCATGCTAGCCTGGCCTGCAGTGTTTCTCCAGCAGGAATCGTGGTTTCCGCAGAGTGCTGAAGGCAAGTGTCGCCTTTCCTCCAAATCTCTTCACGGCTAAAAAGAAAACACGGTTACTCAATCCACGACTGTTTGTGGGACACTGGCGTGTGCAATTAATTGGCTGACGCGTTTCGCCCACAAAATATCCAGGCAACGCGCTTTACAATGCGAAGCGGTTTGAGATGTCTCGATGACGGGATTAAAGCGCTTTGTCAAATGCAAGGATTATTAATCTACTGTGTTTTTACTGACGCTGATACCTGGTGAGTGTTAAAAGGCTTGGAGTGCACTGTTCCCTCTTTTTGTTTTTGAAATATTGATTTTGGAAGGTGCAGCATTTCCTTTCTCTTGTGAAGCCAAGACTCGGGAGAGCAGGAATGTTCAATTTGGTTGTTGTTCTTGTTGTTGTCGGCAGCTCCTGTCACTGAAGACAATAACAGTTTATATTTGTCAGGTGTCTTTCACGTCTGGAGGACGTCCCAAGGCACTGGACAGTCAGGGATTTGGACCCGAGTTGTGCGTTTGGGATGAGGAGTGGGGGAGGGCAGGAAGGGTTGGGGTAGGGAGGGTGACCCAAGGACGCGGTTGAAGAAGAGCGTGTTTTGAGATGTACCTTGAAGGAGGCAAGAGAGGGAGTGAGGCAGTGGGACAGTGGGATGGAATTCCGAAAGTTGGAGGCAGAGAGACCGAAGGTTCGACTGTTGATGGTGAGGGGGACGTGGGGCAACCCGGAGCCCACTGATCAGATCAACAAATCCTTCGCTGTCCAGACACCGCACTCCGAGCCAGTGCACTACCCGTCGCGATGCACGTGGCTAAACTGACACCTGGGCTTTGGATCGTTTTTGCAATCATCCAGTTAGGCTTCCGCACAAATAGCACCTTGTTCCAAAGAAGAACAAATCGGGAGTGTGTAATATTAAGGGCTTTGGGTAATTTTTGGCATGTTTGCAGAGTCACTGGCAAAGCTGTCTGTGGACTGTCAGCTACGATGTTATTCCAGCTATGGCTATTGTCCCATGTGAATGACTGCGCTTTGCCTTTTTTTTTGCATGAATGCCCGCAATTTAGAGGATGATGAAAAGGAGCTGTCTTTGCGGCCAAACCCAGATTGAAATGCAAGGGACAAATTTCCTCTTTTTTTTTAATAAAAAAAAAGGCAATCATCGAGCTGTGTCGAGACTCTGCCTGAGTGTTAGCTGCAATTTTGATACAAAAACAGTTTTTATGATCAGTTCGTAAAACTTTCTTGCCTTCACGTGAATGCCTGTCCGCTTGATTGAGCCTTGTAAAAAAACAAAATTACATGATTTCATCCTATATTTAGAAAATTTTACTTTTTCTCTCTCGACTCCCCCACTGGCTGCAGGGTTCAAATCATGTAATTGTTTTCTCCCCTCCCGTTTGTCTGCGCGAAACAATATTTTGCCCACAAAATATACAGTCAATCCACATTATATTGTATTCTGTGAAGCGCTTTGGGGCGTCTAGAAGACGTGACTACAACCACAACAAAATTATATTTGTCAGGAGGACGCCCCAAGGCGCTGGACAGTCACTGCTTGATAAGACGCTATATCCAATACAAGCATTATTATGATTATTAATAGCGGTTAAAGCATCTGGACAGTGGCTCTTACAGATCTGAACCAGTGTTTTTAGGGAGACGTCCTAGAGGGTAAGCTTCTTTCATTTTGAGCTGGGTTTGGCGCAAGACTTGAGATTGGAGGAAACGTGATTCAGAATGTCTGAAATCTTAGCCGATGTTGGGGCAGATGGGGGCGGTGGTGGTGATGCAGGGTCTCTGTTAGGTGTGCAGAGCTAGCGGTCTGGCTGCCTGTTTGTACTGTATCCTAGTTTTCTCACGCTTTTTTTCCTTTGACTCATCTGTTATTCTCTGCAACGTGCTGTAATAATAATAATCCTTGCAATTGATGTACAGTAAAACCTTATCACATTGTTGAGATGTCTCAAAATGCTTCACAGAATATATTGTAACATGGATTAACCGTGTATTTTTGGAGTGAAACGCGGCAGGCAGCTAATTACGCTCAGCGGTGTACGAGACGCAGTCGTGGATTGAGTGTATTTTTTTCTCGAGGGATTACAAGCGATCCACCAATAGCCTGTCAACTGGGTACTTACTGCGAGGTGTTTGTGTGGAGTAAGGTAACTTGGCTACGATTTAGCCTTGTCCGGGAATCAAAACCGGGTCCTTCTGCTTTCAAGGCTAGCATGCTAACCCCTGTTGGGGGTTCCCGTATTATTTACCTGCCCTTTAACTGCCTTGTTATTGTGTGCCTCTTGACTTCCGTTGCTCTGAATCTTCAGTTTCGACTGTCATCCTTTCTTCTTATTCAGGGTTTATTTTTCTTTGAGGTTTGGCAGACATCCTGAACCACTGAGTACAGTATCGTGTTACTGTTTGTTTCAATGTGGTGCTGGAATATTGGTCTTGCAGCTAGGAGACCAGTGTAAACTTATGACCCATGTCTTGAAAAGTGGTGGGGGTGTAGGGGGAAGAAGTTGGGAAGGAATTTACCAGTCAAACTGAGCAAGATTCTAGTTACGTTGCCAAGACATTATGGGGTTTGAATATCCGTCCTCATTTAAGGAGGTTTTCAGCCCCTTGGTACGTCCTCTTGACGTGAAAGGAGCTATACGAGTGTAACTTTGTGGTTGGTTGTTTTTCAGCGCCTTGGGACATCCTCCCAACATGAAAGGCACTATACTATGTAATTCTGTTGTTGTTTTGCAGTCACGGTTGAGGAGGAGAGAGAGAAATTTGTAAATTTCAGGCATTTGGTTCTTAATTTTAGAGGACGAGATATACACATGGGGTGAAGGGAATATATAATAATAATCCTTGCACTAGATGTCGTAAAGCGCTTCATAGAATATATTGTAAAGTGAAATGACTGTATTTGTGGGTGAAAGGCCAATTATTATAATATATAATAATGCTTACATTTGTGTTGGATTCGGAAGAAATGGGAGTTTTCTCAAAGAAACGATCTTCAGTCATCACAGAGTTTTATGATCTTTTTATTCAGTACTACATCCCAGTTATAGTACAGGCACTCCTCTTATGATTCGAATATGGCTTGTTAGTTCGAACAGTTGAATCTTGGAGGATTCAACACATATATACTCAGTTCGCTTTCTTTGTCCTACAGGACCCAATCAGTTAAGACAGTATTGCCCAACCAACATGCCCATATTAGGAGCGTTATCCAATGGTCACACACACTGGTTATCTTTCTACACTACAAAGTTATCTGATCCAATAGTCACACACACTTGTTATCTTTCTACACTACAAAGTTATCTGATCCAATGGTCACACACACTTGTTATATTTCTACAATACATAGTTATCTGGTCTAAATCAGTCTAAACTGCCAGATAAACACAAACGTGTTGTTACAGAGTCACACACAAAACTGCTACATTCCAACAATCCCCCCTTTTGTGACTCTGTCACAACAATCTAAACATAATACTGTTGATGTTGCTTATGTAAAAGCGACAACGAAACACCTGGTGCAACAGAAGCCCAAACGATTAAGGCAAACTTTTATACATTGTATTATTACACAAAATATTAATATCAATGCTATCACAATAACTAGCACATGCATGAACCAGGCTCCCCATCCCTCCAACCAGGCTTTCCACCAGGCCAGAAGGGGATCGCCGTATCTAACCTATTTACTTCTCTATGCATGTGAGATACTAGATTGGTAATATTTTCAGACTCATCAGGGATATAGGTCGTTACAGAGTCACACCCAAAACTGCTACATTCCCACAATCCCCCCTTTTGTGACTCTGTCACAACAATCCAAACATAATACTGTTAAGATAAAGGGGGAAGGGTTTGGTGAAGTATCCTTATAGTCGGGGTGATACCATCCCGAAAACTGAGTCGAGGAATAACCAGCTGATTCCAGCTGTTTGGGCAAAACTGGCCCATTCGTGTCCATTTCCAATTCAGTAACATTACCAATATTGTTTTGAGACAATAACCACTGTAACATCATTGTGACATTAAAAGGAACAACCCTTATTGAAAAACCTTCCTTTGTACTATGGGGAATCTTACAAACCCAACATTTTGTACGATTTGTGGCAATGGAGGTTTTAAGTGTCATTAACAAATAGGTATTAACTGCCACATTGTGCTTAATGATAGCGTGGGCTTCTCCCTGTTGGGACGTGGTTACCGTTACCATCCCTATGCATATTGACAGAAATGAAAGTATTCTAAATTTTTTTTAAAAAAATTATAAACACACAGTGCTTAAACAATACAAGTTCTTAAACAGTGGAGCGTTTCACTTGTGACGCGTGAATCCAAGCCTTCCTTCCTTCCTTCCACTTTTACTGCAGCAGGAGTTGTCAGCAACACCATGTAGGGACCTTCCCACTTAGCACCTAACGGATTTTTATGTATCTTCTTGATATACACTCGTTCTCCCGGGACCAAATTGTGTCCTCCCTTTGGTGAATCTACCCAAGCCGTCGACACCTGTCGAGAAGCAGGACCTACAGCATTTGTTAATTTCTTCAGCGGCATTCAACAGGGCTCGCTGCATTCGAGAGGAAAGACTTTCAAAACGCTCCCGATTTGATTGAGGTTTATGTATCTCATCACAGTCATCATCCTGATTTTGCTTATTTGAAAACGCTTTAAAGTTGCCGCCACTCCCATTCATTCGAACACGGCACGTTTTAGCCCAGTGACCTTCTTTACCACATCTGCGGCATTTGCCAGGTTTATGTCCAAAGGATGACTGTCCCGCTGAAGTTCTCTCTCCTCGTTGAAATGCTCGTAGTTGTACCCCTTGGTCCCTATCGACTTGGATACAGCGTGCAACCAACTGACCGAACGTTACTCCTTGTTCTTCCCACAGGGGCAACGTTAATTTTACCAATTTTGATATTTCCCCTTTGAGTCCGGCCATGAAAGATGGTTTCAAAGGACCCTCCTCGTTAGCATCTAAGTCTGCATTTTGCATGTCGTTAGCCAGTCCCGAATGTTCAATCCACACAGCCCTGAAGCGCTCATCAAACTGAGCAACCGTTTCGGTCGGTTCTTGGGTACAGCCTGATATTTTCTTCCAGTCCACCCGGGCCGGACCTTGATTTCTCAGCCATTGTCTGATCGCTCCCCATCCAGCGTTCAAATTATTTCCATTTTCGCCCAATGCGGTATAAACTTGTTGTTGCAATTCTTGGGCGTTTCGACCGGTTGCCATTACTGACAAAACTTGCACACCATCTTGAGGATGCAGCCGATAGATGGTGCGTATTCGGTTAAGCTCTTCCCATGTTTTCAATGACCCTTTCTTTGGGTCTGGCAATGCTTTTGACCATTTGTCCATTCTGTCCGGATCGGCAGGTTGGTGTTCATGAAAAGGTACCCAAACAGCTCCGAATGCCTGAGCCCCACCCACCGGACCGACGTTCGCCCCTTCTTCGGGTCGTGCTGCCGGCAGACCTGCTGGTCCCTGTCCGCGCCAGGCACGATATCGGGTGACCATAGGTCTCAATTGCGGTGGACGGTTATCATCCCCCCAAGGGTCCGGTAGACAAGTCGACGGGTCCCAAGGATCACACTCATAATCACTGGCATACTCAGGAGGTAAAGATGGAATAGATGCACGCAACACATTTAAATATGGATATACTGATTGATACGGTACCGATGGAGCGCTCGATGTTTTTACGCCCTTCTCCTTTTGCTTAAACAGTTCAGTTTTAAGCTTTTCAATTTCAGCTTGCTTTTTACTCAATTGTTCTGCCATTGCATTTAATTGTTCCTTTGCTTTCTTCATATCTGTATCGTACTGGGTATTACGCATAATTTCACTCCGTTGTCGTAGCTGACTCATGACAATCATCGCCAACCTTGTCTGGTCGTTCCCCTTTGAGCGGGTAGTTTTTCCCCATATTTTTGTATGTTGGGTAAAGACCACTGTCCTGTTCCCATGTTATATTTATTTTCCAAAGTCTGCTGGAGGTTAAGTAAGTTCATATTTTTCTGGAAGATTTGTGTTAGTTCGCTCAACATTTCGGTTTCAGACACGTCCGGGGGTGCCTGCCCTCCTTTGTGTAAAGTGTTTTTTTCACTTTTTTTTTCTACCATGTTTGCCAATTTTTCTTGAGGCCGTAGGCAATTTCAACGCCGATAGAGGATTACACCCCGAGGATCTGAATGGGCTTCTCAAACTTGGTAATTTTCTAAAACCTAAAACCCGCTTGTATAACGTCTCCTAAGGATCCAAACTCAAACAAAAGAGATATTTCTTACGTCGAGATTACGTCTGACCGCACTTTGTTTTCTTGTCTTCTGCAAATCCGGTTCTTTCTTTAAGAATCACGAGAAGGTTCAAACAGCTCCACACGTGCCGAGGAATTTTAACAAAGATTCCGTAACTTTATCTGGGGTAGCCCGTGTTCCGCCCTTGTTAACCAAGTCGTACACCTTTACCGATTCAACTGAGGTAGACCGTGTTCCGTCCTTATCAATCAAGTCGTACACCTTTACTGATTCACCTTAGGCAATCCGTGTTCAATGTCTGTCCTTGTTACCTTCTGTGATCCTGCCGACTACGCCAAATTGTTGGATTCGGAAGAAATGGGAGTTTTCTCAAAGAAACGATCTTCAGTCATCACAGAGTTTTATGATCTTTTTATTCAGTACTACATCCCAGTTATAGTACAGGCACTCCTCTTATGATTCGAATATGGCTTGTTAGTTCGAACAGTTGAATCTTGGAGGATTCAACACATATATACTCAGTTCGCTTTCTTTGTCCTACAGGACCCAATCAGTTAAGACAGTATTGCCCAACCAACATGCCCATATTAGGAGCGTTATCCAATGGTCACACACACTGGTTATCTTTCTACACTACAAAGTTATCTGATCCAATGGTCACACACACTTGTTATCTTTCTACAATACATAGTTATCTGGTCTAAATCAGTCTAAACTGCCAGATAAACACAAACGTGTTGTTACAGAGTCACACACAAAACTGCTACATTCCAACAATTTGATAAAGCGCCTTATATAGTTGAAACGTCTCAAAGTGCTTCACTGTAAATTGAATTGACTGTATATTTTGTGGGAGCAAAATGCGAATTGCGCCCAGAAGTGTCCCATAAACTGTTGTGGATTGAATGACCAAATTATTATATGTTTATTTTTTGAAGGGATTATTACCCCGTGTAAACTGATCGGCTAATCGCCTAACAACCAGGTTCCTACTTACTTCCAGGTAAACAGAGGCGTGTGGAGGAAGGAAACTTGCTAAGGTTTTGTCCCACCCGGGAATCAAACATGGGTTCTCTTCCAGTGCTCTAACCACTACACTACACTCCAATCTAGATGAATTCATGTGAATTTCAAATGTCACAATGCATTTCCATATTCCAGTTGACGTGCTCAATGTGCTTTTGTTTCCAGGGAATCAGTGCGTTCCTGGTTCCAATGCCTACCCCAGGGCTATCCCTTGGGAAGAAAGAAGATAAATTGGGAATTAGAGCATCATCCACTGGAAATCTCATCTTCGATGACTGCAGAATCCCAAAGGAAAACTTACTGGGCAATCCAGGCTTAGGGTTTAAAATAGCCATGGTAAGTGACTACCCTACCCTATCTGTAATCTGTATTGGAATGAGTGTGATGCATTAGTACCTTGATCATTTACATTTTTTTGTTAAGAAAAATACGGACACTAACCAGTATTCACTTTAAAGAGCCGCTTGCCATGTAAAGTAAAGCGAGAGGCTGTTTATATGCGGAAAAATGTTCAATAACAACAACTTGGATTTATACTATGCTTTATCCTGCCCTGATCCTTCCCACCCTGCTCTTGTCCTACCTGACTGTACAGCGGCTTGGGATGTCCTCTCGACGTGAAAAGCGCTATATAAATGTAAGTGTTGTTGTTGTTGTTATATAGCGCCCTCCATGCCGGACAGCATCTCAGAGTGCTTCCCAATAATAAATCCCGGAACTGAGCCTAGGGCAGGGGGAAAAAGGTGACTGAAAGCACGGTCGAAAGACATGACATGATTGGTGGTGCTCTGTGTATCATCTTCACGAATGAACCGCTGGATTTTGTCAGAAGTAACGGTGGTATCTGTGGTAATAATAATAATCGTTGCATTTGATATTGCATCTGATCACGCCATTGGGACGTCTCATAGTGCTTCACAGAATGTATTGTAAAACTCTGTGTTTTGTGGGCAAAGCGCGTAAAAGTCCTGTAGCTCAGTGGTTAGAGCACTCGCTTTGCAAGCGAGAAACCTGAGATCGATTCCAGGCAGGCTGAAACCTTGGACAAGTTTCCTTACTCTAAATACCTGATAATAATCCCTCAAAGAAAATAAAATAAAATTGGTCACTCAATCCAAATCATTACTGTTTATGGAACACAGCTGTACGCATTTGGCTGCCGCGTTTCACTGTACAAAATGTACAGTCAATTCATTTGACAGTATATTCTGTGAGGCGTTTTGAGATGTCAAAAAGTTGCGATGATTTGCAAGCGCTTTGAGATTATGTTAAGCTCCTCACTTTCACGTCTCTTCATGCCCCAAATCTCTGGAAGTCCTTGCCCCAATCCCTCTGCTTTGGCCCACTCTCTGTCTGTCTTCAAGTTATACTTGAAGACATTCCTCTTTGACCGTGCCCCACTCCCCCCAAATCCCACCTCTGATAAGAGCTATATAAACAAACAACACACTACCGATCAAACACAGACTTTACCTCGATTCATACAGATGTTTGGAGGATGGGTGGGGGAGTGGGGGAGCTGCTTTTTGACGGCCCTATGCGGCTGTACTGCTCTAAGCACCACAATTCCCAATGTATAATTCCATGACTGTCTGATGTAGAGCGATTTTTAAATAATAATCAATCTGCCTCTCGTCATGCTTGGAGAAGCGCAACAGCCTCAAGTTACTACAAATTGATTGAGAGCGTTGGAACCTGTCAGTTAGCAATTTATCTGGACCTTGAACAAACATGAGCAGCATCAATCATGATCCGCTGGTTTAAGAGGCTTGGTTCAGTAGCGTTAGTGCAGACTCCCTGCTGTTGGTTCTCTTCAGGTTTTACAAACCTTCTCATCACTCAGATAGATATCAGGAGCGGCCAAGGTTTCTCTCACAAGTGCAGTCAGTGTTGAGTTTTGCGGACATTATGCCCTGCAGTCTCCTTTTTCAAACAATGGGAGGTTTTGGAGTGGAACATTCCTGGCAACTGGATGAATGGCCGGCAAAGTAGTCTGGTTGAAAACGTGAGACAACAACATCAACAAAATGACACTTTTATAGCACCTTTCATGTCAGGAGGACGTCCCAAGGCGTTGGACAGTCACTGTTTCAGACCCGAGCTGGGGTCGGGGACGGGGAGGGTGGAGGGAAAGTGGGTAGGGGGTTTGGGGTGACCGATGGGACCGTCAAAGAGGAGGGTCCTGAGGCGGGACTTGAAGGAGGCCAGGGAGGGAGTGACGCAGAGGGACTGGGATGGAGTTTAAGATTAGTGTGTGGATTGCTGAGGTGCAGGTTTGCTGGTCCTTGTGTGTTGACCCCAACTCTACTGTGTCCCTGTGGGAGCTGTTGAGTGGAGAATAGGCACCTTTCCTTCGAGAGTGATCACGATCAGAATGTAATCGACAACTTGGATGGATGTCATGGCATGGAGGAAGTGTACATGTGTGTATACCTGTCTGTGTGTGGTGTGTGTTTTATCCCTCTCTCTCTCTCATCCTTTGGGAGTGAGGTAAAGTCTATATATCCTGTGAAGTGCTTTGAGATGTCCTCCAGAAAGGTGAAAGGTGCTACACCAAATCCAAGCCTTATTGTTATGGAAATATTGTGTCCTTTTAAGGGTTTCACAAAGCAGCCATTTGAAGTTCTCAGTACCTGAGTGGGGTTCTCTGCTTGATTGTCATATAGCATAATGTTAGAGCAAAAGCCAGTCTAAGTGAATAATAATAATGATAATCCTTACCTTTGATATATAGTTCCTTATCATGTCTTCTAGACGTCTCAAAGCTCTTCAAAGGATATACTCTGAAGTGGATTGACTGTATATTTTGTGGGCGAAACTTGGCAGCCAATTGCTTCAAATGTGGCGAATACAGAGTGTATGTTGAGAGGAAAGCCCCTTTAGCTTGCCACACTGAGTTACTTATATATGAATGTGGGTTATGGCTCTTAAGAATCAGCTGCAGTGGATGGGAAATGAAGCAGGTTAGGTAGGATGAAAGGATTGCTCTTGAGTGAGCCGGCACAGACACGATGGACTAGATGACCTACTGTGATGTAAATTTCTCTTGTTGGATGGTCGCGTGGAACGCGGCTTACCTGGAGGCTACAGTATAAAGCTGTGTAATTGATGGAATAGCAAATAATCTGTCATTTTCTCCCATTAAATTTACCGTCCTTGCATATTTCTGTTTCAATTTTGTCTTCCATTTTAGTTCTCTTGCCACCGCTCCACCTATTGTTCCCTTCAAACCTGTTTTTACACGTCATACATTTTCTTTCATTCTCTCACTTGCCCCTGTTGACGTCGACATAGTGAGGTGTCTGTCAAGGGAGAAGAAATGGCTCCTGATTATGAAAGGCACAGAGAGAAAGAAGCTGGTATTTAAGAAGAACACGGTAAATGCACTGAATGGGTCATTTGTGAGTCGGTAAAATGAGCTTGAATAACCTGTCAGACCTGGGTAGCGAGTGTTCAAAAGAGGGATAGAAAATGACTTTGGAATAATAAAGCAAAATCTTGCCATAAAGAGAACGAAAAGCACTCAGACCCAATAGTGAAAGCGGAGACCTCAATGTCAGCGCTGAAAAGGTTCCAGATTTAAGCTGCATGTCAAGACTTTGAGCTGGTAGTCTACGCTGACGTTGGACTCAACGTTGAGTTGTTGAGTTGCTGCTGCTTTGTCAGAGGTGCTGTCCTTCCCGATGAGATTTTAAACTCCCGCCCGCCTATCAGCTGGATGTTACGATTCCCATGGCGCTGTTCAGAAACAGAAAGAAGTTCCTCCTGTTGATCTGGCCAACAATTCTTCAGATGACAACAACAACAAATAAATTACACTTGTAAAGCGCTTTTCACGTCAGGAGGACGTCCCAAGGCGCTGGACAGTCACTGCTTCAGACCCGAGCTGGGGATGGGGGAGGGGGGAAGTGGGAGATTACGAGTTGCCGATGGGTCCATCGAAGAGGAGAGTCTTGGGGCGAGACTTGAAGGAGGCCAGGGAGGGGGGGGGGGGGGGGGGGGGGCGAAGCAGAGGGACTGCGGGATGGAGTTCCAGAGGTTGGGGGCAGTGTGGCTAAACGCCATTGGGCGTTCACTTGATGGCTCTTGGTGGAACGTTGCCGTGCGCAAGATTGGCTGCCACCTTCCCCTACAGATACACAATCGCTGCACTCAATTCCAAATTCCCCGGAAGCGCTTTAAGATGTTTCTAATGAAAGTTTGTGCCGCTCTATCTATTGGACTCCAGGACTCCAGCCACCCCCCCATGAAGGGCGCTATGTCATTACATGTTGCTGTTATTGTAACCAACAACATGGAAGAGTTAACTAAAGATGAAGGAAAATATTGCAGTGAAATTATGTAAACCCTTAAATACCAGTTGATTCCACGAACGCACAGCCATCGACAAAGAATGAACTGCATTTGCTGATTGTTATTTTCTTCTTTAAGCAGATGCCATTCATTACCTTTGTTCAATCACTGATGAGGTATTCAGCAATTTTGAAGGCAGCATTGCATGCTTAGTTAAAATTCTGCTCAATTTTGTTGTATTATTTTAGCTGTACAGTAAAACAACATGCATTTACATAGCGCCCTTCACGCAGGACAGAGCATCAGAGCGCGTAATAATGGTGTCGTTTGAGGGCGAGCCGGGGAGAAAAGGGATGTAGGCGCGGTTGGAGAGGAAGGTCTTCATGTGCGACCTGAGGGAGCAAGGCAGGTGGGAGGAGTGGACTGAGGCATGTAGTTCCACAGGATCTGGGAGCAGTGGTTGAAAGCACGGTTGCTGATGATGGAGCGGGGGTGTGGAGAAAGCACAGGCCACTGAGCAGAGAGGGCGGGGTGGAGGAGTGGGCTGTGAGCAGCTCAGACAAAACTAGGTCACAAAAGGCTTTTCACGAGCTATAATGTTTCTGCTATAGTAAATCTTGTCTTTTCGCCTGCTGTACCAAATGCAAGAATTCCTATCTATTATTATTATTATTACAGAATCAATGGGACTGTCGTTGGCAGGTAAATGTACTAATCTAAACGTACACAGTATTTCTTTGTTTCATGTCTTTTTGATGCAATTGGAGTTCATAATCTCTATGATAATATAAAAAGCCACATTTATCAGACACCCGGCTGATCAAAACAAATCTCTGATGAGCTGCAGGCAACTGCAGGCAATAAATACAATTAGTTTGTGGGGACCACACACCTCTTTGGATTTTATTGAGCAGAATGAGTTCGCCTCAAACTATGAGGCTTTTTTTTCCTCTACTACTAATAAAATGGGAGAAATCAATTACGCAAAGAGACTTTCTTTGAATAAGTTGTGATATTGCATTGATTTACCATTTCCTGGGTCGTGTATCGATCTGTTAGTTTTAACAGGCCCTTGTCAAGCACAGGAAACGCTTTATGCAAGTCAGAATAATTAAGAAGAAAGAGCTTGCATTTTTTTTTACAGACTTATCACAACCGCAACATTTCAAAGCCCAGAATTTACAAGTGCTTACCAAAAGGCGAAGTAACTTTCTGCCGGTAATGGTGGCAGCATTTGCACTGTTAAACATACACAAATCATTGCTTTTGAAATAGCGCCGTATCGCATTGTTGAGACGTCTCAAAGCACTTCACAGAATATCCTGCAAAGTGGATTGACTGTATATGTTGTGGGCGAAACGCGGCCGCCAATTGCGCACAGCAGTGTCCCCACAAACGGTGGAAAGCATCCGCCAATCGACTGACAGCCCGATTCTTACTGACTGCGAGGGAAACAAGTTTGCAGAATAGTAGGCGACAAACTAACACAGAATTCTCCACGTTCAAGGTTAGCCAAATTCAAAGCTAATTTACTGTCAATTTCCTTGTATTGAAGTCCTGTCTACAGCAAAAAAAACATATTGTCCAAAAAAGATAGATGCCTTGTTTCCAGACTAACGCATTTCCTAAATACAAGACTCCTGACGCCTTAGGTTATCCTGCCTGTTGTTGGAAATTTGACAAAATTGTCAATACATTAATAAATAAATTTACTTGTTAATGCCTTATGATGAATAACTTGCTTCATTCAAGATTGATTGCTTCAGTCATAATTTAATTGTTAAAGCCTTTTTTTTTAAAATGGAAGGCAGCTGCGTTGAGAATAGGATTACTATTATTACGCAGGGGTAATAATAGTAATCCTTACATTTATGTAGCGCTTTCCACGTTTTATCGACGTCTCAAAGCGCTTCACAGAATACCAACAACGTCCCAAAGTTGGGACCAGAGCAGGGGGCGAGGGAGAAGACAAGAGGGAAGAAAGGGGGGAAACAGGTATGGACCAGAGCATGGAGGGGAAAGAAAAGACAAGAGGGAAGAAAGGGGGGAAAAGAGGTAGGGACCAGAGCAGGGGGGGGGGGGGGGGTTGTGGTTGGGGAAGGAAAATAGGAGAATTGACTGTATATTTGTGGGAGAAACGCGGCAGCCAAATTGCACACAACAGTGTCCCACAAACAGTTGTGGAAATGGGGCCAGGGGAGAAAGGGGGAAAAGAGAATAAGGGGGAGAGGGAGGTGAAGGTGGGGTAGGTGGGTGACCGAAAGTATGGTCGAAATGAAGGGTGTCGAAGGTCTCTTGAAGGAGGCAAGGGAAGGGGAATATCTCTACAGCAGCAGAGATATTCCATTTTGTTGAGTGTGCCAGCGAGTGATGCAGAGAGTTCAGTCAGTAGCTTCAGGGGAGGAGGGAGGAAGAGAATAAAATGATTCTGAAAGTATTCAAATTCAAAAAGAAAATTCAAACCCAGCTGTGACACGAGCAATCGCGCTGCGTTTCTGTTTGAAACAAATGAAAAGCAAAACAAGAACACACACACACAGCGCTTTTGTGAAAATGCCAGAGCTCTGCGCAAAATTGAGATGATAATAATTTGTGCCGTCTGAAGAACAACCAGGCTCCAAAAATCAAAAACTCACAAAGTTTCAGTGACGAGGCCAACAACGCAATATTGTCCCAAGGATTTGCCAGCCTTCAACTGTACCCTCACCGAGCTCGTTTCGCTAATCTCTCCCTTGTTGTGAGAAATAAACCTCATTGCTGTATGCAAATGGACTGCCAGGTTTGCCTGCAAATCCACAGCTTTGGGATGTCGTCCCGAGGTGAAAGACGCTACACCTAGCGCAAGGAATATTATTATTATCGTTATCAAGAATAAGATGATTATTGGTTGGGGTGTGAGGATTGGTCATTAACAATCCCTCCATTTGATAGAGCTCCTTTCGTGTCCTTTCATGCACGTGGAGCACCAGTAGCTCAGTGGTTAAGAGCACTCGCCTTACAAGAGTGAGACCTGTGTTCAAATCCAGGCAAGTCAGGGTGAAACCTTGGGGAAGTTTCCTAACTCGATAAGCCTAATAATAATCCATCCAAAAAAAAGACAATAAAAGTTGGTCATTTTCAATCCACGACTGTTTGTGGGGACACTGCCGTGCGCAATTGGCTGCCGCATTTCACCCACAAATATACAGTCAATTCACTTTACGGTATAGTCTGTGAAGGTTTGAGACGTCGATAATCCTTGCTATATAAAATGCAAGGATTATTATTGTTATTATGATGTCGGGAGGACAGGTCAAAGCACTTCACAGGAACACACTGTAATGAGCAGTAATTTGCGAATTTTTTTTGAGGCACTGCATTGTTAGTGTGTTAGGCTGATGTGAGTTACTAAGCAGCCAGAAAGTAGTGATCTCAGATGAGGCGTGCTGTACAATACTCTTAACACAACTAGAGACAATCACCCAGGCTTTACTTTTATTTCCCTGTCCACTTTTACTCCCACACAAAGGTGTTGAAATGTGGGAAGTGTAAAATGCAAAACCAATGGCCAGCTATGTGGTTTCAGCTGATCAGACTCCGGCAGTTACCCCAACGCCTGCCCCTGAGATCCCCGAGCCTTGGCTCTAGCCAATCTTTGCCTAATTCTTTCCTGAATTGGGTAAACAGGATGTGTCCCTCCCTCCATCCGGAGAGAGAGAGAGAGAGGGAGAGCGCATTCCATTCCAACAATCTATCTCTGGAATTTCCATGTGTAGTTGGGATGCTTGGAATTCCCACTTTGCTTTGGAGACTCTTTAAGCGACAGTGATGGGTTTCCGCTTATGAAACACCAGAAAATATATAAATTGTATTGATACATAACTGAATTTTTGAGGCACGTTCTCAACTACTGTAACTACTGTCACTGGCCTGGGTATATGGCACTATTTTAGCCAACGCAAGGTAACTAACTGACTCCTGGAGTTTCTGTGAGACTTTGAGACTTCCTGCTGACGTGAAAGGAGCAATTTCAGACGCAAAGGAATATTTACGCAAATGAGAAGATGCCTCCCTTTGCCTCTGTCGTTCTCCCTTCAGTTTCAGTGCCTTGGGGGGGTCTTCCTGACATGAAAAGCGCTGTTTTTTTTAAATGTGATTGCGTGTATTTGGAAGCATTTTTAAAGTTGTCTGGGTGGGTGGTGGTGGGGGAGAGAAAAGATCTTTCTTTGCAGTTGATAAGAAGAAGGAAGCCAGTCACAAATTGGTGCATATTTTTGCAGCTATAATCGTGGCCTTTCTGAATATTATCAGTTTCCTCCACCTCCTCCTCCCTTCCCCAATTGTATTCTATGACAAATGGCGCGAGCAGGTGGTAGAATCATTTTCCTTTCTCTCCCAACACACAGTGCAGCACTAATAAGATGACGAGGAAGTGACTGCCGGAGATGTAGGGCAGCTGTATGGAACCAATTGTTGCAGAGAGAGAGAGAGACAGTGAGAGACAAGGAGAGAGAATAAGACATTTTCTATTGGAAAGCGAGAAGAATCAGTTAATTCTATTGCTCCCAGGCCTAGCCCTCATAATAATAATAATAATCATTGCAGGTGTAGTTTGTGTTGGGAGGACGTCTCAAAGTGCTTCACAGGGTTGTACTGTGGCGTGTAGTGACTGCAGTGTGCAGTTAGTTATAGGCGAGTGCGGCAGCCCCTTTTATGCAGCAGCTACGGCCTAACAAACAGCCACAAAGTGAATGACCCGAGTAGAGCCAATGGGATCTTTACCATCTACCGATGGCCGACAACCCTCGACGTACGTGGCGATTTGGGGCTCAAACCCACAAACTTCTGACTGAGGGCAGCCTGACGTCTTAAATACAACCTGGGCTCCTGGGTGGGAGGTCTTGTGAGTGGAACATTCCTAGTGAATGGATGAAGGGCCGGCAAAGTAGTGTGGTTGAAAACGTGAGACAACAATAACAACAGCAACAAAATTACATTTAGAGAGCGCCTTTCACGTCGGGAGGACGTCCCAAGGCGCTGAGACGATGTGAATCAGAAAACGAAATGAATTACAAAGCCACGCGCGCTGAATGCACAGACTCTTGGCCGATGTGATCTGGCAGCACAAAGCGCCGTGAAGATTAATGGATGTGACCTTTATTCTCGTCGTCGAGTCATCTAACCTACTTTCAGTTGAGCAAGGCTGCAGTCTGTCATGTGTCCATTATTATTTGTCACCTTAATTACTCCGGGGACGAGAAAGCTAAATTAGATTTTCATTAGATATAAATGCTCGCAAGAGATTTGTGTTTTTTGAAGGGTGTCTGTCACCTGTCTTGCTATTCAGGTGAGGAATTTTATCTGGCTTTGACAGTTAAGGAACTTTACAAAAAGTATAAGTTTCCTTACTCCACACGCCTCTGTTTACCTGGCAATAAAGAGCAACCCAGTTGTTAGTTGATCTGCTAATCGCTTTTTCGCGGGGGGGGGGGAACGGGGGGGGGACACTGCTGCGTGCAACTGGCTGCCACATTTTTACCCACAAAATACAATCTAGATGCTTTACAGTGTATTCTGTGAAGTGTTATGCGTAGTCTCAATGACTTGATAAGGTGCTGTATCCAATGCAACGATTAGTATTAAACCGGATTACTAAACATCTTGCTGTTTAAAAAATATTTTCTCACAATGGAAGTGAAGTCCTTTCTAATACATATTTGTTTGTTCTGGTGCCTGCTGTGGTGTCCTCTTGCTGGCTTTTCGAGTGGTTTGATTCGCCGTATATCTCTAAAAGGATGTCAAAGTACCGTGAAATGCACATTTTCTTTTTCATCCGTTGTGCCTCTGCACAATGTAGAAAGCTGTAGCCGAGGGGAAAATCATTAACGTACTTAGGCTCAACCTTTCTTAAAATCCGCCCACTCTTCTCCCCCCCCCCCCCACAACCCGCCTCCCCACTACCCGCCTCCCCACTGTGATAGTTCTCTGTTTTCAATGTTCAAATTGCAAATCTGTGAGAAAAAAAGAATTTCTGTAGGAATTCGGGAAAATTAGAAAACGCGACAGCAAAGATATCAAAATAATCCTTGCATTTGATCTACCGTCGCCTTATTAAGTTGTTAAGGCGTTTTAAAGTGTTTTACGGGCGAAAAAACAAATTGAAGACTATTTTATGGGCGAATGCGGCAGCCAGTTTGCACACAGCGATGTCCCTCAGGAAACAAATCAACCAATTTTTAACTAAACTGCTGTGTTGGCTAGGGCATCAGGAGAAACTCCATTCTCTCAAGGACAACCACTTGTGAGACATTTCATTCCAAATATATTTAACACTTCAACCATCAAATACAAGGATTATTATCAAGGGAAATGGCCAAGAAATGTAGAAACTGAACTGAATCGACAAGAGTATAGTTTACAAGATGCCCAGTTTCTGTACAGTTTAGCTTTGTTCTTTTACCAATATACCTTTGAGTAAAAATTATTCAGTGTCTGAACGATTCTGCCTGTGACTAAGAGGTATCTAGAATAAGTCTGTTCATGCCGTTGAAGAAATCAATCAAATTTTAGGTTGTATATTTGTGCTCAGTGAGACAGAAGATTATGGGTTAAAATCCTGCATTGAGTCCAGGCGCCCATATAATAGCACCATAGAAATTTACAGCACAGAACAAAGAATGCCATGATAAAGCCAGGACTTGAACCCACAACCTTCTGACTCTTAACGCTTCTCAGGTCTCGGGAACAACTTGTACAAAAGTTCTAAAATGCAGAATACATATTGTCTGACATGTTAGCCAATTTCAAGAACTCCATAAGAAGAGATTCCATTTCAAAATCTTTCCTGACGTATTTCACTTTCAGGAACTCTGCCCTTTGGACATAAAGTGGCCGTTTTGTTTGCCTGTGTGCTAGGCCCTAGTGTTTATAATCGGCGGCTGGCAGGTTCTGAACAGGCTGTCGGGTCAGCTTGAGGGTTATCGAGGGAATGTTATGTAGCACAGATATACAGAGCTTTCACCATTCAAGTCTCTGGAAGGGTTAATGAATATTAACAGTAGAGCAGCTACTTCCAGCTCACTCGATAAGTGGCTTCATTGTCTGTGGTCAAATAGCACTGGCTTACATTATCTCACGCATTGCTATTTTATTCTAAGTAACCACAAACCTAGCATGAAAAGAGTATTATATGCACTGTGAAACAGTAAAAAAAAACTACATTTTTGCTATTTTGAAAGAGATCTATTCAGAAATGCTCAATTCACCTACCCGTAGCCTGGCATTTTTGTACAGTTACACCATAGTAACCCTTAGCACAGAAAGCTGGATTTTCTCTTGCGCTGTGTTTGCTCACTGTTCAGGGTTCAGTTCGCTTACTGCTTTATAAAGCAGATTAGAGAGGAAATTATATATACTGAGTCGGGTAGGTTAGTGGTTATCCCGCTCGCCTCGCAAGCGAGAGGAAAAGGCAAGACTGGGTGAAACCTTGGACAAGTTTCCTTACTCCACTCGCCTCTGTTTACCTTGGTGGACCACTTTCCAGGAGGTAAAAATCCCTCAAAGAAAAGAATGCAGTCATTCAATCCATGACTGTTTGAGGGACGCTGCTGTGCGTAATTGGCTGCTGCGTTTCACCCATAAAATATACAGTCAATCCACTTTCCAGTATATTCTCCCAAGATGCCTCAATAATGTGATAAGGCGCTATATTAAATGCAGGGATTATTGTTATTATGTTTCAAAACTTCCTTTGGAAAATCCCGATAATGAATAGAACATTTCTGGATCATTAACTTGCGTTTGTTCCTGACATGAGGCTTGAGTGTATGATTCAATACCCGGGTTCTTTATCGAACACCTATCAGTTCATGGTCTTTCTGAGTCCAACTTTATGACGTACATACATAGCCCAGAGAATGATTAACGGATTGGGACCCATCAATCTCTTCATGTCGCCAGCCTAGGCTCGATTTCCCTGGTTGAGGCAGATACCATGTGTGCTTTGATTAACTTCCCCGGCTTTAGTGATGATGTGAACTCCTGCACCAAAGGAAACGTTCCATTTCCTACAATTCATTTTCACCCAGAGCTTTTTATCACATAGGAATATCTCAAAGACCGTTGGGCAGTTTTCAGCACAGTGTAGGGACTGTGCATTTGTAGGCGGATGTCACACAGGTACTGTGCGTGTGGCAAATGTCCCACAAACATCCGTGGGGAAAGAAAAATCTGTTTTGTTGGCTTGGAAACTCCGTGCTCCCAACTGAGCCTGTCTAACATGTAGAGTTGGTGATAGCGCTACAGCACCACGAGCAAACAAATAAATATCACGCCTTCAATACAACAAAAAATTATATTGATATAGCGGCTTTCATGTCACAATGTCTCAAAGCGCTTTACAGGATCTACAAGCACTCCAAGACGCCACCTGGAGTGAAGGACACTATATAAATACAAGTTGTTGTACTACTGTACGGTGTAGTGATTGTGTGTCCGCAGCCGATACAGATCAATAGTTTGTATCGGGCGATCAGTAGAACAACTGGCATTCATCGGCGGTCCTCCCAAGGGGTTTACAGATTAATTAGAAGCAAAGTGAATCATGCCGAGTCTCCAAACAAACCACTCGATAACAATCAGGGGGAACAGTCACCTTATCCATGTGAGGTACCAATGGCTTGCGATCACATCCATTGAAAATCATGGGCCAATTCTGGTCTGCAGTTCGCCAGCCAATTGAGAGTGAGTCTGCGCAGTGTTCCCGTGCATTGTGGAGCTCCTGTATTTCAGTGGTTAGACCATTTGTCTTAAAAGTGTGGGACCTGTATTCGAATCCAGGCAGTCAGGGTGAAACCTGGGCAAGTTTCCTTATTCCACTCGCCTGATAATCATCCCTCCAAAACACCAACAATAAATTGGTCATTTCAATCCACAACTGTTTGTGGGGGACGCTGCTGTGCACAATTGGCTGCCGCGTTTCGCCCACAAATATACAGTCATTTCACTTGACAGTATATTCTGTGAAGCGCTTTGAGGCGTCTAGAAGACGTGAAAAGCGCGAGATCAAATTCAAGGATTATTATTATTATTATTTAGTTATTTGGCGTCCAGCTGGCTCAAGTAAAGGTGAAATCTGGAAATTTAATAAGCACTTCAGCAATGACACATCTACAAACGAGCAGCCAAGACTGTGCTGCATCATAGGCAGCTGTGGAAAGCAATGAAAAGAAAATTGGATTTACTTTGTGACTGTTTGAGGAGCATTGCTGTGCGTAGATTAGCTGCGTATTTTATTTAGAAATACGGAGTCACTACACTTTACAGTAAATCCTGTAAAGTGCTTTGAGGTGTTTTGAGGACATGATCAGGCATCACATGTATTAATTGGAAAGACTTATTATTATTAGTGGTAGTAGTGAGTACTTGAAAAGGCTAGTCTCTCACCTCGTTCAATGTCTATCTCCTACCTATGACCTACCTATGACTGTACTTTTGGTCACTGTTCCCCTCTCCTGCCTCTTTGGTTCCCAACCTCCTGGCTCGGATGCCAAACCAGTGTTATTCAGCATCTTCTGACGTCAAAGGCCTCTGTGTAAAATGTACACAATTTGCATTGACCTTGCTCAGTGTTGCTTTGGTCAACGTTGTTTCGTTATTACGTTGCTGATACATAGGGAAACATATATTAATTTAACGTTGTGACGTTCACAATTACGTTGTTCGCATGGGTGGAAACAAACTACTTTGGGTGGTGTAGGCGTATATAGACGCTGAACGTCCGGTATTCTTGTGCAGGTTTGCTTAACGCCGTTTGGCTTAAAGTCACACTTTTCACGAACACAACTGTGACGTTAAGCGAGGACTAAGTGTATTGTATTCTTTGCATTGAGAGCTTTTTTGTTTGCAGTCTGCTTGTCAACGCTGCAATTTGCAACGCATCTTTTCCTGGAAAGCCAATCAGCAGACGTAGTGTAGCAATGCACAGAGGATGACATTGTGCGGTCTGTAACCGTGTAAAAATCAACCCAGCGAGCGGCTTAACACACACTGCCAGCTGGGGACACATCTGTTGACAGGCCAGAGTCTTGTTGGCTGAAACAAAATATATATTTTTTTCAATTTATCTCACAGCAAACTCTGGACTCGGGTCGGCTAGGCATAGCCTCCCAGGCTCTGGGGATTTCACAGGCGGCCTTGGACTGTGCTGTGGATTACGCTCAGAAGAGGATGGCGTTTGACTCTCCTATTTTCCAACTTCAGGCCATACAGGTAAATATAGGCGCAAAGTTCCATCCTTTTAAGATCACGACGCTGAACCACATCGAGATTCCAGTGGTCCCCCGTGGCTCTGATGTGTCGTCCACTTTGCAAATGTTTCGCTTTCTTTGAAAACTTGACCGAATCCAGCAGAGAGCTTTCCCCCAAAAAATGAGGCTGTTTGGCAATTGTCTCAACGGCTGAGCTAATCCTAACACGGTTTATCACTCAATGCGTGTTCTAGCTCAATCTTAACTCCTAACTATATTGATAGAGTGGCGGAACAGGCTCGAGGGGCTGAATGGCCTACTCCTGTTCCTGTGTTCTTAACTCAACCAAGGAGGTTGGCATCCCACAGTGTCCGCACAACCGGAGATCACATCCAAGACCTTCCCGACTTTCTGTGTAGCTCGGAATTCACGGGATAAACCCCTGAAACCACTGGGGCATCCGAGTGAAGTGCGGCTTTGACGGTAACGTTTGCACACTCCAATCCACTCGCCCCCTCTCGGCCTCCTTCAAGACTCGTCTCAAGACCCTCCTCTTCGGCCATTGCCTTCGATCACCCTCCTTACCCAGCCCTCCCCAACCTCCTGATCCCAACCACCAGCTCGGGTGCGGATCCCTGACTATCCAGCGCTTTGGGACGTCCTCCTGACACTGTACAAATGTAATTTGTTGTTGTTGAAAGCGTCTTGCTCACCTTCACCAAGCTCCCCGACCACATCACTCCCACCCTCGCCCGGTTCCCCATCCCCCAGAGGATCGAATTCAAGATCCTTATCCTCGCCTAAAGTCCATCCTCAGCCTTGCCCCCTCCTATCTCTGCAACCTGCTATCCCCCTATGAACCTCCTCGCCCCCTCTGTTCAGCGGACTCCGGTCTGCTCCATGTCACCCGCCCGACCAGCCCGACCATCGGTGGACGAGCTTTCAGCCTCTCTGCCCCCACACTCTGGAACTCCATCCCACAGTCCCTTCGCCTCACTCCCTCCCTTGCCTCCTTCAAGGCCGGTCACAAGACCCTCCTCTTCGACCGTGCCTTCTGCTGCCCTCCCAACTCTCTCCCTCCGCTCTCCCTTGCTCGGGTCTGTGCCTGACTGTTTGGCGCCTTGGGACGTCCTCCCAATGTGAAAGGTGCTCTATAAATGTAGAGTGGTTGTTTGCGGTGGGCACCTCACTCTTGTCTTGTGTTCAACAGTTCAAGTTGGCAAACATGGACCTGGCCCTGGAGAGTGCCCGCCTGCTGACCTGGCAAGGAGCCATGCTGAGGGACAATGGCAAACCATACACTAAGGTTGGGAGTTCTGTAGCTCAGCAGTTAGAGCAGTCGCCTCGCAAGCGAGAGACCTGGGTTCGATTCCCAGTCAGGTCAGGTCAGGTCGAAACCGTGGGCAAGTTTCTTTACTCCACACGCCTGATAATAATCCCTCGAGAAAAAAAACCAATACTAAATTTGGTCCTTTTCAATCCACGACCTGTTTTTGGGGACGCTGCTGTGCGCCATTGGCTACCACGTTGCGCCAACAAAATATACAGTCTATTCACTTTACAGTATATCCTGAGAAGCGCTTTGAGACGTCTAGAAGATGTGATAAGCGCTATATCAAATGCAAGCATTATTATTATGAGCGCTCTGGGACGCCACCCAGTGTGAAGGGCACTAGATTAATGTAAGTTGTTGTTGTAGTAAGGTATTATTATGATACCATTCATTTAGAACACGTGATAAGGCGCTATATCAAATGCAAGGATTATTTTTATTATATTTCTATCGTCATAATTTAGATGAATCACAGTCACAATGCAGGGTAGGGCAGTGGTTAGTGGTGAGGGCTTTCCTGCTGCCATTTCCCAGCCATTGTCACCGTGATCGCCATTCCCTCTTGCGAGCAAACACAGGAGTCAGTAACCCCTTTACCATCAGCCCCTGTGAGGGTGCACGTGTGTTTACGTCGAAACAAATCCGAGATTCATCTTCGGTCGCTGGCTCTTTTTTTGAAGATATAACTTGGAGCAAACATCTGCCCTGCCCGCCCGCGTTAAACAAACAGCTGTATTCATGATACCCTCCTCCCTCCCTCCCCCACCATCCACACCCTCCCACCACACACACACAGACACACACACACACACACTACCAGTACTTTCCCAGCTCCAGCTGTGAGTTGTACAGGCAGCTGCTCTGTGAATGACTCTCTGGCTGACACCTGCTCTTGTTTCAGTCACACAGACACTGCCCTGGTTTGTTACTCCCCTCCCTACCTGGGCCACTCTTACACCCCATCAAAACTCTCCCATCATTTCACAGTCTGACTCATCGAGGCTCCTACCGTAAGACATCTGATTGAGCGCAGCCACCCCCCCCCCCCCCCCCCCAGTGTGTAGTGCTTTATCTAGCGGCTACTCCGTGTACACTTGTGCAGTGCACAAAGCTCCCTTTGTGCGCCGAGCTGTGCTGTTCAACTCCATACCAGCGCACACTGCGGCAAATGGAAAATGTCACTACATCCCTCTGTCCGCCCACCAGCTGTGGAAATGGTGACACGACACGACACGCAACAGCCTGTCATCTGTCAAGGCCCCACAAAGTGCTGAAGGGTAACGCTGCTGCGCAATTTATAAAGCGCTTTGAGGCGTGGCCAATACATGATAAGGCGCTGTATCAAACGCAAGGATTACTATTATTATTATTATAAACCCCCCTCCTCTATTTGCTCTGAGAAAAACAGCCACATTGGACAACAGGAAGAAACAAGCCAGGCCAGATCTGTACCACCCATGTTGTTATTTACATCGCGCACTCGTGTTCAAAGGCTTTCAAAGGGAATTAGATAAATACAACAACGACGATGACAAAATTATGTTTGTAGAGCATCCTTCACGTTGGGGGGAATGACCCAAAGGGGCTGAACAGTCAGGGGTCAGAACCCGAGCAAGGGGGAGGGTGGTGATGGTGGAGGGAGGGAAGGAAGGGGGGCTGAGGGATGACAGTGCCCTAAAGCTCGGTCAAAAAGAATGGTCTTGAGACCGACCTTGAAGGAGGCAAAGGAGAGAGCAAGGCAAAGGCATTGCGGAGTGGAGTTTCAAAGTGTAGGGGCAGAGAAGCTGAAGGCCAGGACACCCAGGGTAGGGTGGGTTGAGTGGGAGACATGGAGCAGGCTGGAGCCAGTTGGACGGAGGGAGTGGACAGGTTGATAAGAGTCAGAGGTAGGAGGGGGGCAAATACAATAACAGGAGTTGACACCAGGGGTATGGGGTAAGAGCAGGTTAAATGGGACTGAAAGGTTCGCTTGTAAATTAAAAGTTGCCACGACAGACACGATGGGCCGAATAATAATAATCATACAACAGCAAAATTTCACGTCCTCCTGACGTGAAAGGCGCTAAACAAGTGGTGGTGGGGGGGGGGGGGGGGGGGGGATTGGGGAGGAAATCAGAAGTCAACGTTTCCCGGATTCGAGCTTGACATTTTCTGACTGAGAAAGCCGTTAGGATTCTCCTCACGACCATTCTATTTTTAGCATCGCCTTTCATACTCTCTGAACACTCAGAGCAGAGATTCATTCCGCCTTTTCCCTTCCGCAAGTCAATGAAGACGATTTTTCCCTCCCTCCCTCCCTCCCTCTCTCTCTTTCTCTCTCTCTCTCTCGCACCGAGTTTAATAACAAAGGCACTGAGCCCACAGGAAATCCGGAGCTTGGCGGGGAGGAGGGAGGGGTGGGGAGGAGGGTGGAGTGGGGGTGGGGGGGGAGGGTGGGTGGAGGGTGGGGCGGAGGGAGGGTGGGGCGGGGAGGAGGGGGGGGCGGGGAGGAGGGTGGGGGTGGGGGGAGGAGGGTGGGGTGGGGGGTGGGGGGGAGGAGGGTGGGGCAGGGAGGAGGGTGGGGGGTGGGGGGGGAGGAGGGGGGAGGGTGGGGAGGGAGGGTGGGGCGGGGAGGAGGGTGGGGGGGGGAGGAGCGTGGGGGGGGGGGAGGAGTGGGGAGGGTGGGGAGTGATGGTGGGGCGGGGAGGAGGGTGGGGGTGGGGGGGGGGAACCAGTTTGTTGATGTGAAGGCCTGAGTCAAGCCCAGTTTTTCCCGGCTTCGCTCTCTCTGCGTTTGATTTGTAATGAAACAAACTCATTTAACAGATCGCATAGGGAGGCAGAGAAACTGAAAGCTGTGAATGTCATCCCATTTTTTTTTAAGAAAGGTGGAGTTCTATCACCCTTTACAATCCCAAATAATAATAATCCTCGCATTTGATGCAGCGCTTTTCACGTCCTCTAGACGCCTTAAAGCGCTTCACAGAATGGACTGTATGAAGTCAATTGACTGTGGACTTTGTGGGCGAAACACGCCAGCCAATTGCGCACAGCAGTGTCCCCACAAACGGTCGTGGATCGAAAGTGACCCAAGTCAATATAGGACAGACACAGACTGCTGCTTATTATACTGGCAAAGAGGTCGACATTTCCACCCCGCAGACAGTAAATACACTTTACAGTATATTCTGTGAAGCGCTTTGCGAGTCTCACTATGTGATCAGGTTCTGGGTCAAATGCAAGGGTCATTTTTATTAATATTATTTCTCCGCCAGCGAAGTAAAGCCTGAGCCACAGTTGAAGCTCAGCTTTCACATTCGATTGGGTGGACGACGGCGACTCTTCAGGCCCCAGTTTCCTCACTGTGGAGTTGAGGGAGGCAGAGCTTTGAGTCAGTGGACTCAGGTGTGTCCACCCTCTGGAACTCTATCCTACCGTCCCTCCCCTTCGCCCCGTCCCTTGCCTCCTTCAAGACCCATCTCAAGACACTCCTCTTCGACTGTGCTACCGATCAACCTCTTTTCCCTCCGCCCTCGGTCCTCCCCGATCCCTATCCACAGCTCGGGTCCAAATTACTGGCTGTCTTGGGACTTCCTCTCGATGCGAAAGGCGCTCTACAAATGTAATTTGATTGTTGTTATTAATGCGTGCATTTGAAAAAAGTGTTCTATCATGTCGTTGGGATGTCTCAAAATTCTTCACGGGGTAGAATGTAAAGTGAATGGACCGTGTATTTTGTGGGTGAAAGTGTTGAATTGTGTTGAACTGTTAAGGTTGCTAGCCTGACTGAGTTGGCGGGACTCAGTTGTGTTGCCTCTGAGTTGGAAACGCTGTGTGTGTGTGTGTGGGCTCAGGTTCTTAACAAACAGGTTCAACATCTCACCTGAAGGTCAGCACCTCCCACACCGCAGCTCCACCCCCAGCACTGCGCTGGAGTGGTGGCTTAGATGTGTTCCCAATGTGGGTTGAACCCCCCCCCCCCCCTCCCCCCCCACCACATACAACAACAACAAATTACACTTGTATCAAGCCTTTCACGTCGGGAGGAGGTCCCAAGGCGCTGGACAGTCACTGCTTCAGACCCGAGCTGAGGACAGGGGTTGGGGAGGGAAGGGGGGGAATTAGGAGTTGCCGATGGGTCCATTGAAGTCTTGAGGCGAGATTTCAAGGAGGCCAGGGAGGGTGAGAGGTGGAGGGGCTGCGAGATAGAGTTCCAGAGGTTGGGGGCAGAGTGGCTGATGGTGGGGCGGAGGATGTGGAGCAGGCCAGAGGCTGCTGACTCCAAAGTGAGTGCGCTACCAACTGAGCCAGGCTGACATTTAACAATTCTAGGCTGTGTAAAAACATATAACTGTTGATTGTAAGTGTCTCACAGTCCCCTGTTTCCCACCCCCCACACACACTCTCTGTGCTTTACAGGAAGCTGCCATGGCCAAACTAGCTGCGTCTGAGGCTGCAACATCCATATCTCACCAGGTAAGCGCTATTTGTTGGGGTTGTAAAAGGGGCCATGGGAGGTTATCTGGGGACTGTGAGCAGGTTCCTCTGGCACAATGCAGTTAAACCTTAAAAAAAAGAGAAGTAAATGAACTTTTCCAAAAAAAAACGCACACACACACACACACACACACAAAATCTTCTAAGGTACTTACAGTTTTTCTATTAACTCACAAGTACAAAATGTCTCTTGGTCAGATATGCAACGATATGCACAGATGTGCGTTAATGCGTTAATATTCAGGCTAAGACCTTTTGTTGTTGCCAATATTCTCCCCTCTTATCTAGCACCCCCTCCCCGCGAATGTAAACTCTATTGTACTCTCCGGTTATCTCTGTGGAGAGGAAATGCAGCCATTTCCGACTGGAAAAACATACTTCACAATGTGAAATAATATGAATATGATTTATAATTGCTGAAGGTGTACTCCCTCCCTCCCACTCACTCACCCATCAGTGTAGGAGCTGAGTGTGGGGACAGTGCTCATCTGCTGTGTTGGAAGATGTGATATAAATCGAGGGTCATTAACGCTAATCCGTCCTTGCCAGACTACACTGGCTCCCTGTCTCGGAGCGGACCGATTCAAGATCCTCTCTCTTAAACCCTTCCTCTCCTCTGCACCCCCCCCACTCTCTGACCTCCTCTCTCCTCACAACAGCACCCGTGTCCTTCACACTACCGGGTCTGGCCTCCTCCTGGTCCCCCAAATCCTCCGCTCCACTGTCGGCGGCCGTGCCTTCAGCCACTACGCCCCGAGGCTCTGGAACTCCCTCCCTTCGCCTCTCCCCTTCTCTTCCTATTTTCAGGTTTCTCGGTTAAAGACCTTTCTTTTCGGCCGCGCTTTGGGTCACCTTTTTCCACCTCCCCCCCGGCTCGGCCCCGGGATCCGTTATTGCGAAGCGCTCTGAGACGCTGTCTGGCCTGGAGTGTCGTTGTTATCTGAACCCTGGATGAAGAAATAAATAATGTCACTTTGTCTCCGATACGACATTCAAAGTCGTCGAAAGCCGTTCAGCTTGAGCTTGAGGTAAAAATGACAGCGGGGTCCAGAGTGCAGGCAATCTCGTGTATCCACTTACATTGAATGAGACGTCAGAGGTAACCTGGGAACACTTAGCGATGGCATCAAAATGCAATTACTAGAGCTGTCTGTTCATTACTCGTGAAAGATTAATTTCTGTCATTAGACAGAGCTTCATGATGAATAGGGTCAAAGCTCCCCCCACCCACCTACCCGCCCACCCACCTGCCCACCCACTCCCACCTGATGTCTTGATTTCCAGGACTTTTTCGAAAGCCAAATCTTAGCAGAAAATTGTTCAGAAAACACATCTAATCTATTTTGCCTGATAAGTGTTTTCTCTGACTGGTAATTTCACTGGGTTGATAACTTCATGCATGTTTAAGCTTCTAATTTGACTGGAATGAGCCGTGTCTTCTCAGCCTTGAGAAGAGAGGTCTCGGGAGGGGAGCTCACAGAGCTGATTCTGATGATCAATGGGAATCCGAGAAAGCGATCGGTGTACAGCGGGTTGGGGGGGGGGGCACAGGTTGGAGGCAGTGAGGGAAGATTTGGGGGACAGAGACACCACGAAGGAAGTATTTATCCTCAAAGGTTAATTCACGGCTGGATCAATTTAGCAAGGCTCGGAGCTGTTCAACAAATAGCTGGATGCCGTTGGATGTGGCTATTGTGACTTGGCTGATTTGCTAATTAGGGGTGATAAAAGGAGGGAATCCACCTGGCTTGAGATTGATCCTATTTAGCATTTTAGATCAGCCAGCAATGCTGTACTTCGCATGCCCCAAAACGATAAGAAAATAAATAAAAGTAAATCTAGAGTAAATGAGTAAATCTAGACCCTCATGGAATTCCCCCCCCCTCCCACCCCATTATTATAATAAGAATTTACTCAGTGAAATTAGACCAGGGTCTATCCAGTTCACCACCCACCACGCTGGCATCTGTGTCCCAAACTAAATATTGAATCCCGAGATATTATTTTCCAACAGGAATCCATTCAGTTTGTTCTGAAAACAAACGTCACTCTCTGCTTCCTCTGTCTCCCCTCGAGTGAGCCCGTTTTACGACTAGCTGATTGAAGTAGAATTTCAACACAATGTGGGAGACCGAGGGAAAACGGCGGAGGCAGCTCCCTGCCTTTAGAGGAGAATTCCTGCAGCAAATAGTCAAACTGATATCATCTGAGATTGGGGGGATTTTCAGGCATGTTTTTTTTCCCCCTTGTTTAGCCCACAAAATATACAGTCGATTGACTTTGCAGTATATTATGTGAAGAGCTTTGAGACGTCTGGAAGACGCGATAAGGCTCTGTATCAGATGCGAGCATTATTATTATTTATTGTCCCAATTCTATATAAAATCCTGGAGCCCTGGCAAGTGTGTAACCGGCCAGACCTCCTCCCAGCAGCTTCCCCGTAAACTACTACCAGGCGGCATCAGAGGAACAATTCCTTCCCCCCCTCCCCCACATCATTTCCTATCCTTGTAGCGCAATGCAAACCACAACTTCCTATCCAACAACTGAAGTCTCTATCCACCAAACTCTGTGGCTCTTGCCTCCCTCTCCGCCCTGCTTATCACCTCCACCTCTCCTCTCCCTTTTCTTTCTGATCTTTGTCTATTTGACTGGCAAACAAGAGGTCCCCCCCGCCCCCCCCAACCTTTTTATTATTATTCTTTCTTCCACAACGGGTTACAGAGAGTACAGTATTTGTGTTGAAGGCATATTTACGTCAGTTATTTTCACACACCAGGGGCTGGTTTGAGTCCTTGGCGTTGGGAGGCAGTGCTGACTGTTTTTGAGGCTGTGTCCAATTTTTTTGTTTCTATATTGTTTTTGTTTCTACATCAGCCAGTGGTCACTGCTCTGCCTGTTACTTTAGTGTAGAGCCTGACCTAACTGCCAGACGCTGCCCTGCGTGTAAGGGTGTTGTTTAAATATCAGTGCCTTGGGACTTCCTCGCGACGTGAAAGGCGCTCTATAAATGTAAGTTGTTGTTGTTGTTGAGTGGCCTGACTCTTGTCCTCCGTTGTTTAGGCCATACAGATCCTGGGAGGAATGGGGTACGTCACTGACATGCCAGCGGAGAGACACTATCGAGACGCCCGCATCACTGAGATCTATGAGGGAACCAGTGAAATTCAGCGATTGGTGATAGCCAACCAGCTGTTAAAGAGATACAAAGGTTGAGAGAGACAGAGACACACCTGTGATAATCTCCGACCGAGACAATCCTTTAATGATTCAGACTGCCTAATGCAACCCGAATGGAAAATGTAATCGAGTGAAATTAACCTGTCGTATGCCTTTAATACCTCAAATAAGATTGTGTTTACAGCAGATTTGACACGATTGTCGAGCAACCAAATTGTTGTTTGAAAATACTTCTTCAGGAGAAATCAACTGGTGTGAAAACACACAGAAGCGGAGCTTTTTAATCTGATATACAGATATGTAATGATGGTTGATTTACGCAGAGAGAGAGAGAAAAAATATGTGGCTGTATCACATTTAAACCTTGCTCATCTGCTGGACAATACAGAGGCAATAATGGGGAGCTCAGTTAGTTAGTTAGTTAGTTAGTTAGTTAGTCGGTTAGTTGAAGCTTGGCCTGGATATAGAACATTTAAGTTCTAATCCACAAGAGCCACTTTATTTTTTTTGAGTGTTAATAATGATATTAATCCTTGCATTTGATATAGCGTTTTCACATCTTCTAGGGCAGTGGTTCTCAACCTTTGTCAGTAGTTTTCAACATTATCGTGTACACCCCACTCAACCACACACACACACACACACACCACCCCCCTCATTCCACTTGCATTTTGCATGATCAGGCGTGTGGAGTGAGGAAACTTGCCCAAGGTTTCACTCTGCCGGGAATCGATCCCAGATCTCTTAAAAGACTTATAGGAACCAGCGTGGGAGGCACCCAGTCTTCCTCGGGGGTAGAGCTGGTTTGACAAATACCTGGAGAAGACAGAGACAGAGAAGTCTGGAATCAATCAGATGAGCCTGTCTTGGAGAGGCAGACAGTTTATAAGTTGCACAATTCTAGCCCTTGTACTCAAGAGCTTCATAACTAGCAAGATTTGTAGTTACCATTAATTTCTCTTTGTAAAACCTGCCAATATCACAGTCTAGACCACTTTGCCCAATGGAACAAATAATGTTTCCGCTTCCCAATTTAGTATTAAATTGCTCTGGAGTAATTATCCATTGGTCGAATCCTATTTATTAGCCAGCGATGTCTTCAGATCTTTGCTATTTTTATTACCAGTATTAATTTTGTAAAATTATCCGGGAACTGAATATTCACTGTTTGTCTTGTGATCCCATCTCAGGCATAAAAGGCTAATAATACTTCACGGTATTGAATTTATTGAGGAAAAACAGCCTTTATATAACTTCAAAGGTTATGTGGGCTGTTTGGTTTTAAAAGGAGGAAAACGGAGGAAATTCAGATTGCGCCAAGTACTAAAAGCCGCCGATAGAGGCGATGAACGGACTCTGTGGAATTATGGGGGCAAAAGAATTGGAACAAATTGTAGTTTAGAAGTCAATTATACAGAGGTAACATTTCAAAGCAGTTTACACAACTCTAGTGACAGCCGGTGGGATGGTCAACACAGAGAGAAGGAAGGTTTTATTTACCTCTAGCCAATCACTGACATATCAGATCCTCACGATTACATCCTGTGGCACCACGAGGAATACAAAGGCACCTTGACAAGAGCGCTGGGAGAGGACGGCAAAAGCATTCATTTGCAATTTTATCACCAATTTCGTACTGCAAACGCACCCTGTACGCGCACTGAAAGGGAATCGGGTACAGAGCACTCGCTTATTCTGTCTGCTGAGAAGACTCGCCACATCAAGCTGGAAGAATCCATACATTGTAATTACTGCAGCTGCACTGCCATTATATTGCAAACAGCGACAGAAGCGCAAAGCATCTGTTTACATTGTTAATGATTCAGGTCTGTGAGGATGGAATTACAGAACTTTACAGTCAAGTGGTGGCTCACATTAAAGCGACTAAACCTCCACTGCAGGCTCCGCAGGACCGTTAGCTTTTAACGTGGGCGTCTTTTACTCTGAATGCACTTTAAATAGAACATTCACCAGAGGGTTTGTCATTGGTCGCTACAAACGTGTCGAGATGGTCAGCGTGGCTCAGAAGGCTGTGAATTCAACTCTTAACGTCGAGACCTTTGAGTTGTTAAACCACGGTCTCTTCAGCTTGTTAAGTTGGATGTTAAAGAACGCTTGATACTTTAGGGACTTCTCCCTGGGCTCTGGCCACCAAACCCTCTGGTTAAATTGGACATTCATTTTTTGATTAAGGTTAAGGTTGATTAAGGTTAATGCTGTGTGCAATATTGTCCCGCCTACCATTACACAACCACCGACATTAAAACCTTTCGATGTGAAACAGCGCTGATCAAACACAGATTATTATTTACATCCTCCATTGTGCACCTACGTACAATAATCCTTTCGTTGGATATTGAACTTTCTCACGTCTTCGAGACGTCTCAAATCGCTTGACAGAAAACTGGCTCCTTCGCCACTGGAACCTCCCCGAGGGTGAGATTTCAGGAATTGCTACAGTGATGCACTGATAACTCAACAACGCCTGAATGTGTAAGTGGCAATGATATTGCCACTTACACTGGCAATATCCCGCCTGGCCACAGTTATTTATGTATTGTGTCTCAACGCCCAACTCGCCACTGAGCCCTTTTCACCTTACTCAGAGCGACAAATTATCAGGAGTTGATCGTCCTTTGACAGGGCAATGAGAAGCAGCGATGTAAAATGTGAAACTGCAGGTTGCAAACCCACGTTGGTTTGAATCGACGAGAACTGGCCTCAGAGTATATTATAGCAACTGCCAACAATGTGCCAATACAAGCAAATAAACCATTTTAGCAATCTCTGCTTCAGTGACTTTTTTGGGGTGTGTTAAGGTGAGTGGGCGGGGGTGGGGGGTGGGGAGAGGGGAGGCGTTGGAAACGTTTTCGATGACACAATCTAAATTAAGCCGAGTTTCAGGAAACCGAAGGCCACTTTGATGAACTAACGCACAAACGATCCGTTGACTCTTTTCCCCGAGACAAGTTGTTCAATCTGCTGGATAGATTTATCAACGGCCGTCATTACCCTGTAAAACCACAAAACTCCCCAGCGAGAAAGTGGGATCAATGGCCAGGACCAAAAACCCAATGACTTTTTAATGTATGACTTGCCAACGCTATTTATGTACCGTTGCAGACAAGGAACGGTTTGAAGACAAATGTAAAGACAGATGTGAACGACCGCAAGACAAATGGGTTTTTGTTTCATTTGTGCGCGGTAACCGTTGGCTTAAGCACATTTTGATCGGTCCATTCACTCCAGTGACAGCCTTTGCATGAATAGCTTAATGAACACTGGAAACGCTACACGGTGCATTTCTCTGTAATAAATCAATCACATTATACGAAAATGAACTGGGGGGGGGAAACGAGCAGTGTTAAAGCTTGGAGCCGAATGAAACCTGTTGGTGCATGATTACTCTTCCTGTTCTCCCACCTCTCACACACACACACACACACGCAGACACACACATGAGTGTGTGTGTGTGTGAGAAATTGTACCAACGCTGCTCACGTACCAATCTTTCGCTGAGATAACATTTCTGCAGCAAACTACGTAACATTAATCAACTCATTTTTAAAATACATACATTAAAAAAACTCACTCCCAAACAGAAACAGGAGAAATACATCCTGCCCGATATAATTGTTTATATACACTAATTAGTATCAGTGGGGACACATAGTTAATATGCCTTACGCACAGTATGTTATATCAAACTTGCCTAGAAGATAAACTCTTGGGCAGGGGTAACAACTCGGGTGATTATGAGCTTGTAGCTCAGTGGTTAGAGCACTCGCCTCACAAGTGAGAGACCTGAGTTCGAATCCCGGCAGGTCAGGGCGAAGCCTTGGGCAGATTTCCTTACTCCACACGCCTGATAATAATCCCTCAAGCAGAAAAAGAATAATAACTTGGTGATTTCAATCCACGGCTGCAGTCAATTCACTCTACAGTATATTCTGTGAAGTGCATGGGGACATCTAGGATGCGAAAAACATATCAAATGCAGGGATTATTATTATTAATATTATACAGAGATAATTTATGCCAAGATTTAGGAGAGGTTCCGACGAAGGGCCGCCTTTGGCCCATTTGATCTCAGCTCTTCCTTACAGAGTTAATAATTCTCGCATTCGCAGCATCGAGCAGACACGAGCACAGAAAGAGTCCCAGTGGGCGTTTGACTGAAGAGTGGACGGACAGCTTTTTGGGGGAGGATGAAAGAGATCCATCTCTTTCTTTTATTATTAATTTAAAAATCTTTCGATTCAGTCAGTGAGACTGACACATGCGGAGACTGACACATCGCAGGAAACTATCACCCTGCTCAGGTAACTTGGGCAAGTTTCCTTATTCCACACAAACGCCTAATAATACTCAAATACCCCCCAAAAAATCAGAAAAATAAAAATTGGTCATTTTCATTCCACGACTGTTTGTGGGGACGCTGCTGTGAGCAATTGGCTGCCGCGTTTCGCCCACAAATATACAGTCAATTCACTTTACAGCACATTCTGTGAAGCGCTTTGAGATGTTGATAAGATGTGACAAGCGCTATATCAAATGCCAGGATTATTATTATCATCATCATCCAAACCACACTGTTCCATCCATCTCACACACACGTGGAGCTCTCTCTCTCTCCGGAGGATCACTCCCTGCTTACCTAATTTTGGAAAGTATAAGGCACAGGTTGGCAAGAGCTGAGGCTTGGGGGGAACCCCAGAGTGTGCGTTGGAGGAACTGCTGGAGTCTAACCAGCCAAGGCCGTGTAGCTTGCCATCAAAAGCACTGTCTGCCAAGTATCTTGCTGTTTATCCAGCAAGGACCACCCTACCTGTCAGGGTTTTGGCTGGTGGGGAAGAATCCCTCCCCCCCATCAGTGAACACTAACGATAAATACTGAAGGGATACGGATTTGGTTATGCAGAACAATGCCAGGACACAAACATTCAGGATGCTCTCAGCAAACGGCCATGTAAATACAGTAAAATAATAAATAATAATCCTTGCATTAGATTTAGCGCCTTTCACGTCTTCTAGACGTCTCAAAGCGCTTCACAGAATATACTGTAAAGTGAATTGACTGTCTATTTTGTGGGAAAAACTCGGCAGCCAACTGCGCACAGTAGCGTCCCCACAAACAGTCATGGATCGAAAATCACCGATTTTATATATATATATGTATATGTATAGTTTTTTGGGGAACTATCACTTTTCAATACATCAATAATGGACAACAAAGTGGAGGAATATTTTTGATTCTCACTATAATTAATTACCAGCTTCGCTCTGAGTACTGCTTACCCCACGGTCGGGAGGATCCCGTTTGATTCGCCCTGCAGCCCTGTTGGGATACAAAGAATGATTCTGCAAACGCGTATGAACTGAAGACAACACAGAGAAACCTTGCTCGGCAGAAGATTAAAAAGCAACAATCAGCTTTTGGGTGTAATCCTTCACTCAATCCCCCCCCCCGCCACCACCCCCAAGTTGTTAAACGCCTGTCTTTTGACTCATCGCTCACCTGATGTGAAGATGATGACTTAAGATATCACTAATTCCAAGCTCCAATACATACCTGTCGGGCAGGGCAGTCGGGCAGGTGACAGGTTTTCTATAACCACACCTTACAGTCACACGACAAGGATGTGATTTACCTGCTGGGGAATCTCTAGTTGAGATTTAGTAATAGATGGATTGGGGGGAGCGGGGAAGTGGGGGTCGGGGTAAGGGGGGGGAGGTGGAGATAAACCCCAGAGCAGGCAGGTGTGTTCCTGTACCTTAGCATATAGATCAGGTGCAGTGGTTTACACAGTGTGAGACCTGTGTTCAAATCAGGGCGAAAACTTGGGCAAGTTTCCTTACTTATGCCACACGCCTAATAATAATCCATCAAAAAAAACACAATAATAAAATGGAGTCATTTCATTGCCTTAAAACACTATCTCTTGCCTCTCACCCACAAGAGACTAGACTTTACTGTGTGTCCCTGAAAAGCTTTTCCGGGCGTCCTCTCCTATGTGAAAGGTGTTTGTGCTGCATGCAAACAATTATCATTAATATACAATCGATTGCATTGAAACACTAGATGCCTTTTAGTGGAACAATCCTCTCATGTGTTTGCGCTGCTGTCAGCTGTCAGCACTTTGCTGAAATGTGCCCGATAACAAGAGGCCTGTTATTACTGCAGTGATGGGCACCGTTCGATCGACTGGCAATTCTTAACACTTTCTGGAGAACACACGTAACTAAGTAACTTGTGGTCAGGGAGCCACCTCTTTAAACCGGTGAAAACAGACTGAAACACCAAGAAAATATACAGCCAAGACCGACAAGGAGGAATCGGAGGAGTGGAGAGAAGGGAAGTGCTTTGATGGTGGCTATTTTATACATCTAAAGTAAATTCTCAACGACAGTATTATAATAATAAGAAGAAGAATAATGATCCTTGCATTGGCAATCGGCAGCCAACTGTGTACAGGAGTTTGCCACAAGCAGTCATGGATTGAGTGACCAGATCATTATCATTTAAGAACAACTTCTTTGTTGCATAAAAAGGAACGATTACTCCCGGAAAGCATCTCGCCATCGACGCTAACACCGGGTTCCTACTTACGGGTTCCTCCGGTGAACAGAGCCAGAGGGAGAAAGGAAACTTGCCCATGGTGTTGCCCCAGCCAGGAACCACCTCCTCTTCTCTCTCTCTCTCTCTCGCGAGGCAAGTGCTCTAATCAATACGGTGCAGGTCTTGGCACTGGGGGAGGAGGAACACAATGAAAAAGCTTGGCAGATTGTGATTTTTGAGTTTGCTACGTGTGAGGTTACTGAATGGATTAGGGATTTGACTATAAGTGACATTATAAGAATAAGAATCCTTTGTATTTGATATAATGCTTAAAATGCTTCACAGAATATACTGTGAAGTGAATTGACTGTATATTTATGGGCTAAACGCAGCAGCCAATTGCGCACAGCAGCGTCCCCACAAACAGTCATGGATTGAAATGACCAATTTTATTATTGTTTGGTTTTTGAGGGATTATTATTAGGTGCGTGGAGTAAGGAAATTTGCCCAAGGTTTTGCCCTGATCTGCCTCACGCTTTTAAGGCGAGTGTTCTCACCACTGAGCTACCAGCATTCATCCAACTGATTCAACAGGACTGAGACATCTCACATATCCAGCCATCTTTCCGCCCTTTTATCGTACACAGAATCATCCCTGAGAAATAACACAATTTGTTTCTTCAGAGGCCTGTGGGAAGCAGACAGCCCACGCTGCAAAATAAACCACACAAATGCACTTGAACTTTTAATTTTATTTACAAAGGAGTCCTGACTGCTGATGTTATATAGAGATGAAAGATATTGTTCATTTCCAGGGCCAAAATACACTACATTGTGTACAGAGGATTGTACAGTATCCCATTCAGTCCATCTGACTGCGTCAAGCCGCCCAAAGCCACATGTATAAAATGGCTTCGGTGACTTGTCTATTCTACAGCACAAAACATTACACTCCGTGAATTCAAAAAAAAATGATTCTTCCCAAAAATGACGAGAGCTTCACATTTTCTCTGATGGCGGGAATGGAGAGGATGGGGGTGGGGAGGAAGAATCTGAAACACTGTTTGAAGTTAGTTATTTTATATGAAACGCACTTCCAGGCCCCTGTAAATTTGTTCACCCCCCCAAAAAAAAATCAATGAAGATAGGAAGGCTAACAGAGACACTGAGCTGTTTGTGGCACTGTAATATTAAAGGCTGCTAACACCAGCAGCGTAAGTCAATGCCCATCAGAAACGGAGGGGGGGGGGGGGGAGAGAAAAAAATAATTCTGTGAACCTAATACAAACCAAGTTACCAAACAGATACTGCTTGTAAACCTGGGACCAGATTACACTCATCAACAGTAGATAGAGGAAACGTTACACATTTAAACAAATGTATACAAAAAAAATATTTACAAGGAAGTAAAGCACTAGAATCAAATAACAAGTACTGCTATGATACATGCATTAGCAAAATTGAACCAAATTAAAAGAAAAAGGTAATTAAAAGGGGAGGGGGCTGTGGAGGGCGGGGAGGGGGGGGGGGGAAACCGTAACAAAAGTTAAGCCTTTTTTTGCTACACCAATCCATAATTGTGCAAGATCAACTGGGGGGTAATTAACACGGATACAAGTGCAAACTACATTTACATTTCTAAATCACGTATTTATGGTGGTGGGGAGGGAGGATTGGGGGGGAGGGGGGAGGGGGGGGGGGCGGAGGGGAGCATTTTGGAAAAAGGGAACGACGGAAGTCTTATACAGAAGCAATATTTAATGCTATACATGCTAAAATTTACACCAGGCCACTTCAGTACACAACATGATTCATCTTGATGTCGTTACCTTTCCGGATCACTGCAACAACACATCGGGTGTAAAGTTAATTACAGCACAGAGCTTTACCGCATAACCCACTCGCGGCGGTGGGGGGAGGCTGGGGGGGGGGGGGGGGGGGGGGGGAGGGGAGGGAAATGATGTCTTCACCTCACAGAACAGCAATAATGATCGAATCTCAAAAGGTGTGTCGGGAGGGACGCCTTGTCTTCTCGTTCCGAGTCAAAGTTCAAGACAAGTCTAAACCGGCGGCCGGTTAGGTAGGCGCCGGTTCCTTTTTCCGGAGGTTTCTTCAAAGCTGCGTCTCCTACGCTGACGGGTCTATGTACAAGGTTAGCCCTGACGTCTTGCTGTTTAAAAGAGGCGTCTGTTTTGTTTCGGGAAATACACACGGCCGGGCGAGAGTCTGCTGCTGCTGCTGCTAATCCCCAAACCCTCGGCAGGTCCAATTAATCCTACAGGGTCCACGTTCCATAAAAAGGAATTCCATTCCCCCACTTCCTGTCGCTACCTCTTTAAGCACCTTTCGTGTTTGATGAGAAGAATGAAACCACAAGACACAAAACACCTGGTGCCCGGCAGGTTGTCACCTCACCCCGACCTCAGCTGCACTCTGGCCCATCATACCTCCAGGAACCTGGAACTGCTGGCCTTGGAGTTGAAAGGTTCTGACCACATACGTCGCAGGTCACCCTGTGGGGTGGGGTGGGGGGGGGGGGGGGGGGGTAGAGAGAAAGGGGGAAGAGAAGCAAAAGATAATTACACACACCGTCCTGGTAAAGAATCGTGTTTTTATTAAAATACTATACTATTAATAAATAAAAGTAACTCTTGCATTTGATCTAGCGGCTTTTCACATCTTATCGACGTCTCAAAGCGCTTCACAGAGTATACTGTAAAGTGAATTGACTGTATATTTGTGATCAGTATTAATACTAACTGATTGTATATATATAGTAATATAAAAAGATAAAAAAATTGAAACAAATGTTTCATTTTGACCTTGGTCTCATCAGTTCCCTTTTAAAGAATTATTCAAGTCAAACATCTGACGCTAAACCCTCTGAGAGGTGCAATGAGCAGCTTTTAATTACTAACGCACTTATATAACCTCAGAACATGCGAGTAACCCACTGACGGTCTTTGTATTAATTTTTCAAATGAAGTCCTGTCTTGTAGACCATGAATAATGAACTGCCCACGTCTGCCCGTCTCCATTGGGAAAAACAATTTTGCGACCTCTGCCCCTTTTAAGATTTTGAAACCGAAACGAAAACAAAATACATCGTCTCAGAAATAATTAGCAAAATCAATCTGCATCAGGAACGAAAGCGAGAGGAAGGGCAAATTGTGTGAAGGAAATTACTCCGAGACGGACTATTTCAGATTCGTACAGAAACCTCTGTTACTTGTAACGGAGAAACTGCGGTAAAATACAAACTAATTAACCCAAGGTAATAATTCTTTCATTAGAAAAACAATAATATTAAATTGGTCACTCCATCCACGACTGGGCTGCCACATTTCGCCCACAAAATAGTCAATTCGCTTTACAACAATGCGTCTCGAACACACACTAGGTCAAATACAAGGATAATCGATATTAATGCTAACTGATTAATAAATGCAATCCTGCCAAACCTTCCTCTAACATTACACTCATAGCAATATGCAGTCAGGTTTAGTTTAGTTCTCTGGAGAGGAAGGGAAGTCTGTGTAAAGTGCCTTTGTTGTCAGTGGAACTACGGGAAATTCAGCCTCCAAAGTCAAACGAGTTACAGGGCGTCAACTTGCCTGTGCAAAGTGAAGTTTGGTGGTCAGGAGATAATGGCGAGGAGACACGCTCAGCGACACCAGTAAAATAATTGTTGGGAAAATAATAATAATAATAATCCTTGCATTTGATATAGTGCCTTATCATGTCTTCGAGCTGTCTCAAGGCGCTTCGCAGAATGTCCTGTAAAGTGAATTTACTGCATATTTTTGCATTTAAGAGGAAGCTGGAGATTCATAGATTCATAGAATTTTACGGCACAAAAGGAGGCCACTCGGCCCATCTAGTCTGTGCCGGCTCTTTGAAAAGAGCGATTCAATCCCACTGCCCTGCCCGCTCCCCATAGCCTAATAGACCTGTTCTCCCTAAATAAAGATCTAATTCCCTTTTAAGAGTTGTTATCGAATCAGCCTCCACCACCTTTTCAGGCAATGCATTCCAGATTCGAACAACTCGCTGAGTGAAAAAATTTCTCCTCAGCTCCCCTCTACTTCGCCTTGAAACTATTTTAAATCTGTGACCATGAGTCACAGATTCGCCCACGAGTGGAAATAGTTTTTCTCTATTTGCCCTGTCGAAACCCCTCATGATCTTATAAACCTCTATTAGGTCTCCCCTCAATCTTCTCTGCTCCAGAGAGAATAACCCTAGCCTATCTAGCCTCTCCTCATAGCTGAAGGCCCTCAATCCTGGCACCATCCTAGTAAATCTTCGTTGTACACTTTCCAATGCCTTCACATCCTTTCTGTAGTGTGGTGACCAGAATTGAACACAGTATTCCAGCTGAGGCCTCACCAAAGTCTTATAGAGGTTAGTCAGCACTTCCTGACTTTTGTATTCTATACCCCTATTTATAAAGCCTAGTATCCCATATGCCTTCTTAACAGCCTTGTCTACCTGTCCTGCCACCTTCAACGAGTCACTAACACAAATCCCCAGGTCTCTGTGTTCTTTCACACCATTTAAAATTGTACTATCTAGCCTATATTGCCTCCCTTCATTTCTTCTCCCAAAATGCATCACCTCACACTTCTCTGCATTAAACTTCATCTGTCATGTGTCTGCCCACTTTACCAATTTGTCTATATCCTCTTGCAGATGGCTACTATCCTCCTCACTATTTACTATTCTCCCTAACTTAGTGTCATCTGCAAACTTGGAAACTGTACTCCCTACACCCAAGTCCAGATCATTGATGTAGATTACAAAGAGAAATGGTCCCAAAACCGATCCCTGTGGCACACCACTGCTCACAAGGGGTGTGATACACAAGGGGAAAGGGAATGGAACGGTGTAGATACGCAGTGGATGGAATAAGCACCAGTATGGAGACCTGTGTTCGAATCCAGGCAGGTCAGGGCGAAAACCTGAGGAAGTTTCCTTACTCCACACGCACACCTAATAATAATCCCTCCAAAAAACAGCACAATAATAAAAATTGGTCATTTCAATCCACGGCTGCTTGTGGGGACGTTGCTGTGCGCAATTGGCTGCTGCGTTTCGCTCACAAATATACATCAATTCACTTTACAGTATATTCTGTGAAGCGCTTTGAGACGTCTAGAAGACGTGAAAAGCGCTATATCAAATGCATGGATTATTATTTTTTATTATTATTATTTATGGGCTAAATGGACAGAAATGATCTGTCATTTCTGATTGCACGGAATGCGCGCTGCACATTCCGTGTAAACATATGATATACGTGATCCAAGACACCGTCACGGGGAAAGAACCGCATTCTGCGGAATAAGAGAGTTTCACATCACTGCTTTCCTTTGAGGACACATTCAAGGCTGCTGAGCATTTTACGAGAGATGTCTTTCAATTAACTTAACAGGGTTTTTGCAGGATTATTAACTAGCTGCTGTGCTCAGTTTGCCATGAGCATTTGTATCCAGTTGGGATGACAGGGAAATGATAAGCACCATGTGGGCGTGTGAAAGCGAGAGAGCGCGAATTGACATATCCTGGAGCTATGCTACACAAATTAGGCCGACAATAAATCAGGGATCCAAATTAATGCGAAAAATAGCACAGAAAACAAAAGCGTGACCCAGACATTTCAAACATCACTTTGCTCCGAGATGGTCTAAGAACTTTGGAGAAACAAGCTTCGCTACTTGCTGAATGCCTTAAGTGATGTGAGTCACCACCCCACGCTATATAAATGCAAGTTGCTGGTGTTGTCAATACTCACAAAAGAATTAAGGACACTGGGTACTGGTGTCCTTCCCTCTTTGGGAAGGACACCAGTACCCAGTAAAAGCAATGATTGACATATATGTCAATATATGGCCTATATGTGGAGTCCTGTAGCTAAGTGGTTAGAGCGCTCGCCTTACAAGCGTGAGACCTGGGTTCGATTCCCAGGCCAGGGCGAAAACGTGGGCAAGTTTCCGCACGCCTGACAATAATTTCTCAAGAAAAAAACCACAATAATAAATTGGTCACTCAATCCACGACTGTTTGTGGGGACGTTGCTGTGTGCAATTGGCTGCCGCGTTTTGCCCACAAATATACAGTCAATTCACTTTACAGTATATTCTGTGAAGCGCTTTGAGACATGAAAAGCACTATATTAAAATTCAAGGATTTATTTATACAAAAGAGCTGTCAAAAATCAATCCCACTCCCCTGCTCTCTCCCCATATTTCCTCCCTCCCCAATATGTAGGTGTATATGTGTGTGCGTATTCACAAACAAACACATATTGGGGAGGGAGGAAATATTTGCAGGGCTATGGGGAGAGAGCAGGGGAGTGGGATTGATTTTGACAGCTCTTTTCGAACAGTCAGCACAGACAAGATGGACCGAATGGCCTCCTTCTGTGCTGTGTAATTGTATGATGATACAGCGAGGGAGGGAAGCAAGAAAACAAAAAAGTAGGTTTTCAAAAATTGGGATTTATTTTACTTTCATTGGCAAATGAAGAAATATAGTAATAATAGTTGCATTTGATATAGCGCCTTAACAGGTTGTTTAGAAGTCGCAAAGCGCTTCTCAGAATATTCTGTAAAGTGGATTGACTATTTTGTGGGCAAAATGTGGCAGCCAAGTCGTGGATTGAGTGACCAATTTAATATTTTTTTAATGAAAGAATTATTACCAAATATTCTGTAAAGTGGAATGACTGTATTTTGTGGACAAAACGTGCACAGCAGTGTCCCACAAACAGACGTGGATGGAGTGGCCAAATTTGATTTATTTATTTGGAGGGATGATTACAGGTTTTGCTGTGTTACTCACCTTTAAATAAGCCATGGTAAGCAGTGGTAACAGTGTGAACGGAACAAGGTACAGAAGTGCAGGCTGGGCGGCCCGGTGAATTCTTGATGCTACAGTGGCAGTCAAAAGGCCTAGATTAAAGTAGAATAGCGTTAGCTGGAAAACAACAACATCTGAAATAGATGCAGATTACTTTGCATGGTTAAATTAAAACATTGATTTACCTATCAGAACACCCTATTAATATAACCAAATATAAGGTCCCCTCTGCAGGCTGATCTAGAGAAACAGAAGTTTATATAAACGTCAACGAGGTTTTTAGTATTAGGGAAAAACAGAGGATGTGAGTTTTTTTTGAATAATAATAGTCCTTACATTTGATAGAGCGCTTTTCACGTCTTTGCGCATCAAAGAATATAATATACTATATCAAAAAACATAATATACTATAAAGTGGATTGATTATATTTTTGGTTGAAAAGTGGCAACCAATTGTGTAAAGGTAATGTCCCACAAACAGTTGTGGATTGAGCGACCAAATTATTATTGGGTGGTTTTTTTTTGTAGGGATTATCAGGTGTGTGGAGTAAGGAAACGTGGCCATTATTATGCCCTGCCTGGAGACGAACCCAGGTCTCTCGCTTGCAAGCCAAGTGCTCTCACCACTGAGCCACAAGATCTATTTTTCTCAACGTGCAATGGAGGCACGACCAGCAGTCAGTTTCAAAACAAAGCAAGTGTCTAAACTCCAAAGCCTCTGCCATTATCAAAGTAAATGCCGCTCTGACATTGTGTTAAAAGCACAATCTTGAGAAATGCAAACAGTTTTCGCCAATTGATGCAGCATTTTGAAATTTATTCAAATACAGTATTAACAACTTCCCTTTTACTTGTGCCGCAAGCCAGCTCAGTTGGTATCTTTCAAGTTTCACTTTTCTGACAGACGTGGTATATAAAACCCTTAAAAAAAAATACTCTTACTGCCAACCCTTGACACAGCTCTGTGTCAAGATCCACCAATATAAAGAGCTCTGATACCCTACCCTGCCCTGAACAACATTATATTAATGGAGGTTGTTGCTGGTGTATCACTATCAGCCTCTCTTTCAAGGCCGATCTCAAGACCCTCCTCTTTGACCGTGCCTTCTGCTGCCCTCCCAACTCTCTCCACCCCCCCCACCCCTATCCTGCCCCTCTCCCTTGCTCGGGTCCCGACCTGACTGTTCAGAGCCTTGGGATGTCCTCCCGATGTGAAAGGCGCCGTACAAGTGTAATTTTTGTTGTTGTTGTATTGAAATGTCAACGTGTTTAACAATCTCTTTTTAATTGGATTAGAAAAAAAAGAGCAGAGAAATAACGACATAATAAGTTTCAGACAGTAGGGCCACTGGTCCAAGCTTAGATTCTGAGTTCAAAAACCCAGTGTGGTAGCCAAACTCACAACGCTTCACTCAGAGGAGAAGTCTGAGTGAAACGTGTGAGTTTGGCTACCACACTGGTCCACCGCCACTTTGCACCCACAAATATACAGTAAATTCACTGTACAGTACATTGTGTGAAGCGCTTTGAGACGTCTAGAAGATGTGAAAAACGCAATGTCAAATGCAAGGATTATTATTATAGTTATGAGCTCCTCCACTTGTGTTAGCTGTTAAGTTTTTCCTAATCTTCAATATTAAGTCTGGAACTCCGCTTCACCCCCTCCCTGGCCTCCTTCATGTCGCGCTTCAAGACTCTCCTCTTCAACGGAACCATCGGCAACTCCTAATCCCCTCCCTTCCCTTCTCCCCCCACCCCCCGCCGTGTCCTCAGCTCGGGCCTGAAGCAGTAACTGCCCAGCGACTTGGGAGTCCTCCTGACGTGTGAGATGCTATACCAGTGTAATTCTGTTGTTGTTGTTAACATCTAATTTAGCAACACGTTCAAACTTCAACAGCGCGCCTTAGATTGACCGGGATGGCGGGAGCGCACTGCGATGTGTTAAAGCCTGGAGGCGAACACCAATCAGCTGTGGAAGCAGTCCAGGGCTCGCGATGGTGGCGTTGGGACTGATTGCCGCCCACTTACCTATAAAGTAGCCAATCAAGGTGCAGTGGAAGTAGGACACCTTCTGCATGCGGCCGGGGATGATGGGAGGGATGGCCTCGCTGTTCGCCTGCTTCTTGTAGTTGTCGTAGCGAAGCACAAAGCACAGCAGCAGCCCCGGCATCACAATGTCCCCAATGCCCAGCATAGAAAAATGGCTGCCTGTGGAACTGCACAAAACAAAACCGTCAGTGTCGCTTTGGATCCGCGTCTCAAAAGCGTTTCACGGAATATACTGTAAAGCAGTGGTTTTCCAAACTGTGGGGTGCACCTCCCTTGGGGGGGCGCGTACCATTGGCTGGGGGGAGGGGGGGGGGGGGGAGCGCGGAGCTTTAGAGTCTCGAGCCCCCGAGCGTGTGTGGAGCCGAGGACCCGAGTGTGCGGAGTCAAGTGTGAAGGGTGGGGGAAATTATTCTTCGCAGATAAAGACGGCCGCATTAACCGTGCCTCTGTACAGAGAATGTGTCTAAAAAGGCTTGTTATATTGCTTCTGCATAAAGCTGCACGTTAGGATTTGAAACAGATCCTGGTAAATAATGCTGGGGGCGCATCACATGAGCAGGTACCACAGCAACCAGGGGGTTGGTTTATGGGGAAATTCCCCGGTGAGGCTCACAATTGTAAGGTGTGTGAAGGTTGACGGAAAAGAAAGAATCACAGAATTACATTCGGGGAGCGGTGCGGTGGATCTGCACGCTCTGACTTGATCTTGAGCAACAGAACAAATAAGTGTGTGTTCACTCAGCGGCCTTTATGTAGGATTACGGTCTCAGATCGCTCACAGTGGTGGGGCTGGAGAACCCGCCCGCAATCCACCCCCCACCCCACCCACAAAAGGATACACTGCACTAACTAATCATTAACTAATAATAATAATCTCTCAAAAAAACCACAATAATAAAATTGGACATTTCAATCCATGCTGTGCACAATTGGCTGCCGCGTTTCGCCCACAAATATACCGCCAATTCACTTTACAGTATATTCCGTGAAGCGCTTTGAGACGTTGACAAGATGTGAAAAGTGCTACATTAAATGGAAGGATTATTATTATTATTATTATTATTACTACCTCGGAAACACCAGCTTCCCCGGGAGTGACAGGCGAGGGATATCCCGGCCTACATTGGGTCCCAGGTGAAGTTTCCTTGACAGCACGTCTAAAGGATTGTCAGCAGGTTGAGTGGCCACCTTCACCATTACGTTGCTGTTGAAGATGTATGCAGAGAAAAACACCTGCAGAGGGAGCGAGAGAGAGAGAGTGGGCTGAATGAAATGAAAACACTCACACAACGTACTCTGTTGATCCACACAAGACTCCGGCTATAAGTAGCTATAAGTACAGGAGGAGGAAGCGGGGGGAGGGGAAGGTGAGAAGAGGAGAGAGAGGTATGTTCAAGTGTTTGTGAGACACTGCTGTGCGGAACTGGCTGCTGAGTTCCACCCACAAAAGGCAGTCACTTTACAGTATGTTCTGTGAAGCGCTTTGAGACACAATAAGGCTGTATGTCAAATGCAGAGTTATTATTACTAAAATAGGGTTCCCTTGTATTTTGGAACCCAGAAGATAGACCACACACACAAATCAAGAGATAAGCAGGGACATTCTGAGCTGTGTCAAGTCAAAACTTGCTGCTGAGGACCGGTCATTATGAAACTCCTTTGGGGGTTCCCGATGTTGAGCGCACAATGCAAGTGTTGTGATGAATCATTAAACTGCTCGGTGGAAAAAAAATCTTTTTTTAAAAAGAAATGCAGATAGAGGTGGTGCAGTCTCAGAATGGTCAGCCAATGTAAAATAAAGTTACAATGACTAGAAAAAACAGCAAGTATTTGTGAAGATCTTTATCAAAGTTTCAAGAGGTGAAAATTTAACAATGGGCTGTTCAAATCATTTTGAAGCAACTTGTGAAATGTTACATAGTCAGCATATTAGTTGTTAACTGCTTGTTAAGTCGATTGGCGGATCGCGTTTCTGGTGGTAATAATCCCTTAAAACAGTTTGTGGGACGTTGCTGTGCGCAATTCGCTGCTGCGCTTCACCCACGTAATAAGGGTCTTTATTACCCACGTAATAACAGTATGTTCTGCGAAGCACTTTGAGACGGCTTGAAGACGTGAAAAGGAGCTACATTAAATGCAAGGTTATTATTTATTATAGAATAAAAAGCAGGACCCCACAACGCTGAAACCAGTAATCAGTCACAACAAAAAATAGTTTCAGGAAAGCAGGGGCGATGCATGGAATGGGATTGCTGCACCACAACATCAATATTCAATGAAGGAGTTAAATCAACTCTGGTTAATTATAATAGCAAAGGGTGCGTTGTCCTAGTATTCTTTATAGATTCAGGTTCCTTCTCGAAACTAACAGATTGTTTCTTAACCATCCACCAAACTGCTTTACAGCAGCCTACTGCAAGGTTCGTTACATTAGTTAACAGAAGCAGCTTCCAAAAAGATTCAGTAGAGAAATGCCTTGGGAGGTGTGGTAATGAGCCATGAAGACGACAGAGATCTTGTGTTTGATCTCTGGTACCTGTGGAGGGAGCAGATCTTAGCCAAGGGAGAGAGAGAGAGAGAGAGAGAGAGAGAGAGAGAGAGTGCTGTTGGCTGGAGGTGGGTGGTTGGGGGGAGGAACGTTCCACAATATTTTACAACAATCTGTGAGTGCAGGGTTCTGGTGATGACTCCTTTGGCCCCAAGTTAGAAACAAATCAGACGCTGACAAAACTCTCACGCACGCGCACACACATAGGTGGACACACACAAACAGGCTTCTTTCTGTGCGCTATCAGATCAAATACAACCGTGGAATGCGAAATGAAGGAAGAGAATTAAAAGAGAAAATAGAAATGCTGACTGAAGGTTTCCAAACGAGTTAATCCACTTGGGTATATGTATGTGTGTAAATGTATTATATTAATTGCTTACACGTACTACCTAAAGGCATTACATTATTCTACTTTTGTGACTGAGGGAAGTTTAAAAAGAAAGAAGTACGTGCTGGGAAAAAGGATGGAGAGGTTATATTTAAACAGTTAAGGCACATTATTAAGTCCATTCGAATTTAATTTACAGGTGAAAAAAAGCAGTCAGTAAAGCAAATGGGAATCTGGCGTTTAATACAAGAGGGTTGGAATAAAAAACACACCAGCCTTGGAGGTGTTCAGTGATGGTGCACTGCAATAATTCATGATCTGAAGAGGTTTAATTTATGATGAGGTTTTATAGACTGAAGTTATATTCCTCAGCGCAGGGGAAATTAAGGGGCAATTTGATTTAACTTATTTCAAATGATGAAAGGAATTGACAGATTAGATAATGGATGATTCTTCTCTTTGGTAGAGGGATTCCATTGCAGTGGGGACATTAGCCTTAGCATGAGGGCCAAGACAGTTAGAACTGAGGTCAGGAAGCATGTCTTCACACAAGAGTATTGGAAAGATGTGGAAAGCTCTATACATTGGTGTGCAGTTCTGGCCACCATTTAACAGCAAAGATATTATCAGGTTCAGACATTAAAATGTAAATTTACAAGCATGTTACCAGGGATGAATGAGGGGATAAAGCTATCGAGAATGGACCTCACCAAGGACCGGACAATTGAGAGGGGATTCGACAGAAATTTTTAACATATGATGAAAGATTTCAGCAAAGTGGATGTTGATGGGCTGTTTCCAATTGTTGGTGAGTCCAAAACGAGGACATAGAAACACAATCGCTCTGGGACGCTATATAAATACAAGTTGTTGTGCAAGATAACCAGTAGCAGATGTACAAGAGAGTTAAGAGGAACGTCTTCTAACAGAGGATAGTAACAATGAGTCACTCACTACATGAAGCTGTGGCTGAAGCAAAGAGCAAAGTACAGGTAGACCTTGCTTAATGTTGATTCGGTCAATGTTATTTTGTTATTACGTCGCTGGTACATAGGGTAACATATATTCATTTAACGTTGCAACGTTACATGGTTCGCGTGAGTGGAAACAAATTACTTTGGGGGAGTGTAGGCGTACACAGACGTTGAGCGTCCAGTATTCTTGCGCGGGTTCGCTTAACGCCGTTTCGCTTAAAAGTCACACTTTTCGCAAACACAACTGCGAAGTTAAGCGAGGACTAAGTCTATTTAAGAGGAGACTTGATTCATGCACAAGAGGGGAATGGAAGGGGCAAAGAATCATATAGATCACAAACACCAGCAAGGACTGGTTTGGCTGAGCGGCCCGATTCCATGCCACATCAGTGAATACAATAAAGTGGTTGGAACAACCTTGATGGGCTGAATGACCTCCACCAATTCCTGTTTACCTATTTTCACATGAAGATACAGCAAATGTAACCCTGAGTATTGACATAGTTTAAGTAACGTACTTAATAACAACAACATAAATAACGATCCGGGAAATCTGCGAATAACGTTTGGATATTACTTACCCAGAATACGTCATAAATCAGGAGTCCAGAGAGCAACAAGCAGGAGACTTTCAGACTTGGTAATCGCACAAAGGCAATCATGGCCACACAAAGCCCCATCGCCAGAGCTGCAGGGAGAAGAGGGAAAAGGGCATTGGCAATAAACGATGGTAACTCCAGCCAAATATTGATTCATTGCACTAAATAAAGCTGAAAATCCAATTTTGATGCTGCAGATGCCTCCGAAAATAGAACTTAACTTGGCAACAAAATACAAACCAAACACTGGAAAAAAAAAACAGGAGTTTCACGATTTGTGGTTCAATATGAAAAATCATCGACAAACTTTAAACGTGGGTAGAGTGGAACTGTGTTAGAATATGCTTCGTTACAAAGCAGCTGTGAGTATTGGGTTGTGGATCCCGACATCTATTTACCAAAAAGGGTGCAGGAAATTGGCCAGTTCACTTCAAGACACCTTCCAGCTTCTTGTGTTAATAATAATATCTAACTAAATAAAAATTTAGCCAGTCAATCCACAATGCGCAATTGGCTGCCATGCTTTGTCCATAGAGTATCGAGTCAATCCAATTTACAGTATATTCTGTGAAGCGCTTGAGATGTTTCAATGTGATAAAGCGCTAGATCAAATGCAAGATATTATTATTATTTTTTATCAATAAAATGGGCAAACATAGCACCCAGAACTAAACATCAGCAGTAAACTGATGACTAGGAGTCAACCACGTTTTTCATGCAGGAAGCCAGCCAACTTGCAATGTGATACAGAAGTGCAAACTGGCTTATCCCACCCAGTTTAGGACATTGATTTGGGATTTTATGGACCCCGATATAATGGGGTAACTTGGGATCAATTCATATCCTGTTCACTTAACTCTTTTTACACTGAAATGTTGGAGGGTTGGAAACTGCGGTAATCATTTGTATTCTAAAATATTTACCACCCAGTGGTTGCCACACAGCATCACCACAGTCTCTGAAGCCACTAGAGGGTCTTAGAGAGAGGAGCGAACCTCGATATACTGACTATTCACACACAAAATGCAGTCAATTCACTTTACAGTATACAGTACTCCATGAAGCTCTTCAAGACATTTCAAAGACGTGATAAGACACTATATCAAATGCAAGGATTATTATTATTATAGATTCATAAGTAGATCAGACAAAGTGGCATTTTCACTGATTATCCAGCTTTTTGTGAATTGCCAATTCTCTACCCAACCCCTCATCGTGCAGACAGCAACTCTAGCTGGGACTTGATTAGCCTTCTTCCAAATGGTCATTCTTCAGATCTGGGAATAAACACTGAATGTTGGCAATTAATTCAAGCGTGGAGAATTTTATTTTGGCCGGCCATGTGTCTGACAGATGTGGAAATCCATCACCGTGTTTTAAGAGCAAGGTTGGTGGAAAGAGGATCAGGCTTGGGTTTTGATGTTTTCCACGGTCACACTCCAGCAGAACCCCCAAAATACACTCTGGGTTTGGGGTGGGAGGAGTGGGATCGTACCAGGTTTTTGTTGTTGTTAATTTATGACAATTTGGGTACTTGGTACACAAACTCGACATCCGTAATAATCATTTATCGCCTGCATAAAAGAGCACGCTTTAGACAAGCTTTGCTAAGTCAATCGGATGAACGCTTGTTCATCATTGACTGCACTGGGCACCAATTCTATTGGACACAAGACGAGAGAGAGAGAGAGAGAGAGAGAGAGAGAGTGCAACAGTCATGACAAAGTCTAAAAAATTCCTGTGAAATATAACCGATAAGTGCTTGTTTCTTGCGTGTGGAAAACTGTTACAGAATTGCGGTAAAGTTCTTTCACTCCCCATCCTTCCTCCATCCGTCTAAAACCTTCTGACCCTCTCGCATGACGGACATTAAATAAATCCAAGTAGCTGTTGTAAAATCTGGCTAGGTCTGAAATTCATGTGGCTCGATTAGATTCAATTGTACTGAAGGGCACAGAAGCAAGGAACAATGGAAAACAAATTCTGTAATGAATTGTAACACTCATTCCATCCTAGAGCATTCAATAATAAACTGCAAAATGTGCAGAGGAAGAAAAAAAAGCAGCTACTCTTGCTGTCTGTTTCCTAAATGAGTATTGGTGTTATGACAGATGTCTTAACGCTGTAAACTTCCACCTTTTTTGTTAAAAAAAAGGAACTAACTGGAGTCTGCCATATCAGCAAGGCACGATTACCATGTGTGGTGCAATCCACCACAGCTTTTATGGTAATGTGGCTGAACGCAGAATTGAAAAAAAAACTTAACTTTATTTCAGACATTAATTATACAGCAAGGGATCATCTCACATTGAACTCGGCCTATAGTCTGTTTCATATTGGACTTTGAGATGGGAGAGCTGTAGAACAATATAGGGGGGGGGGGGCAGAAGTGTTGGGGTAGGGGGAAGGAGAAGGAGAGTGGGAAGAGTTAGTGGGGCAGCCTCTGAAGGCGCGGTCGAAGAGGAAGGTCTTGAGACCGGCCTTGAAGGAGGAAAGGGAGGAAGCAAGGCGGAGGGGCTGAGGGATGAAGTTCCACAGTGTGGGAGCCGAGGCTGAAAGCCCAGCCGCCGATGGTTGGGCGGTTAGGGCGGTGGACGCGGAGCAGGCTGAACGGAGGGTGCGGGCAGGCTGACAGAGAGACAGCAGGTCAGAGAGATAGGCGGATAGGCAGAAAGTACAGAGTTGTAGTTAACCTCGCAATCTGTGATGAACAGATTTAATGAGTTATATTTTAATAGCAAAGTTTTTTTTATTTTAATAATCACAGAAGTGGAGATGGAAAACGCATTTGGCCCATGTGAACTTCTCCTTCCAGAAAGGATAGCCACCTTGCTGCCTTCCTTTTACTGTTAATTGACTGCCGCGTTTCGCCCACAAATAATAGTCGATTCACTTTACAGTGAATTACACTTTAAATTACTTTAACTTAAATGAAAATTACACTTTACAGCACTCTGAGACGTGAAAAGCCCTATATTAAATGCAAGGATTATTATATATTACTATTATTATTATTATACAGTGCCAAGCAGTTTCTGAATCAAGTTCAGTGCCTTAACCTCTAACAGTCCCTGCCTACTCATTGGAGATAACCGCCTTGAGTGTAAAGATTGGTTTTCTGGTCTCATTGGTCAAAATTACTCATTATTGACCTGAACGCTGACTCTTGTTTGGCTGCGTTGGTTTATCTGAAGCGGTTCTGGGTTTACTCTCTTTATTCCATTCATCGACTTGTACAAGATTCCCCCTGAGGCATCAACTTTTGGAAGACTCATCTTATCTCTCCGTTAGCACATAGCTCAGCACCATTTACACTGAGAAGAACATTGCTTTCGTCTGTCATGCCTCGAGAGACCAGACAATGTGTTGCCTTCTGTTGCGGTGACCAGAACTTGTGCAGTACTCGAGATAAAAATAACAACCATCCTTGCATTGGATGTAGCATCTTATCACACACATCTCAAAGCGCTTCACAGAATATATTGCAAAGTGAATTGACTAGATTTTATGGGTGCAAACAATCGTGGATTGAGTAAAGCCTAACTAGAGAACTCAATGTTCACCTTCTTGGCAATCTTTACTCAAATCATTTGGCAAAATCACCCCAGGATTCTTTTTATCTTTTTTGGATATGTTGTGCGATGAGTCATCTGCCTTATGTGCCCACAAAGTGATTTTGATAGAAAAGGATATTTTTGGTGACCTGGAAGCCAACATGGCTGACTTCTGAGCCATCCGTCTGGTTCTATTGGTAGCAGGTGACTCAGTCCATAAGGTTTGGGGTTTAATTTCCGCCTCTGGAGCCCACCGACAAGGCTGACAATCCAGCGTAGCGCTGAGGGGAGTGCTGTGTAGGCAGAAAGAAGTGCCATCATTCAGAAGAGACGCTAAACCAAGGTCCACTGTGCCTGTTCAGGTGGGAATTAAAGATCCCAATAAAGAAGCCATCTATAGCCTATATGTAAGGACCCCCTAGAAGGGTAGTGGGGCAAAGAGATCTGGGGAATTGGATCCACAAATCTCCGAATGTAGCCAATTAGGTAGATTAAGGGCCCAAATAATGCCATTGGGTTCCTGGGTTTTAAATCCAGAGGAAAAAGAAAATAACAATGATGAGGCAATGTTGAGTTTAGATAAAGCCTTGGTTAGAACATATTTTGTGTCCAATTCTGGTTGCGACTCTACAAGAAGAATGAAGCAGCGATGGAAAAGATAGAGAGGAAAGTGGGTGGACTTGCGTGGAGTATAAACAGCTTCACAGACTGGTTGAGCAGAACCGTCCCTTTCCATGCTATGTCGATCTATTATAATTCCATGGTATTATTTGGAAAGATGAGAGAGTTGATCCTTGCGTCCTGACTAACAGTACCCACACACAAAATTAGTCATTCACTTCAATGCTGTTTGTAGGACATTGCTGTACACAAATTGGCTGCCACGTTCACCTATAACATAGCACTTTTGAGACTACTCTCTGACACTATATCAAAAGGAAGAATTATTTCTTCCATTCCAAAGTAAACAACTCTCTCTCATAACCCTTGTATTGATTTATTCAACAAATAGCTATCCAATTGCCGTTTGAATTTGCTTAAACTTCAATAACTATTGATAATAATAAGTAATCCTAGCATTTGATATAGCTCCTGTCACGTCATTGAGGTGCCTTAAAGCACTTCACAGAATATCCTATAAAGTGAATTTACTGTATATTTTGTGGCGTATATTGATGATTCAGTCTGAAATTTCCTTGCCTTATTATTGATGTCTCTACAGTGTAAAACACTATTCATTTCATGCTTGAAGTACCAATAGAACACGCTTTATGTATTCAAATAAATGTACTACACTTTTGAAAGCTACATAAATACAGGGAACCGAATGTCTACCTGAAAAACAAAAAAAGTAGCAAGATCTTTATCAACAAATCATTGGCAAGTTAGCTAAACACTGGCAGAGGGGAATCATTTCACATTTTGTCAGACATTACCAACAAGAGCATGTAAACAGCAGAACTATAACAGACTTTATCAATTCAGATTATGCTTCACATATTTAATAGAATTAGAGAATAAGGGCCACCCAGTTGGTTGCAATTTGCTCAGAGTTTCAGAAAGAGACTTGTTAAAGAGACACATTTGTTTCAGGTGATTAACTCTACCGTACAACCACAAGACAGGTCCAACATTGCCAGGTCTCAAGCGAGACTAGAGATTATAATCATTAACACACAGTCTATCTACTTTATAGCAAATCCTGTGGAGGCCTTTGAGAGATCCTCCTCAAGTGAAAGGCACGATTCCAAATGAAAGTATTATCGTTCCTCTCTTCACACGTGGCAACCTTTCATCGAAAATTAACAGAGTCATAATCAATGACATTTTCCAAAGAGGAGAGGTGAACGAACATCTGATAAGATTGAGAAAATAGATCATCATATCCTCAACTCTCAACATTAGAATGATTTCTAGTTTCACTCAATTACCCAAGGGTTAGAGAGAGGAACTTGTGTTTTCTCTTCTTGGCTGTTTCACTTATGGCTATTGTCATAGACCATTATTAATATGTTGCAAGACAGTTCACAGCAGTGTCATGTGCGCAAGTCTGTTGAAAGGATGTGGCTTGATGAAGTGCAACACGTTCAATTCTTATTGGATTATACTGCCAGATGTGAAGATAATAACTTCAACCAGATCAACCCAAGTGAGACAACTTACATTAATATAAAAACGTATTTAACATGTATAACTTCAACCCTGCAATATGTTATGGGGAGAGTGGGGAGGGAGGGAAACTGATACCTAATGTAATTCGATTATAAAATCTTAACTTGATGCCATTATTCTTCATGTAGCTCCAATTTAAAGTCCCTTTGAGAATACACTGCATTTGAAACTAGACTCTAGTTGGTGATAATTAGCACTGGTGAGGAAACCCATGGGTGGATAGAAGCACACACAAAAAAAGGCAAACGATAGAGACGTTCAGAATTTGTGTTGATCAAACGCACCTACAATCCACTGACATAGCACAGGAATTAGAGGCTTGGAAAGAATCCTGGCACAAATTCAAGGACAAAGAACAGATGTCAGCAATATGATCACATAAAGTTGTTCAAATCTGCTTCTGCCACAAAATATTAAGTTATTTTCCTAACTGGGGCAACCTGCTGGTAAATCACTTCAGTGCACACTGAGTGAGCTGTACCTGGATACAAAGTGGTATCACTGGAATGGGATCCCGACCTGATTGATCAGGCACGGGTTGGTGCTAAGTGGAGGGGAAGAATTTTCCCCTGGAAAAGGGAGGGGAAGTAAGTCCATTTTCACATTAAAGTGCACGGTTATTGGTTCCCAAGAGAGGCCCTGTCCTTTGCCCGGATTTCACATCTTTCTAGAAGAAAGCGCTATATCGAACGCAAGGTTTATTATTATTATTATTTCACATTCAGAATTACTGGGACTGATGTGTCTGTATTTGAACTTGACTTTGGCTCAGATCCATAACCACCCCCTTCGACACTACCCCTCGCCCAGGCTGCCATGACCATCACCCACACACACCCTGTCACTTTCAGGCTGAATTATTTCAGTGTCCCACTTGTCAGGCTCCCCAGCTTCTCCCTACACACAATGCCGGTCATACAGAACTCTACAGCCCGAATCACTTTACCTCCATTCACGCTCAACTCCATCGTCTCTCCAATGCCTCAAATTCAAGAACATCGCTCCTTATTTGCAATGCCCCCATGGCTTTACTTCACTCCACAAACTGGTCTTTTGTACAGGAACTGTCTGCACATGTTAAAACCCACGATATTACCCAACAACTCAGAAAACGTCTTGTGGGAAAACATCAGCAAGCAGCAGTTTTCCCCTTCTTTGGGGTTTCAGTCTGTGCTACACACTGGAATCTTGGTTAAAAGCAAGCGGCTTTTTCTCCTTTTTAAAATAAAATAATCTAAACCACCATCCTCTGATGCATTACGAATCATAAGAGTCCAACATGTCCATGCTGCAACAACTTGGAATAGATATTGTTCTGCTTCACCATTCAACGCAATTTAGAGCACAATGATGAGGGATTTCAACAACCTGAATTTAACTAGTCAAACATAGGAGGAAAACTAAGCAGCGTACATTGATATAGAGAGGCAATGAACGGTTGGTTGCTTCCTCAGTTTGTCAGATATCCAAGACAGTCAGAGGCAATTCTGCATCTATTCTTCAGCAATGACCTAGATACACTATAAATAGTTGAACATCTGGTATAAAGTGATAAGGACAACCACACAAAATTATTGGACTTCAAGAGCAGACATTGAGGGAATACAAAGTTAATTACATAGAATTTCTGAGCACAGAAACAGACCACTCTCCCTAACTCGTCTAAACCAAGGATTATATTCCACATGAGCCTCCATCTCTTACAATCCCCTCTCCCTTATGTATTCATTAAGTTTCACGTTGATTCTTTTTGCTTCAATCATAGCTTCCAAAAACAAATTTCATGTTCTCACCAACCTCTGTGTAAAGAAATTCCTCCTAAACTCCCTACAGGCTCTAATATCTTTACCTACTTGCTTGTGGAAACATCTTACTAATATCTACCATATTGAATCCTTTCCTAAACACCTCTGATAGGTCTCCTTTCAATCATCTTAACTCCAGAGAGAAAAGCTCCAAACCATCCAATCTATCTCGATAGCCATATCCACTCATCCCTCGTTACATACCAGTAACTGCACTTTCTCTCTCTCTCGCTCTCTAATAGTACAGTATAGCCATCAGAACTGCCACACAGTACTCCAAATGTGGAACAATAACTGTCGGGAGATCTGTGGTTGCAACAAGGGAAGGATTTAAAGAACTCCTGGTGTCGCTATAATCTTAATTCAACAACAACAAACGTCCCAAGGTACTGGACAGGTACTGCTGCAGAGCCGAGCTAAGGACGGGGATGGGGGGAGAGGGACGGGAAGGACCCAATGTGACCATCGAAGAGGAGAGTCTTGAGGCGAGACTTGAAGGAGGCCAGGGAGGAGGCGGAGGCACTTCGGGATGGAGTTCCAGAGGTTGGGAGCAGAATGACTGAAGGCTCGCCCGCCAATGGTTGGGCGATTCAATTATTTCTTGGCAAATAAAAATTCTGGACAAATAATTTTTTTTGAATTGAGACTAATTATCTCAATAACCCACTCGGCTGCCCCCTATAATGTCAGGTTTCAAAGCCTTCCCCCATGGAATTCCCGTTGGGTGTAGTGACTGTGTGTTTGTAGGCCAATTTGTGCAGTCATGTAGCTCAGTGGTTAGAGCACTCGCCTTACAAGTGTGAGACCTATGTTTTGAATCCAGGCAGGTCAGAGCGAAGTTTCGGCAAGTTTCTTTACTCCACATGGCTAATAAAAATCCTTCAAAAAAATTGTTTTAAAAAATTGGTAACTTCAATCCACGATTGTTTATGGGACACTGCTGTGCGCAATTGGCTCACCCACATATATACAGTCAATTCACTTTACAGTATCTTCTGTGAAGCGCTTTGAGACATCTAGAAGACATGAAAAGCGTTATATCAAATGCAAGGATTATTATTATTAGGAGACAGACTCTACTTATCTAATTCCAGAGAGTGTTAAGTGGAAGTTGGCAGAGGCAAAGGTTTTGAGACCTCAAAAGATTCATTGTGGGGTTACTGCTCGAGTTTAACCAGCAAACACTGACAAGCTTTCTGCTGCTTGACAAATCAGGCTAACTGTACCCATCACTTGCAGGTTGCTTCATCTCAGCCGTGCTCCCAGCCGCACAAACTGCTAACGGAAGTACTTTCCTTCAATGCAATTACAATTTCCAAATTCTTATCGCAGAAATGCAGAGATTTAAATTTTGTCATCTACATCAATGGAATAAGCTACAGTGGAACGTCTCTTATCCACTGCAGCCTCGCAGGTAGCTGAAATTGCCTGCAACTAATCTCGGGCGCCCCCACAAAAACAAACGGCAAATTAATCTCTACCTTCATGCTCCGCAGACGCAAACAAAGCTGGGAATGAGTTCTGGGTCTGTCTCAGATAAACTGTAGCGTCAGTTTAATCATTCTTCAATAAGTTCAGTAAGATCAGGATGTGTTTATTATTACTGCTGATAATTTATCCGAGAGTGACAGTTTACTACTAGCAAACACTTAACTGGTTTCTTCCATGCACAAATAATTTGCAATAACAAGATAAAAAAAGGGGGGCAGATGCTCAAGAAGGAGAATAATCAGATGGTGCATATCTCAAGTTCCTCATTAGGCAGCAAAGATGCCATCTCAAACCAGATACAAAATGGAAAGTAAGAGCATTCTTCTTTTTGTATTAAGCATGGCCACGTAAGAAAACATTGGATGCTATCCAAAAACCTACCGTTCTATGAATACCTTTTTTGTTTACTATTTGGTAACAATACAGCAGACTTCGATTTATCATGAATTAACAACAACAAAATTGCACTTATAAAGCGCCTTACAGGGCCGGCCTTTAAGGGAGGAAAGGGAGGAAGCAAGGCGGAGGGGCAGCCAAGGTCGTCGAACTGACTTTCTTCACATTTACAGAAGCAACAGCGTTTGATCGAGAAAGCTCGACACTCAAGTAGAGGACAAAGAGCAGATTAAAAATATAAGGCGGTTGCAATGATCTTTAATCATTTGCCTGATAATAATCCCCGAAGAAAAGTAAAATATAAAATGGTAATAATTTGGTCACTCAATCCACGGCTGTGTGTGGGACACGTTATGCTCAATCAGCTGTCTACAAATATACAATTACTACACTTTACAGTATATTTTGTGAAGCGCTTTGAGACATCTCAAAAGTGCGATAAGGCACTATATCAAATGCAAGGATCGTTATTATCGTATTATTAATTAGCTCAAAGTTCCATTTCGAGCGAGGCTGAAACAGACAGTGGTTCTGGGCCACAGGAATACAGCACTACACCACAAACTTACATCTATCCACCATCTTTCATTGTCGGTAGGACACTTATAATAGCAGGTTAAATAAAAGAGGATAGTTTCTTTCCTCCCATTCCCTTCACCTGTGCTACATAATGCTGAACTCAGTTTTGCAATCATGCAAAGAGAAATGTAATTTGAGCTTTGTGGGCAAGGTGAAGTGAGTAACACCTCGATCCTCTCGATGTAACAGCTGCTATAAAATGCAATTTGTTATTGTTGCTGCAAGCAACTAAAATGGAGCAAATGTAGTTCTGGTCATTGACATGTACACAGAAGACTTGGGAGTTGCTAAAGTCAAGACCAATTTTCAATATGCTCTAGTTTGCCTAAGTCAATGAGTGACAGATCCTACATTTCAGTCTTACCAAGGGGCATCTCCACTGCTGGGAAAATAATAATAATAACCCTTACATTTGATAGAATGCTTTCCCCAAATAACGAAGGGCGAAAAAAAGAAAAGAGGCTGTCACATATAGGGGAAACCTTGGGCAAGTTTCCTTACTCCACACACACCTAATAATAATCCCACCAAAAAAAGAAACTCTATAATAATTTATAGGGTCATTTCAATCCAAGACTGTTTGTGGGACGCCGCTGTGCGCAATTGGCTGCCGCATTTCGCCTACAAATAAACAGTCAATTCACTTTACAGTGTATTCTGTGAAGCTCTTTGAGACGTCTTAGAAGACTTGAAAAGCGCTATATCAAATGCAAGGATTATTATTATTATGTTAAAAAGTGCCACTGCATTTTTCTTCCTGATGGTTCTTGCATACAATTTGCACAAAATCCCTCCATTTAAAAAAAAACTAAAAATGTCAGCTTAACAACAAATGTTGTTCAACGTTTTCATGGCTTCTCAAGACACCAATGGATTATTTTGGCAGACAGAAAGATATTTAAATGAATTTTGTTTTCTATTGATTTGAATTTTTTTTAGAAACACAGTAACTGCTAAGCTCGCAGGTACTGTGAAACAATACCTATTCGTGTGTATAGTTTTCAATAAATAACTGAATAAGTCTAAAGTAGCTGAAGTGGAACCGGATACCACTGTAGCAATTATGGTAAATACGAACTTAATGCCAGCTGTATAATTTCTTTCTGGCTTCTACTAATGAAATTGCAATGAACATTTGATCCTTTATAACCAACCATTGCAATACACAAAAGACAGATTTATGCCATTATCCAATTACTTTCATTACCTATTCGAACACTAACTGAATTCCAAAGCCACCTGCACTATAAGACCACTTGTGGTTTCATCAAAGGGAACCTCTTCGAGCACATGGTTTCCTGCAAGTACAAAGTTACACAAAATGTACACCACAAGCGCCGTATGACCTTAAAACACCAATCAACTGGTGGATAAAATGAAAGCGCCCTGTCTACATGTAACACTCAGTGGCTCTTGCCAACCAATGCTTAATACTTTCTGGACTTAGTTAAGCAAGATGAGTCCCTCCAGAGAGAGAGAGAGAGAGAGAGAGAGAGAGAGAGAGAGCGAGTGCGCATTCCATTCCAACAATCTATCTGTGGGATTTCTACGTGTAGGTGATATTCAACTCAGTTTGCAGTTTGCTATTCAACTCAGACTCCTAAGCACGGTTACTGGTTTCCCCATATGCCAGACACCTGGCTGACCGCAAAACATTTCTTTTAGAAGTGTTTTTCCCCCCACTTTTAGATAGTACCAAAGATTTGCAAAAGGATATCTTCCATGATAGGAAAGGCATTGGAACACACAAAACAACAACAAAATCACATTTGTATAGCGCCTTTCACATCAGGAGGACGTCCCAAGGTGCTGAACAGACAGTATTTCGGATTCGAGCTTCGAATAGGGATTGAGGAGGGTGGAGGGCAGAGGGGGAAGAAGGGGAGGGTGGTAGAGGGTTAAGAGGTCAACGGGTGAAGGGGGAGCAAGGCCATGGAGGGCTTTGACAGTGAGGACCAGGATCTTAAACTGTATGCTCCTCTTTGTGATGGAAAGCCAGTGGAGTCAGGTGAGGGTGGGGCGATATAGTCACTGAGCCTATTGTGGGAGAGGAGGGAGACTGCAAGAGTTCTGGATGATCTGCAGCCTGTAGAGGGAAGGGTTGGGGGAGTCGGACAAACAAAGAAGGAGTTTGCATATTCAAGCCAAGACTGAAAGGTGCAGAATACTGTAACAGTGTCCCTCTTCTCCATTGTTATTATAGCTCTCAACAACAACATCAACGCAAATCTTCACACAACACTCAATCCCAATATGAACGGCAGAACAGAAATAGATTCTAAACCATGGGAAATGCTACGGGTTAAATAAAATTGTATACCTCCAAATAACTCCCAATTGGCTGTCCAATTGCTTTTTCGGTCAAAATAAAATGTCGCTTCTCACTAGCAACACATAGAGCAAAGTTGCTAAACCTCAACTGGCAAGAAACTTCCTGTTGATAAATGACTCAATGCATATTGTGCATTTTAAAATAAAATCTGCGGGAGTGAACTGCCTCACACCTCCACCAAGGGAATTGGTTGAGAACAAATGACTCTTTCCTATCCATTATTCCTTATTCTAAACACAATCCAATCCATCACTGCTGAAGGAATCAATGCATTTTTTGAATTAGCAATAGTTTAAAAAGCCACGGTAATATGTTATATACCACAGAGAATTAAACATAGTTGCAACCTCTAGGTTGCATTCTCATAAAATAAGAGAATATACTAAACAACAACCAAATGGCTTGTACTGTATAATAAATGTGTGTGTACAGTGCCTAGGGGTTACAACCAAGGTCCACAGGAAAGCAGACAACAATCACTGAGATAAAATTAGACATTTACCTCATGACTGTTTGTGTGACATTCTGATACAAATTGGCTGCCTCATTTGCCTACAAAATACACAGTATCCCTTTTGCCCCTAGTCCCACTTCCGTGACTGATTGTGGGACACTGCTGTGCGCAATTTGCTGCCGCGTTTCGCCCACTAATATACAGTTACTTTTCCTACTATGCTTTATCCTGCCCTGATCCTTCCCACCCTGCTCTTGTCCTACCTGACTGTACAGCGCCTTGGGATGTCCTCTCGACGTGAAAGGCGATATATAAATGTAAGTTTTGTTTCTTTGTTTGTTGTTTGTAGGCACTTCTGTAAACACTTTGCGATGTCTTTCCGATGTCAAAAGTGCTTTTTAATCGATTACTGGGCTTAATTATTTATTTGAAGCAAGAGTATATAAACCATAAAGTAGGTTTGATGCAAATATATTGTTGTACACTTGGCAAATTGAGCATTAATCCCAATGTTAATCTAGAAATTCAAATAATTTTTCAATTAAACTGTGGCAAAATTATGTGTTCAAATTGTGTAAGTAATTCAACAGTCTTGGATTTCGCCCAAGACTATATAGGTGTACGTAGACGCAGAAACTGGACCTAGATTCTACTGCATGGAAAACTTTAGATATGTCCCTTTCTATTTTACCTTGGGATATCCTCCCGACGTGAAAGGTGCTCTATAAATTTAATGTTGTTGTTGTGTAACACATTCCTGCAAAATATGTATTTTTTGGTAGACATCCCCCTAATGATATACAGCACCGAATGTCATTGCTGCAGGATTCAACACTCGGTTCTCAATCGGGAAATATTAATCCACGTGACGTTTTACTCACCATCCATCAGTAGCCAGTGCCCCGTTAATACCCAAATAAGCACAAGCAAGACAGAGAAGGAAAAGGCGAGCAGCTCGGCGGCGGTGAAACGTCCACAGCAGCCAAAGGAAATTCTGAAACGAGAACAAAACAGAGTTGGTTTGTTTTTCCTTCCAAATGGCGAATTCACACAATTCCTGCTGCTGGGAGCTGGCACCAAAGCTACGTATGAAGTGGAAGTTCGGTGTTGTGCAGCAGCTACAGATTCATTCCACAGTGAACAGATTGCAGGCTTTTTACTGTAACCCATGAGGGAACCAGTTGAGAGGACACAAATCAAGGTCTTATTCACTACGATTTTTCAATTTCAAAAATAAACCTCTCCGTCCCTCCCTAAGGGTTCATGCTCAATTGTGTGCGAAATAAGTATTTACTCCTGCAAACATTTGCGCGCACGCACACGCACTCACACGCACACTCTGTTCAATGTCATCCCACCCTAGAAAAAAGAAGATTGGCCTGCAAAGTTTTATAGTTCTGAAGATATCTTTACATTGCATTAGAAGAGAGTGGGTTCCGGGAGGAGGAGGGCGGGAGAGAGAAAGCAAAGAGCACTTCCCAGCATTTAATGGATAGTCAAAACTTTCTTTCATCATGATGAGAAGTAAAATGATTCATAAGGGAATAAAGTTTGCTTTCCCAAGCAAATTGCTGACAATAACAATTGTGGCACTCTCCATGTACCATTGACCTAAAACTGCTTGAGTATGAATGTCACTGGGATTTGACTCGTCTAATTTTCCTCACGTTTCATCTTCCACAGAATCACCTCTCTCTCTATCTATCTCTCTGACTGCTCCCTCTGGCCAATATCGAGTTGCCAATTATGCAGGGAAATCCAGAACGCAGCAATCTACAATTGGTACCAGGCTTCACTCATGGTTCGGTGAAGAATGTGAGATGAGCCTTTCAGGAAGTGAGTTGAAGGAAATTAACACCTCAATTAGAAATCACAGCTATAGGGCAATCACATAACTACTATCAGAATAAGGTACCTGGATCACAGTCAAATTTCTGTAATAATAATAATCCTTATATTTGATATAGAACTTTTTCACATCTTCTAGACGTCTCAAAGCGCTTCACAGTATGTATTGTAAAGTGAACTGACTGTATATCTGTGGGTGAAACGCGGCAGCCAATTGCGCACAGCAGTGTCCCACAAACAGTCGTGGATTGAAATGATCAATTTTATTATTGTGTTTTTTTTGAGGGATTATTATTAGGCACGTGTGTGGAGTAAGGAAACTTGCCAACGGTTTCGCACTGATCTGCCTGGATTCAAACACAGGTCTCACGCTGACCAGGCAGGTGCTCTAACCACTGAGCTACAAGACTGTAGATTCAGCTAAGAACATTTATGGTGCATTGATTATCTTGTGCTGTTGGTGGCGCTGTTCATGATATAGACAATAGGATCTAAAATGAAATACTTACATTGGGTCACGATAAATTGGATTTCAGGCTTTCAATATAGGTTTGTGAGATTTGTAACCAGTGAATCCAATAAAAAGCCCAACAAGAAAAACAACAACACAAACATTTTGGATTTTAGCAGATGGTGATTTATGATTGCTTTTGCCCACGGAATATACTGTCAATTCACTTAATATTATATTCCGTGAAGTGCTTTGAAACATCTCAACCACATGATAAGGTGCACTATCAAATACAAGGATTATTATTAGTATTGTAATATCAAATGCAAGGATTATTATTATATACTATCGGCCAACCTAGCACTGGAATACATCGTACAGCACTACCCGGGTAAATATACAGACTCGGAACAAAATGATTAGAATTACTTTTGGACTATTATTTGATAAATGAATACTTTCGACAAATGTTCTGGTACTTTGCCCCTAGATGAATCCGTGAAGGGTTCTCCTGAGGTGAAAGGCACCATAAAAAATGTAAATTTGCTGTCGTCTTCTTGATGGAGGATATTTGCAAATGGATTATTTTTTGCACTATTTGATATTTTGTTTTGCATGAATGCTATTTATAATGGCCACTTCAGTGCGAGGTTATGTTTTGTGCTGAGGTCATGTGTAATAATAGGAACCTGGCTGCCCGAGCTCATTTTCATTAAACCTGGTATCAGACTCATTTCACCTGCAACGAGCCACCTGCAAATCCTTTAGTTTCGCTGGATTTAAACCCAGGTGCCTGAGGTAAAAGGCCAATGAGCTAACAACAACAACAACTACTTCGATTTATATAGCGCCCTCCATGCTGGACAGCGTCTCAGAGCGCTTTACAGTAGCGGATCCCGGGACCGAGCCAGGGGCAAGGGCAGAAAGGTGACCAAAAGAGAAAGGTCTTCAGCTGTGACATGAAACTGTGAAGAGAGGGGGGCGAGGCGAAGGGAGTGAGGAAGGGAGTTCCAGAGCCTCGGGGCATAGTGGCTGAAGGCACGGCCCGAGGGTGGAACGGAGGAGGCCAGACCCAGAGGAGCGAAGGTAGCGGATGCTGGGTTGGGGGGAGAGGAGATTAGAGAGATAGGGGGGTGCAGAGGAGTGGAGGGATTTTAAAACAAGGGTGAAGGATTTTGAAGTTGATCCTCTCTGGGATAGGGAGCCAGTGAAGTCTGGCAAGGACTGATGGGGGAGCGAAGCTTAGAGCGGGTGAGTATGCGGGTAACATACTATAAAATGCCATGCTGAAGATTAAGCACCTTTATGTTTTGCAATGAACACTTTGACAAAACACTGAGAAGATTTGAAGTTTTCCACCTTATCTAGCGTTTGATATTTTAATTTAGTGGACTGGAGACACATTCCTGCAGCTTTACAAAAGATTGCTGCTCCCAGATTAAAATACATTGTTACACCACAATCAGTCTCCTCAAATTAATTTCACGAATAATTTGAGGTGTCTAATGTAAAACTGAAGGATGAATACAGTAATCAGAACGTGATTTTCTGTAATATCGTTTCAGTTGACTGGAAGGCTTAGAATTAAAACGTGCAGCAAGTCAATGATAAAACTCCAGTAAAAGTGGTGAATTCATTTTGCTGTCCTTCAATTTACTCTAATCCTTTAACTGATGCACATTACTACACAATTCTGACCAGTGGGCATCAAACCCATTTTGGCTTGAAAGGTGCTGTGACAATTATCAACGCTCACGTTATTACATTACATTTCTTCCACTCATACCATTTCTTCCATGACATACTGCATTTAACATTTTGCGTAACATTAACCTCAAAACCTGAAGAGGTGTTTTAAATTAGGTGCAGATTCTCCAATGCATGTTAATGTGACAGTACGTCTATGGTTTGTAGCACTATTGCAAATACTCTTCCTGGCTACAGGAACAAAAAACTACAAAATATTGGGCCCTTCAGCCTCTGCTCCAACCCTTTGGAACTCCATCCCAGTCCCTTTGCATTGCCCACCTCCCACCCACCCAACCCCTTGCCTTCTTCAAGACCCAACTCAAGACCCTTCACTTCAACTGCACATTCAATCACCCGTCTATCCCTACCCATCCCTGCCCTTGACACCACCTGATCCCAAACCCCAGCTCGGGAACAAATCCCAGACTAACCATCGTCTTGAGACTTCCTCCCGACGTGAAAGACGTTGTGTAAATGTAATCTGTGGTTGCATTTAAAGGAGCTAACCACAAACCACTGAAGGCACGATCACGTTCGGCATTTTGTTTTTGGCTAAAAGGCTGGAAAACCCCGTGAATCAGAGTGGTTAAAGGGAATGGACACTTCTGACTGCTCCCTCCGGTCAATATCGAGTTGAGAAATATGCGGGGAAATCCAGAAAGCAGCAATCTACAATTGGGTATTAGACTTCACTCATGGTTCGGTAAATAATTTGCGATGGGCCTTTCAGGAAGTGAGTTAAAGGAAATGAATGCCTCAATTGGAAATCACATTTTAAACAGGTTTGTCTTAGTAAATAAGTATATTCCAAAAGTAGAAATGGGGTATAGTGATTACCAATCTTGGTTTTTCACTCTTTCTTGCCAAGTACATGAAGAATGTACAGTCAATGAATCTCAGTTATCCCACCAGCAAGTTATAGGGAAGCCACATAACTAACATCAGTTAATTAAGCGTTTTATTTTAAACTTTGAATTTAATTGCAAGGACTTGGTGAATTATGGACCAAGGTGCTTACAACACAGGCATTTAACATTATGCCAATATGCAGGATGCACAAAATGAGAGTTTTTCCAATCAGGGTGTGAGATAGAACGTTCAGTGTAAGCAAGAGGTTTTTAAAAGGAGTTGGGAAGGCAGAAAAGGAGGGAGATCGAAGGATTTGGGGAAAATATTGAGAGTCGCGGAAAAGAGGTTAAAAACATCAAGTTTCCTTTTTAACAACAACAACAAAATTACACTTGTGTAGCACCTTTCAAGTCAGGAGGACGTCCCATGGAGCTGGAATACCTTTATGCTTGTTTTTTGTTTCAACTACGGCTTCCCGCAGTGAGTTCCGATTCTCACTACCCTCAGCAATGAAGTTCTTCCTAAATTCACTATTATATCTGCTGCGGTTGTTGTTTTAGATCTGCTACTGGCTGATGTTTATGCTCTCTCGACTTGCACTCAACAACAAGCCAAAACAGCCTGTCAACCAACATCCACCTTATCCAAAATCCACCATAAGTAAAGCACTCTCGTTCATCTCTCAATCACCTCATCTCGAGTGAAAATAATCTAACCTATCAAATCTTTTTTGATAGCTGCAGTCACTCAAACCCGGTAACCTCTTTGTAAATCTACACTGCAATCTCTAATGATACAATATTATAATAATCTTTGCATTTGATATAGCGCTTCTCACGTCTTCTTGACATCTCAAAGCGCTTCACAGAATATACTGTAAAGTGATTTGACTGTATATTTGTGGGTGAAACAGCAGCCAATTGCGCACAGCAGTGTCCCACAGTTGTGGATGGAAATGGATTTTTGGATGGATTATTATGAGGTGTGCGGAGTAAGGAAACTTGCCCAAGGTTTTGCCTTGACCTGCCTGGATTTGAAATACAGGTCTTGTAGGGCGAGTGTTCTGACCACTGAGCTATAGTTCTGCCTATGGTACAGTAACCAGAACCTCATTCAGTGGTTCCAAAGGTGGATCTCCTAAGATTTTATATAAAATCTAAATGGTACTGCATAATTTTGTAAGAAGGAAAAATCTGCAAGTACAAACGCTTGACGGGAGACATGAACATGAAAATACATGCACGGAAAGGGGGCATTCCTTTCCCCGTCCTTGGCTTATAGTAAAAGGGGTCAATTAGTCAGTGATTGCAACATCCATTATTAATGTTCACTGTGCGTATTAACAGTGAGGATTATAAATTCTTACTTGTTCTGAGGTGAGCAGGGTCTTGTTAAATACTGGCACATTGGGAGCAGCAGAAAGGCAAAGGCTATTGTAGCGAGAACTGAAAAAACAAAGACACAATTGTGAGCACAGGAATTCATTCAGAACCACGAGATACGGCAAATTTGTCCCGGTAATGGTTCGGTGTGTACGCTATGGAAATATTCTCAGTCAACTTGCACCTTTAAACGATAAATTATCAAGGGACTTATTGCACTGCAGACTACAAAGGAAAATTAAATGGTTAGGAAAATTAGGAGGCAGGCTTTATTTCACAAGACCATCTCTGGCAGTAAGTACTGTATACACCAACACTAATGAGGTCTATTGTAGCCAGCTGAAAGGTTGAAAATACTAAATGCTAAAAATTGTAATGCAAATTATTATTATGGTGCGCAGTGTGTGAATGCATAATTTCCTCACAAAAGAACAGATTGTATCCATATCTCATTCTACTTCAATATAAATACCGCACACCCATGTAGGCAGCAACTGATCAGAAATGTTCAAAGTTAGACACTGATTGCTCGCCAAACTCACCGACTGCCAGGGCTGTGTAGGCTACAAGGGTTGTCTACAGACAATGCTTGATCTACTGAATGCTGTAATTATTTTCTGCCATTCCAAACAAATGAGCTTATGTTGTTATCCATTTGATTGCGAAGAGAATAATTTGTTCTAGAGTGCTGCTATTTTAAAAAGTCACCATCACACGTCATTCAAAATGCAGCGCGGTGGTGAGGGTCAGTGGGATGTGTGTGGGGAAGGGGGGGGGGGTTCTGCACTGTCAGAGGTGCTGGTCTGTAGGCGCTCCGTTAAACCAAGATTCGAACGATCGCGTCTGCCAGCTCTGATAGACATATGTTAACCCTTTAGCAATGTTCAGACAGAGATGGGGAGTTTCAGACAGAGAAGGGAGTTTCTCCAAAATGTCCTAGCCAACAATCCTGCAGATAAAATTGATTATTCTCTCCCTAGCTGTCGGTGGGATATCAGTGTGTGCAAATCGGCTTGCTACCGCCGCCTACAAAATACACAATAATTTCAGTAAACCCTTCCAAGTGTTTTTAGATTTGACGATTTGATAAGGACCCAAACTAAATGCAAGGATTATTTCATACGCAAAACACCACCAATCCCAAGCTTTGTCCTGATTCCTTCACCATTCGCGTCGTACAGGATTAAGATTTACTTGAAACTTAGATAATAGCTGTAAGCTTCCAAAGTTGATTTTTCAAGGGACCAGGGGAGTTTACAAGAAAGAGGAACTTGATTGGAGAAGTACTGTTAAAAAGGCCTCTCTTTGGCTACCGTATGGTACAATAACTAGGGATATTATTTATACCTTTTGCTGTTTACGAAATTGTAAGCCAGGAGGAAGCTAGCAAAATACATTGGGCACCTAACACAAAAACAACCTTCACCACAAGCAGATTTTTCTGACCTTGTTTCATTTCTCAAGTATTTTAGCCTGGCAGCAGCAGGTTCCGGACAGCTGGTGTGAAAAGCTTGCTTTTTCTTTGTTTATGAAAAAGTTTAATAAAGATCAGAAGGAGAAGGGAGGGGTAATAGAGGTGTTGATCAGTGGAAAATAATTCCACTTTAGTGGAAGGCGAAGGTTTAAAAAAAAAGGGAAGTGCATCTGAGGTTATTTGGAGATTCCTGTTGCTGTGCTGAAAACGCCCACCCTTTCCCTCTGTTCTGAACTCATCCACTACACTAGTGTTACTCAACAAAAACCCCCCCACTGTTCTCAGCTTCAGAATCATGGATTGTGTACTCTTTTTTCCCCCTTTGCTCATCCTCTTCTGCTTTGAACTATATTATTTTCCACTTTAGAGTGTTCACTTTACGGTGTACATGATGCACTTTGAGCTGTCTCGACAGCATGACGAGGCGTTATATCAAATGCAAAGATTATTATTATTATCTTCCTTCTAAAGAAATCAATATGCAAATACAATTCCGTCCAAGTTTAAAAAGGTCAAGCCCACACTTTTGTAGATTTCTTCGGGGGAGGGGTGGGGGGCGAGGGTTGGGTGCCATTTGGGTTGTTTTTTAAGACGACTGAAAAGAAAGGCCTATTCTGTGGTCCTGCATTTAATTGGGTTGGGCTTGCCAAAGAACTCAAAACAAACCAATCAAAGGAGAACGAAGAATCGGAAAGAAAGCAAAACAACCCGCTTTTAAAGATTTACTAGGATGGTGCCAGGATTGAGGGACTTCAGCTATGAGGAGAGGCTAGATAGGCTAGGGTTATTCTCTCTGGAGCAGAGAAGATTGAGGGGAGACCTAATAGAGGTTTATAAGATCATGAGGGGTTTCGACAGGGCAAATAGAGAAAAACTATTTCCACTCGTGGGCGAATCTGTGACTCGTGGTCACAGATTTAAAATAGTTTCAAGGCGAAGTAGAGGGGAGCTGAGGAGAATTTTTTTCACTCAGCGAGTTGTTCGAACCTGGAATGCATTGCCTGAAAAGGTGGTGGAGGCTGATTCGATAACAACTTTTAAAAGGGAATTAGATCTTTCTTTAGGGAGAACAGGTCTATTAGGCTATGGGGAGCGGGCAGGGCAGTGGGATTGAATCGCTCTTTTCAAAGAGCCGGCACAGACTAGATGGGCCGAATGGCCTCCTTTTGTGCCGTAAAATTCTATGAATCTATGAATCTGTCAGCACATCAAAAACGTGTTAAAGCACTTTCCGGTGAATTCTTTCTGTAGGCAAATGCAGCAGGAATTTGCGCTAACAAATTACCACAAATAGCTACGAGGTGAATGATTAATCAGCAATGTTCCCCCGCCCCACCCCCCACCTCTTGGGAAAAGTGGGGGGACAGCAATGTTCCCCCACCCCCAATTCTCTTGGGAGAATTTATGAAGGTGCATTTCAATTGAAGCCTCCTCGCCTCTAAGTCAGAAGTTTCTAAGCTCTGTTTAGTGTTAAAAAAAACCATAGGAATTGCTAGAAAAAAAGATCCAAGGTTCATCCAGTTTGCCTTCCACTGTCCAGTCATGCGACTGTCAGGACATATGTAATAATAATAATCCTTGGATTTGTGTCCTGTATCCCAATATATTATTTCCTTTTAAGCACAAGTTTTCAGATGAGACTTGAAGTACAACAACAACAAAATTATACAATAGTCGGGGGTCAGATCCCGAGCATGAAGGCCGGGTGGGGGGCAGAGAGGTAGGACGGCGACTGAAGGCACGGTCGGAGAAGAGGGTCTTGAAGGAGGAAAGGGGGGAAAGGCAAAGGTATTGTGGAATGGAGTTCCAAAGCGTTGGAGCAGAGAGTCTGAAAGCCCTGCCACCAAGGGTAGGGCGGATCGGGCAGGAGATATGGCGCAGGCAGAGCCTGTGAATGGAGGGTGGGGACAGGTTGATAAGGGGTCAGCAGGTCAGAGAGGTAGGAGGGGGCAAAGCCATGGAGGTAGGTAAGAGAGGGGGGAGTTGGAGGGATTGCAGGATAAGAGGTCCAGACAGTGAGGGCAGAGATGCTGAGTGTCCGAACGCCAATGGTGAGGCGGGAAGCGCGGGGGACCTGAAGCAGGCTGGTGTCTGCCGAGCGGGAGAGCGGGACAGGCTGATATGGGGAAAAAGGCCTTGGAGAGCCTTGAAGGTAAGAACAAGGGGTTTGGACTCAAAAGCGTAATATGTACCTGCAGTGCAAATTGTGAACACAACTTGAACAGAATCGAAGAAGAAGAACATCACTAAGAGCGACACCGAAGCTCCTATTGGAAGAAACAGAGCTTGTGTGGAGTCTATAGTCTGGATACCTATAAAACATAGAAATGCCAATTTAATAGGACAGGTTAGACAAAAGTAAAATGTTACATCGTGTAAAGCACAACATGATACATTAGCGCTTTTAAAAAAAAACTTCTGTGATCTGGATTCAAACGAAGCCCAGATTAAACGCATTTAAATTCAAATAAAAGCCTGTCGGTGAAACGTGCGGCACACTTACTATTGTTTGTATTGTTTGCATTGAACGTAGATGAACCCGTCCCATCTTTCTCTTTGTCTTGGTTCTCAAAGTCCATATTGAGAGACCTTAAAGAAAAACAGGACAATGAAAACTTGATGAGATCACACAGCTCAGATCAAGAGTGAAATGGCAGTCCCAATGGAAGGTTTGATCTCTGACAGTCGAACAAATTATACAGTGAAGCTTCCTTTTTATGAACTCTCCAACCTATCCCCCTGTCTCAAATTCACTGTCTGCTTGGAGGGACCTAAACACAAACTTTTGTCTGCCCTTTGGGAAGTGCGCTCCACCATCAAATACAAAGTCACTCCTGTGCAATACTTTGGGACACCATCCCAAATACAAGGATTATTTTTATTATTATTCCTGGAGAGTGTAGCGAATATATACTTTGCAGACGAACATGATAGTTGGTTTCCCACAAACAGCAATGTCGTAAAGAAGCATTCTTTCGTCTGAGAACTGATAATAATAATAATTGCATTGGATATAGCGCTTTCTTTCCACATCTTATCGACATCTCAAAGCGCTTCACATAATATACTGTAAAGCGAACTGACTGTATATTTGTGGGTGAAACACAGCAGCTAATTGCGCACAGCAGTATCGCCACAAACAGCCGTGGATCAAAATGATTAATTCTCTCTATTGTATTTGTTTTTTTGGAGGGATTATTATTAGACGTGTGGAGTAAGGAAACTTGCCCTGACCACCTGGATTCGAAAACAGGTCTCTCGCTTGTAAGGCAAGTGCTCTAACCACTGAGCATGACACAACATGACACAGATGTGATGACACAAAAACATTTTTTTTAAAAAACAGCGTCATGAGATCTTTCAACAACAAAATTACGCTCGTATAATTCATTTCAAGTTGATCTGAACAGGCATGCGGGACCTCGGTTTAACCTGTCATCCAATGAACAGCACCTGGACAGTGCAGTGCTCCCTCAGCATTGGACTGGAGTGTCAGCCAAGACTCTGAACTCAATGTGATTGCTTTTAAGTGCTCAGTCCGGGTCACTATCCCATGTGAATGGAGCTATATAAATGCAAGTTGTTGCTGTTAACCCATAAATCTCTGGCTTGATAAGGGAAACAGCAAGGTACCAACTGAGCCAGGCTGACATCTAAATTAACTTGAACGCCGATCACAGGGAAGTAAAAAGTCATTTGAAAAAAAAAACAATCAGAGGGTTTTGCAAGGCACATGGATGGAAGACAAGTATGTAGATGTTGGATAAGGAGATAATTACTTTGGGATGTGTTGTCTTCTGTGGTCAAATAACTTCCTAAACATCAGTCAGGTTGTTTTATTGTGCATAAAACAAAGCATAGGAATCCGTTGGCAGCAAGTCAGCAATTTAGGGGAATTCTTTTTTTTAAAAAAAATCAGTGTACATTCTGGAACTCCTTTTTTGAAAAAACTATTACAGTAGAATCCCTTTTATCCGGCACCCACGGGACCTGGCCAATGCCGGTTAAAATGCCTGCCGGATATTCGGGCGGCCCGCGGCCAAAAACCCACCACAAAAAAATTTAAGTTCTTTTAACACACACCAGACTAGGTAATAGCAGATAGTGGCAGAGTATTGTGTTGGTGCTTGTTGTTGGGCCTGCTCTCTTGCACCTTTACTGATTGGCGTTTGTAGTCCAGCAATTCTTGTTTGAATGGGGCACGCCAAGCGGATGAGGGAGGCGGCAGCACGATTTTAAAGTCGCGCGACTTTACTAGCTGCAAGCCGAAGCCCTAGACTCTACTAGCGGCAAACCGAAATACTGCACCTGTCGCACTTGCGCAACAATGTGGGTTAGCGGTTAGCATTATTGGCTTACCGCTAGTATGACTATAAAGTCATATGCGCTCCGTTTTTTTTCCCCACTTGGCGGTCTCCATTTTGGGAGGGGTCGCTGGACAGTAAACCTCAACTGCAGCATCATGGCTTCAGGCGCAACATCTACCATTTTGGGGGGCGCAGGAGAGTAGTTTTGAAGGTGAGTGCCAATGCAATATTCTGTTATTATGCTATTATTTATGCATTTACAAATGCTCCACTGCTATTGTTCTGGATAAGTTCTGGTTTATCGAAAGGGGACTTTTTTGGGGCATGCCGGTTCATCGAGTCACGGATAAACGGGCTTCTACTGTATTTGGTCACTCAATCCATGATTGTTGCTGGGATACTGCTGCGTGCAACTGGCTGCCATGTTTTGCCCACAAAATACAGTCAACACACTGAACAATATATTCTGTGAAGCACTTTGAGTAATAATAATAATCCTTGCATTTGAGACAGCAGTTTTCACGTCTTCTAGACGTCTCAAAGCGCTTCACAGAATATACTGTAAAGTAAATTTACTGTATATTTTGTGGGCGAAATGCGGAAGACGTGTCCCACAAACAGTCGTGGATTGAAATAACCAATTTTGATTATTTTCTTTTTTGAGGGATTATTATCATCAGGACTCTTGCCCAAGGTTTTGCCCTGCCTGGAAATGAACCCAGATCTCTTGCTTACAAGGCAAGTGCTCTAACCACTGAGCTACAGGACTCCACATCTGCATTAAACAAATCAATATACAGTTCATACAAAGTTTACCAATGTCAATTGGCATATTTTGACTAGAATGTAATGAAAGATAGAAGGACTGAATTGAACTGGGATCAGCAATGAATGTTACATAAGAGCCTGTGGAGTCTGTTACATATGAAACTGATAATATTAAAATAATCCTTGTATTTGATATAGTGACATATCACATCTTTGAGACAGTTCAAAGCGCTCACAGCATATACTTATAGGGTAAACAAAACACAAAATACTGCAGATGCTGGAACTCTGAATCAAAAACAGAGAGCTGGGAAAACTCAATGGGTCAGGCAACATCTATGTAAAAATGATGAAATTGCAGCATCTATAGAGAAAGGAAAGTGAGTCAACGTTTCGGGTCCACGACCTTCATCATTTCTACATAATGTTGCCTGACCTGCTGAGTTTTCCCAGCTCTCTGTTTTTGATTCATACTGTAAAGGAAATTGACTATATATTTTGTGGATGAAACAATTGATTTTTTGGATAAATTTCGATTGGATAAACTCGAATTAATATAGTCTCGATAGGCTGAACATTTTCTCATATGCTGCAATTTCTATGACATAATTTTTGTTGTTGTTGTTATGTCATAGAAATTGCAGCATTACATGTGTAATTTTTGTCAGGAGGACGCCTTTTACGTCAGGAGGACGTCCCAAGATGTTGGATGGTTAATGTTTCAGACCCGAGCTGGGGTCGGGAATGGGAGGGTGGAACAAAAGGAAGAGATTTGGGGTGATTGATGCGACCATCGAAGAGGAGAATCTTGGTGGGACTTGAAAGAGGCCAGGGAGGGGGCGAGGAGGAGGGACTGCGATGGAGTTGGGGGCAGAGTGGATGAAGGCTCGCCTGCTCAATGGTGGGACGGGTGATTCGGGGACATGGAGCAGGTCAGAGCCTGCTGAGTGGAGGACGCGGGAAGGTTGGTAGGGGGCAAGGAGATTGCAGAGGTAGGGTGGGGCGAAGCCATGAAGGGCTTTGAAGGTGAGGACCAGGATCTTGAAATGAATCCTCTAGGTGATGGGGAGCAAATGGAATCGGCCGAGAATGGGGTCACAGAGCTTGGAGTGGTAGAGGACGTGGGCTGCATCAAAACATTTGTGTTATTTCATCAGAAATAACTAGGATTTAGTCCGTGTGTCTATACAGATTCCAGCAATGCTGGCTTGAATAATAATACTTGAATTTGATATAAAGCCTTGTCACGCCATTGAGCAATCTCAAAGTGCTTCACAGAATATATTGTAAAGTGGATTGACTATATTTTGTGGGTGAAACACGGTAGCCAATTGTGCACAATCAGATATTTTAAAGACATGAGAAAGCACGATATCAAATGAAAAGTTGTTCCAATAAGTACCAGCGATCAGAAGGCAGAAGTATGACCTAGATTTATCAACGGAACAATCAGATCACATCGGAAATTATTTTTGACTGACTTTCATACGTGCAAACCAAACATCTCACTAGATAACTAGAGACTCACTTGGGAGTGGAAGCACTAACAACCTACATTCATACATAGAGCTATTTCACAAAAACAAAATTTTGCAACGCACTTTACATAAGAAGATTAGAAGCAAAGAAAATGCTGATATGTTGATGAATGCGGCATCTAATTTGCTTCCTGCTAATTAAATCAAAATAAATCACCTTCACAGTAAAAGATTTAAAAAATATAAATACAAAATAAAGATGTAGATGGGCGCCCTTCAGAAGAAAGGATGCTTCAGCAAGGATCACAGATGGAGCTACTTCTAGGATATTTTCAGCAAATATGAAATGAACAGTATTGGACTACACATGCAAACTTAATACTATATGCTATAATGCTATAAACCCAGTTCATCCAATCTTAGTGAAATGAATGAAATATTATGTATGTTTCATAACAGGGTGCACTGAAAGCAACCATAAATCATAACAACAACAAATTGTATTAATATAGTGCCTTTCATGTTGCGAGGATGTCCCAAGGCGCTGGACAATTTATAGTTTGCACCCGAGCTAGGAGTTGGGTTTGGGAAGGATGTGGGGTTGGAGGTGGGTGGGGGGAAAAGTTGATCGAAGGCACTGAACAGCAGACGTCTCGCCAGTTTGACCCCGGTGATTGCGGGGAGCACAGAATTCATTGAAGAACTTGCATCGAGCTAACAAAGGATAAGTCATAGATTTGCGGCAAGCCTACTCATGCTCCAGTGATTCCTGGCTGAACAAGTGACAATTAACTACTTTTGAACCTCTGCATAAAAATTCCTGGCAACAAGGCCATCTGAAAACGAATTCCATAAAACTGCACTACTAAATAATAATAATAATAGTTTATTATTACTGTACTAAACTTTGTTACTAATATTCTGTGCAAGACTATTTAAACTGATAAGCCATTTTTAAAGTGCAGCTGAAGCATCTCTCATATAACAAGAGGTTTCACTCAGGTTTTAGCAACTCCCGCTATACAGAAATATAAGAGCCTTGCCTCCTCTAATGCTGGAAAAACTTCGCCGGGGCACAACACAGTAGGCCATTTTCATCAAATTAACTGCTCTTTATGGTTGTGGCCTGTATGGTGTCCAAAAACAGTAGGTGGTATTTCTCTGGCGCCTGTCAAACAAGGCTGAGTTGCAGACAATATGATGTTTTCTTGAGGATTTATCCTATCCCAATTTTTTCCAGTCGACCTTGTCGGTTTGTTTTTTCCAGCATACATGCAACACAATAATAATTACAGAGCAGCTACATGGTTATTACTGGAGGGTTTCCAGGACTCGTTCGAAGTGGGTGAACAATATCATGTATGAACTCTCTCAACCGAGTCATTTTTAATCAACGCCTTGCACGTATGCAGTGCCTTTCATGTGGCAAAATGTCTTGGTTCTTTTCAGAGATGAAGCAGGTAGGACGGGAGGGAGGTGCCCGAAGACATGGTCCAAAAAAAGAAGAGGTTTTTAGGTGGGAATTGAAAGCAAAGAGGAACAGGGAGTGCATGAAAAGGAGGGAATTGGGGAAAAAAATTCCAGAGAGCAGGAATAAAATGGCCACTAATAATACCCACTCCCACATAAACAAAGCAGTTCCAAGTTCCCCAACCAACTTTGTACATTCCCCATGTACTTTGCACATTCAAAAGTCTGAAATCTCCCCTTTTCCCATTGTAGCCCCCTTTATACTTTGTATTTAAGAATTATTGCAATGCAATTTTCACTTCGATTGCAGTGATAAAAACGCAGTATAATAAGGGTTTCACAAATTTGAGCCACACTATCTCAAACCATCACGAGGTAGCTTTGAGAATCAAATCGGTTGCTATCAGCTGCAACATAAATTAGTGTATACCCCGGTCACTGAACACATTTTTTTCTTAGTTCAACAAAAGGCTCTCAAGGAGTCAATTTTTGAACTGGCCTTAAAGACTGTAATGCTATTAGGGAGCTGGCTACACTCCTGGTCCCTCAGTAAAGTAAAACACTAAACCAGCATTCATCTTTGATAGGATGACCTGGGGTAAAACCTGGGAACTATCGAACTGCAGCCAAATTAAATGGGACAGTGGCCAAACAGCTCCGAAAGCTTGCTGACTTGCCAGGTTGAAAACAACACTAATAACAAGACAGATTTTTCAGGATGACAATATGAACTCGAAAGACTCTATGCTCAAAGTGGGGACGCATCAAGTCAGAAAGAATCACATTGACGTTCCAAAGTAAAAAAAAGAGGATTGATTCGACGGGAAAAACGTGAATGTCCTCAAACAAACCAGAAGGAGGAGTATCCTGGAAAGTTGCACACATTTCATTCGGAGACAGATATCGATGGAGTGAATATGCAGGAAGGTGCCAAAGGGAGATTCCAAAACCGAGGGCAGAGGGCACGCCATGTGCCAAAACACCGATGTGTTCAGAGGGGGAGCTCCAGACAAACCTCAGCTGCCTAATCCGAAAGGTACCATTTGTGGAAGCTTTCCTTAATGCAGGTAAAGCATCTGTGACCACTGAAGGGAGCCTCTGTTATGATATCCGAACGCTCAACAGCACGCGGTCAAGTGGAAATGTGCCAGGTCTGGGTAAAGTGTTTTTCTGTGACGATCACAAGGAGATTCTTTTGGCAACGCACCACAGTATGGGCAGCACTATTACAATTCCACAATGGTGAACAAAAGTCTCTGAGACCAATATGGCAACACCAAAATTACCATCATCTGTTTCTGCTCAAAATGCCTCAATAACTCAGGAACCAGTGGAAATGTGACTAGGAGGATATACTGGAGCATATGGCAGTCCCCTAAAGGCTATTCCCATCATCAATAACTCAATGATTTTGTCTAGTGTACCAGACAGAATCTTAATACATTAACTGATTTATTAAGTCAAGACAAGAATGTTTGAGTATTCAGACTTTCCTTGGGGCAAAAAGATTTGCTTAGTACGGTGGGTTTGGAAAGGTATGGTATAAGAGAGAAAGCAAATTTTCCACAATACTGTAGTAAAGGGTAATCTTTGTGTTGCATATAAATTATATTGGGAGGGTAACCACATCGACTTTCAAAAACATACCTCTGGTCACAATTCAGGGAAGAATGGGTTGGCTTGCTGCCAGCAGGAGGAAACCATTATTTTATCTGCAGCAGCTATTTTCCAGTGCTTATGAGACTGGACATATTGGAATACTTAAAGCTGGTAGCAGTGGTACTCAGGTGTTTTTGTATTTATAACGTACCACATTATTCTGCCAGACAGCAGTTAATGAAAAAGAGAAACCTAAAACTGTCTTCAACGGCTGTAAAACATTTGCATGACTGGGACTTTTAGTTTGCTGAAGAAATAAATGCCGTGTGCCTCGCAGTGATGAGAGCATAAAACAGCCCATCAGCACAATACCAGCCCTTTCAATTGGGAATAGACAGTATTTGCAACCAACCGACTGAGCTCTGTGATATTTGAATAGAAAACAATAGCACTTGTGTGGGCACCTAGTGACATGGAGTGTCTCATCAATATATTATCTCTAAGTGATCCGACTTATCACATCTTCCAGACGTCTAAAAGCGCTTCGCAAAACACACTGAAAAGTGAATCGACTGTATATGTGTGGGCAAAACAGCAGCGTCCCATAAACAGTCGGGGGTTATTATATGCCGATTGGGCAATGACAAAAGCAAATGACAGTGAAAATCTAATGATTTTAATAGTCAAAATCTACAAGACAACTAGAAAAAAACTCAGGTACCAGATATTAATAAACACTTCTAGACATTATCGTGAATGAAGGGCGCTATATAAATGGTGGCTAAATTAAAATATGCAAATTGGTCCATCTTCCGATCTTACATTTCACACACCCAACCCATAAATATAATTGCTTTTAAAAAACAAAAGTGGGTAGGTAACATCTTTATATTTGAAATACTTTTATCAGATAGTTTGGATTTGGCACAATACAGTAGTTAATAATCTGCTCAAGATTGAAATTCAGTTGATTTTGAACAGCGTTCAAAATTACCTTTTGGTAGTTCGCTATGATTACTTTGGGGAATTTGGAATGTGCAAAATAAGTCACAAATTGACCTCACTCAAATTAACATAGAGAATAACTTATCTGGATTGCAAATGCATTTATCACCATTATTATAAAACTCTGCATTAGCAACCTAAAAGCAAAGTGGGAATAATCTTCTGCACTTGGGACAAATAATAAAGTTATTCTGACAGAACCATTTTATTATTAAGCTCTCATTAATTAAAAATGTGATCAATGACAATAGGTTGCTCCCAACAAACACTGATTTGTCTACACTGTTCACCAGTTCAAATAAGCAGAATATATTTTTAATAACTTTAGTAGCTACATGAAGGTTTATTTCTGAAAATGATTAATTTTTATGTGGCACCTTTATCACGTGAAAAAGTCTCAAAGTACTTACTAATACAATGTACGGTAGGTACACAGAGCACTATTGCCTCTGCTGGCGCTAACTTTATCCACTGAAGCTAATCATTTTAATCTTAACCTTTCTGCTCTACTTGCAAAGTCGAACAATTCTTTCTCAAGTATCTAAGTTACTTTGATCTGTAGTGGCTCATAAATAAAATTTATCTTGGGACAGGTTTTTAAATGCCAATTTTACAGGAAAAAAAAGTCATGCATAGGATTAATTTGGTTGCAAACTGTGGTGCCTTGGATGCTTATTGATATCTGTGATAACTTGAAGGCTTTAAGCAGTCAAAAGCACTGTAATAATAATAATAACCCTTGCATTTGGTATGTCGTATCACGCCTGTGAGACGTCTCAAAGCATTTCACAGAATATATTGTAAAGTGGAGTGCCATGTACTTTGTGGGCGAAATACGGCATTTTTGTTTGAGGGACTTTTACCCCCGGAAAGCGATAGTAGCATTCTTCTGGTCGAAACTAGCCACTGTGTTTCACTTACAAAATATGGTATAAATAAAACACAAAATACTGCAGATGCTGGAAATCTGAAACAAAAAGGGAAGTTGCTGGGAAAACTCAGCAGGTCAGGCAGCATCCATGGAGAAAGGAAAGTGAGTCAACGTTTCAGGTCCACAACCCTTCGTCAGAACTGGGGCATGTTGGGAGAAGAAGTTTTTAAGGTCAAGTTAAGAGATGGGGAAGCAGGACAAGTTCCTTATCTCTCTGGTGTATTGTGTGGTCTTCACTATTAGCACTTCTTCTCTTCAGTTTTGTTTCACACCGTAATCACCGTTAATTCATACCCATCAATTAACACATTTTCTCCTTTGTCTTCCTTGTCCTGCCTCCCCCTCTCTAACTTGTCCTTAAAAACCTCTCCCTCCCAACATGTCCCAGTTCTGACGAAGGGACATGGACCCGAAACATTGACCCACTTTCCTTTCTCTATAGATGCTGCCTGACCAGCTGAGTTTTCCCAGCTCTTTGTTTTTGTTTCACTTTATAGTATATTCTGTGAAGCAGCTTGAGACGTCTCATCAAGACGTGATCAGGCACGTCAAATGCAAGGATTATTATTTATAAGGGGGCTTCTTAGATAATGCTTCTTAAGATACTCCAGGTGTCTGTACTGAACAATATTCAACTGCATGGTTAATCCTGTTCAATTTAAACCCACCAGTTTTTGGGACATCTTTCAGACTTGAAGGGCACTATACAAGTGTAATTTGTTGCTGTCACAAGCACAACTGGAGTAGCTCTGGTAATAGTGACATAAGAGAGCCATGCAGCGCAGCTAAGGGGGCTGAGAGATGATGAGAAAGAACTAAACAAAGACCCTTAAGCCCTGAAAAGGAAGTTTATTTGAGGTGATTTTAAAGAAGTGTATAAATTGATCAAAGGGACAGAAGAAACAAACCTGAGAACAACAGCTTTAGCTCTGCCAAGTCAACCAGACAAGAGAGTACAGGTTCAGGGTTGTGAAGGAGAATTTTAAGACAGACGGCAGGATGGATTTTCTCCACAGAGGGTAATCTACAGCTGAAATTGGTTATTTCTCAACAGGCTAACATTCAGCTGCTCCATTTCCAGTGAGGTTAAGGTCAATTTACTTGCCATGTTTCCACACAGTTTTTAAAAAAATAAAGAAAATGCCAAAAGTCACATCAAGGGGTTAACACCTCTGGTAATCCAAACTAGAATCATGGTAAAAGAAGGCCAGACAATGTTCTCACTGTCTTTGCTCACAAATACACAGGTGTTTTGAGACAATGCTATATCAAATGCAAGGATTATTATTATTACTATCAGACAGGAAATAGTGGTTGAGTAAAGTACTGTTCTTATCTTACAATATCAGAAGGTAATGGGAGTATACAGGTATCCCTCCCCAACCACGGGGATATATTCCTGTAAATCTTCGCGGTTGGAAAAATCGCAGTTGGAAAATGCAGGGCCCTATGGGAAACACGGGGGAGTACGTTCGCGTTTAGTAAAACAAAATTTAAAAAACACATAGTTACAACATACATGGGATAGGGGAGTCAGAGAGAGAAGGTGAGAGAGAGGGTTGGGGAAGGGGGGGGGGCTGGGGGGGGGGGAAGGGGAGGGGGCTGGGGGGGAAGGGGAGGGGGCTGGGGGGGAAGGGGAGGGGGCTGGGGGGGAAGAGAAGGTGAAATGGAGAGAAGGTGAGTCAGAGGGAGATACACTTACACACAGAGAGAGGATGCAGAACCTGGCAGCCAATGCTCCCAAAGTTACTAGCTAGGGAAACGCAGAGCGGAACTAATACGCGGATGAATGCGGTCCCTTGTTTGGAGGAGTGCAACTTGAAAATTTAAACCCGCGGATATAAATCTCGGATGCGCAAAACCTGGTTGGCGAGGGTTGGCGCATTTAGCAAACCGTGGATGCATGAGTTGCGTGGTTGGTGATGCCGCAGTTGGGATGGGATACCTGAATTTGTCCTCCGAGAATGCGTTAAATGTGTACCTTAATTCTGAAGGTACATCTATCTTAACAGGCATCAAAATAAAAGGGACAAGATACATATTTACGAGTATATATTATGTGGCAATTTTGTTCCAACAATGTGTGTTACAAAACAAATCTTAAAATTTAAGGACAGGTGAGAAAGAGCGCAAAACACGCAATTGACTTTTGCTACTGATTGCTCCAGTTCAGGAGTCAGTGCAACAGGAACTGTGAAAGACTGAAACCTGGCACTCCTATTCATCCAATGGAGTTGGAATCACTCAGATTAGGTTCTGAGTCCGGTTTAGTCATAATATAAATTGAAGTTGTTGTTGTCGTTGTAGTAGTATATCTATATCTTAATTATCAAAGAATTCAGTTTCAGTTTTGTACATAAGTGGAAAATTGCTCTGTCTGTATCCCCAATGACCAATTAACGAATTCCATTCTTTACATTCCGTAAGTGCTGTAATCATAATAAACTAACAGAGTTTAGCGATTTATGAAGAAAGAAGTTCTTTTAAATCCATTGGCAAGAAAACTAGTGGTTTGTGTTTGCGACGGTCAGGCCTATAGCTGAGCTAATTAGAAGTCCATCCAAAGTAAGTGATCAAACCAAGCAAGCTCTTTATAGATTTTGTACAACAAACTAATTTTAAAATTAGAACTCTTGAAATAGCTAATTGTTACAGATAAAGTGAACATTTTATAGCCATTTTACGGCGAGATAAACAGAGGCATGTGGAGCAGGGAAACTTGCCTAAGATTCTGCATCGCTTTGGGAATGAAACCCAGCTGTCCTCAATTGCTCCAAACAATAAGCCTACCAGATTCCTCTTCCGAACAATGCTCAGAAACGGAAGGGGATATGAGATTCCTACAATTAAATCTAGGTGTGTGCAGATGTAATGTTTGCTTACAAGCCACCTAGAAGAGTCAAGCGTGAGACCTTGCGTTCGAATCCAGGCAGGTCAGGGTGAAACCCTGGGCAAGTTTCCTTACTCCACATACCTAATCATAATCCCTCAAAAAATATATAATAAATTGGTCATTTCAATTCATGTCTGTTTGTGGGACACTGCTCTGCGCAATTGGCTGCCGTTTTTTGCCCACAAATATACAGTCAATTCACTTTACATTGATTCTGTGAATGTCTAGAAGGTGTGAAAGGCGTTATATCAAATGCAAGGAAGATTATTATTATTAAGCCTGTAAGGTTACTGGGGAGGTAATCTAGCCGTGCCTCACAAGCCCACTAACCTTCTGTGTAACTGAATGATCAAATGAAAGTGTCTATGCAAGGGTACTTAATTTTAGTTACTGTGGGGTCAGAGTTGGATAAAGAGTCAAGGAACAGAAAGAAAAATAAAAGGACAGAAAGAATGGAGAGAAAGAGAAGACAAGCGTAAGCAGGCGGCAGAGTGGGAGAGAATGGTAGAGACATAAAAGGACTGGTACTGTGTCGTACATTACTGATAGTTAACTCCTGATTGAACAGGTTTTTAGTTAGTATTGCAGTAATTTTGCGTGCTGGACCAACTCTCGAACTGTTTGCTTACCCACAATGGGTAAGCAAACAGCAAACTATGATCACTATAGTGTGATCCACACTATGATTCCATCATAGTGTGGATCAATGTCCTGGGCTACATAGTGAAGATTGATTCAGTCGTCAGCCAGTAAACATAGCAGTACACATTTAATAAATATCGAGCAATAGCTCCTTCCCATAACACATCAATGGTATGGCCTCGTGCAGAAAAGTGGCAAACTCAATGGCAAAGCTATAGCTAAAGCAATCAAAAAATTTGCTTTAGTTTATTCCTAGTGGGATGGGCTACTTTGAACAAAACATGATCTTTGTATTTCGACTGTCTTTAGTGATTATTAACAATAATAATCTCGCATTTGATATAGCATGTTATCACATCTTTGAAACACTCAAAGCGCTTCTCAGAACGTACAGCAAAGTGAACCGTATTTTGTGGGCGAAACGCTGTTTTGAGAACAGAGGTTCGAAATGAAAGCAAAATGTTCTTTCCCCTCATCCATAACCGCTGGACGTTTATCCATTGTGAAGCCCTGGTTATACTAGTCTGAGAGACAAACTTGGCTCCCAGGTGGAACAGAAGTCCATCTTGAAAATCATCAATTGCAATCACAGGTGCCAAAATGGAACTGGCAGAAGATAAAACCAAGCTTAAGTGAGTTTCATACCAATGCCAAATTTGAAGACAAGGTAATATGATGTGAATCGAGTCTTCACCACTGCCAAATCTACTACAATCTGCCAACAGCCTTTCCGATCTACATATTAAGTACTAGTTCACTGTTTGTACCTACAATGTGTGTGTTTTTGTAAATACAGAAAACTGTACAACTTTGCATTTCACAAAGTCTTAGAAAATAGAAACAGATGTACAAATCAAAATGTCACACGTAGCCCAATCAACCTTATGTGTGTGTGTATGTGTGTGTGTATACGTGCGTGTGTGTGCACACGTGTGTGTGTGTGGGTGGGGGCAAGAAAGGAAAGATATTTGAATGGACAGAAAGAGTATAGTACTGTGTGGTACAAGAGTAATACAAGAGGTTTTTAGTTAGTATTGCAGCCACTGCTGAGAATGAAACTATTGGATAACAGCAACAAAGCAACGTACGCACTGAATTTCAAGAAATTCAGAATTGTGTGTATGCAAGAGAAAAATAACGCAGGAAAATGCTAAATGAGGTTAAAATATCAACAAGAAGCGAGCTAACAAGTGCCAGAGTGGGCATTGGACACACATTTCAGGGCTTCCTCATTCTAACGTAGGAGGGATTCACAAGATCACTGCGGCTAAAGAAAGTTCTTTGGCCTCTCTGATCTCATCTCTTCAGATACCCTTTCCACCGTCCTCTCTCACACTATCAAGCTGCTTTTTAATATGATGGAAAGCTAGCTAATCAGGCTCATTCCTGGAAGTGGAGCACAGGTTACTGTACTGATTTAAGGAATGCGATTAAGTAAAAATTGCATTTTCTCTTGGAATTACTGCTATGTAGCCTTATAAATAAGATCCTATATATACTGTATGTTATTTTTGTGTGTCAGCTGGATGTCTAACAGGCGCCGGGACCCTTCAGCTTAAGCTTAAGAATATCCAAACCAAACTGAGAATTCCATGTGTCCCACGACACATGGAAATTCCAGAGACAGATTGCTGGAATAGAATGCACACTCTCCCTGGAGAGACATATAGTCACTGGTTGGTTGTTCAACTTCTGGCAAGCGCGGATTTGTGGCCCCACTGCCAGGAACTCCCAGCGAGCTTCCCAATCGGTAGCACAGCTCAGCATGAAATGCTCAAGAACATTGCCAACATCAACCTGTCCGCAGCTCAGGCATGCAACCCTTCCCGTTGAGCGAATGTTCCATAAGGTGCGGAGTTTAAGCAGCAGCTGCTGGTCTCTGCAAGCTAATCAAGGTGGATTCCAGGCGCTGTTCTAATGGATGTTAAAAGATCTCACTCAGCGATTCGAAAAAAAGAGGAGAAACAGTTTCTCCCAGTGCCTTGGCCAACAATTCCACCAATTAAAAAAATGTTTGTGGCTGTTTCTGGGACAATGCTGGGTGCAATTGTGCTATTGCATTTACCTACAAGTATACAGTCACTTCATTTCACGGTGAATCCTGCGAAGCGCTTCTTGAAGGATATAGTGCTTTATCACCTGAGATGTCCTTCTGAGATGGTAAGGCATTATATATATCAAATGCAAGGATTATTATAACAAGGCCTAAGCTTGCAAACTGCAAAACAGAAGTTGCATGAGAATACTTTTTTTCTTTTTAAATCAGACGAATTTTAAACCAAATTAAATTCAACCGACAGGTTAGAATAGTTCGTCATATAATTTACAGAATTAACAGTGTATAAAACTCAGCGTTTTCTCATACTAAAGATCTTTAATGTTATACCTCCCTTGATTTATCCTGAGCAAGCATGTGTGCATCTATGTCCTAATCATCAAACAAAACATATTCAGTTTTGTGCATAAGTGGAAAATAGCTCTGTTTAAGTCTGTCCCTAATGACCAACCAATGATTCTAATCTTTACATTCCTCTGTACTGACGTGTGTTCACACACTCGGACTCCAGGTAACGCCCTCCGATAATGGTCGCGCCAAGCCTCAGTTTCCTCATCAGCTCTCTGTAGGCATCTGCATACAAGCCAATAGGTCGGAGCTTCTTTGTTTCAATATTTACTATTAGTGATGTTTGGTAACCAGCCTGCCTTTCACAGCATTACGCAACAGAGGCCTAAAGTCTTCCCTGGCAACAACAACAAAATTAGGGTTGGGATGAGTGAGGGCAGGGTAGGAGGGCGGCTGAAGGCACCATCGATAAGGAGGGTCTTGAGAATGGCCTTGAAGTAGGCACGGGAGGGGGGGGAGCAAGGTGAAGGGATTAAAGGAAGGAGTTTCAAAGCGCAGGGGCAGACAGAGAAGCCTGGAATGTAAAGAGCACTACCCCTGTCAGGTGTACCTATAGGCATATTTTTGCTAATAGGATGGAACGAACTGTCAACACACGAATATAAGTAGTGCTATTTAGGGTCGATATATCGATATAGCGATATATCGATATCGCTAAAACCCGATATAATTTTCATATCAATGCGCCGATATAGGCATTTTAAAAATATCGATATATCGAAAAATCGATATATTGAGGTAAAAAATCGGAATGCGCGCACACTGAACTACAAGACCCAGAATGCTCATCTCTACACACAATGCACAGACTGAGGTGCAAAGCCGCTATATTGTATTCATAGTCCTCGAATACAATATACAGGTATGCAAGGGGTGGGGAGGGGAGACGGCTGGGGGGTAGGGGAGAGAGACGGCTGGGGGGAGACGGCAAGGGGGGGGAGAGGGGGAAAGAGACGGCTGAGGGGGGGGGTGGGGGGGGAGAGGGACGGCGGGGGGGGGGGGGGGGGGGGGGGGAGGGGGAAAGAGACAGCTGAGGGTGGGGGGGGGGGGGGAGTGGGACGGCAGGGGTGGGGGAGAGAGATGGGGGGGGGGGGGGGAGAGACGGGGTGGATGTGATAACATACAGATAGATAGAGATGGGGGGATGTGAGAGAGACACAGAGACACTGACAGAAAAACACAGAGATGGAGAGAGTGAGAGATAGAGAGAGAAAGATATTTACCTCCTCAGGAGATAGGCCCCAAATGCGCGAGCGCACTCCGAATGCGCGGTGCCGCACGCGCATGCACAGTACGAAAAACCTGGAAATATCGATATTTCGGTATATCTCGATATGAGCCCATCGATATATCTAAATCGGAAAATTTCCATATCGACACCCCTAGTGCTATTTTTAATTGGCAAGCAAATAGGAGCAGTCTGACAACTCATAATAGTCCCTAAATAATTATTGCATTTGATATAGCTCACATCTTCTAGACATCTCAAAGTGCTTCACAGAATATACTGTAAAGTGAATTGTGGTCGAAATGCGGCAGCCAATTGTACACAGCAGCGTCCCGCAAACAGCTGTGGATTGAAGTGACTAATTTATTATTGGATTGTTTTTTTGTTTTGTCCGATTTCACCTCGCAATCTAATCAGAGTTAAACAATTGTTCTTTCCGTTGACTCGGATGGGCTTCCATTATCATCAACAACAAATTGCATTTACACAGTGCCCTTCAGGCAAGAATGGTGCACAGTGGTGGTTTGGACACAGAGAAAAGGAGGGGGTGACCATAGTTGCAGTCGAAGAGATGGGTTTTCTTCCAGGTTTTAAAGATAGACAAAGAAGGGTTTGGGCAGGATATTCCATTGAATAGAGAAGTAGCGGCTGAAGTCTTGGCTCCAACAATATAGCCCTGTTTTAGTGCATGTATTTGCAACACAAATTTGTCATTGACTCCTATTCAACAACAACTTATTTAGCGCCCTCCACGCCAGATGGCATCTCAGAGCGCTTCGCATGCATGCTCACTCATTGTGTCATTTTCATATTAAATTTATATTTTAGCTTTTGGGTCATAAGTTCATCTCACCATGTATGTAAACAGCTAGAGGAAGTGACGTAGGCAAAGAAACCTGATGATCTCCTAGTCGTTCTTTCTAAAACAAAACAGCATGGGAAGTGGCCAAAGAGAGAGCGAGTCAACCCGTCATGAGCAAACAGTGAAACTGACTACAGTATTTATTATTGTATGGACCTCACCCACGATGCAATGAAATAAAGCTCCACTATATAACAAAACCTGGTGTGGAAATTTTTTAAAAGGTGCAGAACTTATGAAACCAAAAGCTGCTTCAGAATAAAATGCACTTACTCAACTGTGCAACAGAACACATACCTGAAGCTTCCATAGACGATAAGTAGAATCGAGATAAGAAATGTAGAGACTTGACTAGAATCCACAAGGGAGTAGGCCCTGTCGGGAGAAAAGGAAACACTGTTCAAATTAACAATATCAAATGCCACATCAATCACAAAGCACATCTTAAAAATATATTTTAAAAACTACTGTGTGCAATTGGCCGCAAATCAAAATGCCGTGTTTCACCCACAAAATACACAGTCGCTCTGCTTTAACAGTCTATTCTGTGAAGCATTTTGACATAACAAGGCTTTGTATCAAATACAATGATTATTATTATTAAATAGTTTGTTGAAAAATTCTGTTGCAGCTTTCTAAATATTCTACTTTCCAAAACCATTATTTCCTTCAAGAATATAAAATGCCACGACTTCATCAGTTTGTCGGGAGATCAGGTGAACTCTGCCTACTACTCTGCATTTGGATTTGGCTCCAAATCCTGAGCTACTGGACTTGGGAGTCCTGTAGCTCAGTGGTTAGAGCACTCGCCTCGCAAGTGAGAGACCGGGGTTTGATTCCCTGCAGGGCGAACACTTGGGCAAGTTTCCTTAATCCCCATCCTGATAATAATCACTCAAGAATAAAAAACACTAATTTGGTTACTCGATCCACGACCGTTTGTGGGACATTGCTGCACGCAATTAATTGCTGCGTTTCACCCACAAATATGCAGTCTATTCATTTTACAGTATATTCTGTGAAGTGCTTTGAGACGTCTAGAATGCAAGATTATCATTTATAAAGTGAAGGTATTGCTCTTTCCCAAGCCATAAACACAAATTTCCAAAGAAAGTTACTGTAACATAATTAATGGCTCGCTCAATATTTTGAAGAGATTTTATTTAAGACTGTATTGCTTAAAATCAACACTGAATCAATATTAACATGTAACCTAATCTTTCTCTGACTGCATTAGTGTTTTAATTAAACCTCTAACTGAATAATGATGTTGACTTTTTAAATTATTTCTCCTGTGCCAAGCTGAGTGTTCAATTTCAAGTTTAAACTTGTTACCTTTTACCCATGAAATAAATTCTGAGCATTTACAGGGAAGGATATACTCTTGCTTTTATGTACTACACAAAGAAACAAACAATTATTTAAGGTGTTGTATTGTTCCCATATAGTTACGGTTGATCGGGTACTTTTACTGTACCACCTTAACAAAATCTACAACTTCCACGTAATTAATTATTATTGTCAAGCCCCAAACGACTTTATATTGTAGATCAGAGGTAATGTGACGCCACTATACAAAAAGGACATGGGAGAAATCGAGAGGATACAACAGGAATGATTGAGAGAAAGGAGGGACTGGACTTTGAGGCACGACTAAGTAAATTGGGCATGTTCTTCCCGATGTGAAGGCACTATACGAAAAGTCGATTGAGAGGCTTTTATAATAAAACTAATAATAATAAACCTTGCATTTGATATAGCATTTTTCACGTCTTCTAGACGTCTCAAAGAGCTTCACAGAATATACAACAACAACATCGCATTACACCTTTCACATTGGGAGGACGTCCTAAAACGCTGAAAATTTAATGGAGTGTATATTTTGTGGGCGAAACGTGGCAGCCAATTGTGCATAGCTGTGTCCCACAATCAATCATAAATTTATATGACCAATTTATTATTGTTTTTTTTAGTGATTATCATCATCAATGTAGATCACGACAGGCTGTTTCAACTAGTCCACAAGAGAAAAGCCTGTGGGCAAAGTGGGCAAATTCAGATCGAATCTACGCAAACACTATTTCAGTGAGTGGATAGTAAACCTGTAGAACAGGCTTCCAGGCAGACGGTTGAAGCAGGAAATGTTGATTCTTTCAAATACAGATTAGATAGCTTTCTTTTATAAAATAACATCGTGGAATATAGTACGCAGGTAGATCAGGATACATGTGCATGTGACTGCCAGAAAGGTGAAAGGAGAACCTTGATTTTTTTAATCTAGCATTTCTTATGTAAAAGTGAGAGGGGGGTTTGGGGAAAAGAGAGCTTAAAATGCCAACCACAGATTGCACAATCTGTCATTGTAGAAGATTTGTATTTTAAAGTAAATCCATCACTATTAATCTGTTATGTTTAAGAAAATACCTTAAGGACAAATCACTTATATTTGTCAATAAACCATAATCCCTCTCTGAGAGTGAAATTCTACACCCGACAGATGCAGTTCATGGAAATTTATTAATATTCTCTCCTCTTCTTGTAGTCGCTTGACTCCTTTTTATAATAATAATCCTTTATAGCACTTTTCCCATCTTATCGATGTCTCAAAGTGCTTCACAGAATACACTTTAAAGTGAATTGACTATATATTTGTGGGCAAATATACAATTACATATACATATTTTTCCATTTATTTTATGGTTTGTTGAATGCCAACCTACGCCAGGTAGCCCTTCAGAGTGCTTGAACTTTGAGTCCCTCCCCCAAGTGACATTTAGTCATGTGTGATGCTCGAATGAGTTTTAGAAAGCTATTTGAGCATCATAACCAAAAGTAATGTTGCCCCTTACTAACATCTACATACTTTATATCTATACATCTTCCAAAGCCCGCTGATTAGCTGAACTCAACCGCTATTGTATGTGTCAGAATGGATCAGCTGGTAGCACATTAGCCTTCGAGTCAGACTCTGCCACTGTCAAGCACTCAAGGATGCTACCCACCTATATAAATGCAAGTTGTTGTTGTGGTTGAAGTTGTTGTTATAGGTTCAAGCGACATATAACTTTCTGCTCACAGTCTAAGATGCCATTTCATTGTCTGATAGACGCAGACAGATATTTGTTAGGTCAGGACTATTAAGGGCGGGCAACTGGACTTGAGGTGCAGATCAACCATGATCTTATAATGCTGTGGAACAGGCTCAATGGGCTGAATAGCCTACTCATGTTTCTATGAGCATGGGACACTGCGGTATGCCAAATGGATGTGCATGCGCTTACTCGTGTGGCGGTGTTTTTAGGGCATACCCACAAGGGCATCATAAAATATTAATAACTGCTGTATTTGATAGTACTTTTTAAACACCAGCAGGACATCTCAAAGCTCTTCACAGGATTTATTGTGAAGGGCACTGATTATTTTCCTAGGCGAATGTGGGTGCTAATTTGTGCACAGCAATGTCACACAAACAGCCGTGAAATGAATCGTAAATGACCGATTTTAATTAGGGGGAATTGGAAGCCAAAACACCAGGAGCAGCTCCCTTCTCATCTTGAATCAGTTCTTTCACGTACACTTCAACAGGCGGACAGGATCTTGTTTAGCCACTCCAACAATGCAGCACCTCCCTAACGTGGCATTCGAGCGTCGGCTTAGACTGTGAGTTCGACTTCCATGTGGGGTTTCAACCCATAACTTTCTAAATCAGATGCGAGTGTGCTACCAACTGGGCCAGGCTGACATCAGGCAACGAGGGAGGAAAGCTCAGAATTTAGTAACTTTAAAAAAATATTATGACCGTACAACTTTATGTCAAATACAGTTACTGCCAACAAACCATTTCACATATAATAGGGTTCAATAGGAGCTCATATGCTTGAAACAAAAATACCATAAAGATCCCATCAGGATGAAAAACAACTCTGGATCTTATCCCTTGCAATCCCTGAAACTAGGACTCTGAAATAGTTACTGTTGATTTAACAAGTTGCAGATTAATATGCAAGATTTGAAGCCCAGACAAAAAAAAACTATAAAGTCAGCTCTGAGCTTTATTTTCTTCAGATGGATAAACAGGAAAATGCTCAACACAATAACCAAACTGTCCATACATTGCCAGATTGCTATTAACCTTTTGCAAGCGACATTGAAGGAAAATTGCCTCCTATATCAAAAAATTCAGTGCCTAATTTTTTTCTAGAAGGCTGATGTCACCATGTCGCTATGCCTCTTCACTGTGAATCTGCAAACCAGTCTTAACTAGACAGACTGAACAATGTGTACTTGTTCCTAAATTCCATAAAAGTAGTTGAAGAATTTCTCTCTAATGTATTCAAACGAGAAAGTCCCATTCTGAAAAATGCCACTTTTTAAAACTACTGAACGCTTCTAAAAAAAAGAACGTTTCCTAATCATTGGATTCAAAGTCACGAAAAAGTTGTTCTTCTTTCCCCTGTGTTAATCTTGCTTTCATCGACTGCAGTACAGTATCTAAAATCTCTGGCATGATTCCTTTACACTGATGATTAAATGAACCAGGGTAGCAATGTACTCCACTGATTGAAGAGATGTTTTAAGAATAACTATCAAAAAAGTAACTGCAAAGTGGGCATTGGACCTCAAGAACAATTTTTTTTTGCTAAATAGGATGTCGGCCTGTAGAGTTCAGCTTTTGTGTTAAAAATGTTTTAACACACTGTTCTAACATGGTAATTGTGATGATTTGATGCAACTGATGTAGCATTTAAAATTCAGCATGCACCAACTGAGTGGTATACTAAATTAGTTTTGAAATCAGTGACTTTGTTTCTGAAATTAGGGCCGCAACTATTATCTTATTTCTGTAGATTTTTTTACAATTTATTACTATTACAATCAAACTCGCAGAAGTCTTATCTTTATAAATCGTGTTTATAAAGACAAGCCTATATAACCGTCAACTGCCTTTTCTCCCCGAACATCCGTGACATGACCTTCCCCCACCTGCACAACATGGCCCAACTCTGCCATTGCCTCACCCTCATACAAACAAAACTTACATTTATATAGCGCCTTTCACGTCGAGAGGACATCCCAAGGCGCTGTACAGTCAGGTAGGACAAGAGCAGGGTGGGAAGGATCAGGGCAGGATAAAGCATAGTAGGAAAAGTAACTGTATTACATGCCTTTGTTACACCCAGGCTCAACTATGTCAACTTGTCCACCTTTCCAACTCTTCCCTCCTTGCAGATCATCCAGAACTCTGCAGCTCATGTCCTGTCCTGCACTGTGACTCCATCACACCATCCTCGCGTGGATCCACTGGCTCCCCATCCCTCAAGAGGATCGAGTTCAAAATCCTCATCCTCACATGCAAGACCCTCCATGGCCTCGCCCCTCTTACCTCTCTGACCTGCTAACCCCCTATCAACCTGTCCACTCTCTTCAGCTGTCTCTGGAATGCCTCTTGCCTAACTCGTAACGCCGCTCCCCTGCCCTCAATTACTCCCACACTTACTGGCTGCCTTGAATCGTTGAAAAATTATGTACTAACCCATTGACACATGTGCCCTTTCCAACTGGCTGTGTTGAATTGTGAGAAATGTAGTTTTGATCTTAATTTCCCGCAACTCAGTGTGATTCCCACATTTGCTAGTAAGTGCGGATGCGCCAATTGATCAAGGCACATTCAATCACAAGGAAATGTAGTTTTGACCCGTCACAACATGTGCACTTACTGGCTGCAGTGATGAACTATGCACATATTGGCTGCATCGAATTAAGCATTCGCAGGGGCAATTATTGATTTGATCGGCTTTTCTACAACGTAATAAATAATCCTTGCATTTAATAGCACTTTTCACGTCTTCTAGATGTCTCAAAGCGCTTCACTGTAAGGTGAATCAAATGTATATTCTGTGGGCGAAACGCGATAGCCAACTCGGACTTTGCGCAAGTCATACTGAATGTTATGGTCCCCATTTGGGTGAGTTTAACTGGACTATAATTTGTACAGGAAACACAGCGGTAATTAAAAAAAACATGTTTAACAGTAGATAATTTTGGAAAGTTCAGTGCAACACTAATGGTTTTAGAATACGTTTTATCTTAACTGAATTTAGACTTCCATATAAAATATTTAAAAATAATGGCAACAAATGAACAGAATAAAGTCATTAGACATAGAGTAACGTTCAAATATATTACAACCTGACAGTAAACAATTTCACAATGTAATACTGTGAATCAATTAGCTCTTAATGTCTTGATTTTATGAATATTTAATCCTTCAATTTTCCTGAAGCCAATTCTCTATCACATTGGACCTTTTAATTTGCACCTGAAGCAGAGTACTGCAGCACTGCACAGGTGGTGCTTGTGAATAAGAAATACAACTTCTTTATAAATTTCTTTAGGCACACCAATAATGCAGTTGATGAATTTCCTTTGCCAGTGAGCATTTGGAAGCTCAAGCTTGGTAAATTTGTCGCTTGACATCTGTGCGACTTCAGCAGGCAATATAATATTGTTGATGAGTTTCAGGGCTCAGTAGTTATGAAGTCTGTGGTTTGTATAATTTCTTAACTTTTACAGTGTATTCTGTGAAAAGCTTTGAGACATCTCAGCGGTACAATAAGGCGCTACAGCAAATGCAAGATTTAATTGTTCTCTTAACTCAAGTCGTGTGAGTGTGTGTTAATGGGGGAAGGAAAGAGAGGAAGTGGTGGAGTGTTGGGAAACTTTTTCTTCATCACAGCAAGGCAGAAACTAGCCTTTGCAACAATATCCCCTTCCTCTATGAAAATAGTCACAGTTATTCACAGGCCATAGTTTCAGTAAGTATTTAAAATTGCACCATCTGTACTAAACATCACATAAACGTTTCTTTACACTAAAAAAATTAATGTTCCATGTCCCTTATAATTTTAAAAACACAATGTACTGCAGGTTAGCTTAGGTGTTTGAAACAAAACAGCATTCTTCAATGGCCATGTTAAGATTCAATAAAGATGCATAGTGTACTAATTTGAGAACAGAAACTAGATATTTTCTACCTGTTCACTCTCTCCAGAGGATTGGTATAATTCTGCACGTGGAGAATTAAGTGTGACAGGCACTAAAAATATAAAAGATCTTAAATTGAAGGTTGTTCAGAATTGGTTGCAGTAAGTCAACATCAATCCGATTTACAAGGCCTTCACCTAGCTCTGGATTAGGCAGCGAGACTCGAAACTGCATGGATACTCCAAATAGATCAATCAGGATTTGGGACTTGGGAAGCAAGCCATAAGAGTTCAACTACTGAGATACAGCAAGTGCTCCTTTAAACACAGTAAACATCACACAAGTGGTATCAGTTGGACCACACATTTACATGACTTGTGCAAAGTATGAATTATGCATAAAGTATAAATTTCTGAAGGGGGCTTGGGAAGATGTACGATTTAAGAGGATTATACGATTTATACAGATCAGATTTATGCAAGTTTTAATCGAAAGCATAGAAATAGCCTCTCTGAGTACATCTTGTGCATCAAATCATTGTTCTTCATTTTTGAACTACTAATTCAATCAAAATCACATGGCAATTAGCTACAAAACACAATGTAAGGTATGAGAATCTATGAACCCATCTAGCGGCAAAGCATATTAGCTTGTAAATTCATCCTAAGTACCTAAGTACACTTAAGCTTTCAAATTTTTCTTGAAATAAAAAATAGAACCTATTTACTCTTAAGATGGGGGCTTCCTAGACCATTATTAATAATAATAATCCTTGAATTTGATACAGCACTTTTTACATTTTCCAGATGTCTCAAAGTGCTTCACAGAATATAATGTGAAGTGAATTGAATGTATATTTGTGGGCAAAACGCAGCAACCAATTCAGCACAGTAATCTCCCACAAACAGTTGTGGATTGTAATGACCAATTTTTTTTTTTTTTGAGGGATTATTATTAGGTGTGTGGAGTAAGGAAACTTGCCCAAGGTTTTGCCCTGACCTGCCTGGATTCGAACACAGGTCCCACAGTTGTAAGGTGAGTGCTCTAACCACTGAGCTGTAGGACTTCACCTAACAGGAATGTGCTAAACCAGCAAACATTCATTAAGACTTTCGGTGAAACATCAATGCTTTAGTAATGCGTCCATCTACATTTCACTGAAAGCACAATTTCTAATAAGATCCTTTGATAAGGAAACTGTAGAGCTCGGAGAAGTGATAAGGCGCCATATCAACAACAACAATTTACATTTATATAGAGTCCCTCATGCAGGGTAGGGTCCCAAAGCGCTTATCAAATGGAATTATTATTACACACATAATTCACAGTTCCCCCCCACTCCCCCTCCCTCCTCCCCCCACCACACACAGACACATAGAATGAGTAATAAATCTCCCATGCGAACTGTGTCAATGGATTATGAGATCTGGGTGTACCTAGGCAAGAATTTGCAGATTATGTGTGCATTCAGGCCACAAATATGCAAAAATGAAGCCCCGGGAGTATAGTGCAAATGAAAATGATGGTGTATTTATTTAGCAGATCTCCAAAGGTTGAATAACAATATTAATCAAACCATCAATCACATTTCTGTCACCGCAGACAACCAAATAAACCACTTAGCCTTTAATCTTCGACTAAAACACAATTAATATTGAAGGGGTACTGAGGTACTGTTTGGGGGCCTATGTTTCTTAATATGTTTGGTCATGCATTAATTTGCTGTGGATACTCACACCCCTCTGGCACAGTGTGTAAACCAATACCAATTTCATCAGGCCATTAAAATGTAGGTGGCTTTACAATCAAGCTCACTCATGTTCTCAGACCTCTGCTTAACTGCACCTTACAGCAAAATGAGACATTCAGGAACAAATACCCCCCACTCCCATATAGACAGACAGACACGCGCGCACACAAAAAGCAGCACACAGCACTCTCAGCAAAAGCAGACAATGATTCACTGATTGATGATTAATACCCATTTGGGAGGCTTATTTAGAAAATCGTAAAAATAGCATATTGACCAAATACGATGGCAAAATGTATTGATGGGTCTGGGATGGAAATATTGTCTGCAGAGGTCACCAAGCCAGTGTTGAAAATTGAAACTAAATATGCAGTTTTTTAATTTTATTTGATTACCTTGGGAAACTAGGAAATATTTATGACGTGTTTGGAAATTGGATAATAAGATATTGGTAAAGCTTATCAGGAGATTCAATGAGTGGAGTTGTATGTGATCTGTGGAAGTAGCAAGATTAAAGGACCATCATGGCTTCCTTTTCTTTCATATACGAGTGGGAAGGAAATAAGAGTTGCATGAGGGTGGAAAAATAGGATGGGTGAAGGTTTTTTCAACATAAACACCGGCATCAACTAATTATACTGATGGCTTGTTTTAGTGCAGTAGATTCTAACGTTCCATTCTTGAATTTTATATATTTTCTAAAAATGACCAAATACAGTAGTTACTCATCCTATTTATGATTTAAATACAAAAAGTGAAGCAATGTAAGTCTGCGATTTACGTCTCAGGAGTATGAAAACATTCATAAACTGCTTCATCTTCGCTCTTGTATTTTATATCCCATCACCCCCACCTTTCCTCAGCTTCATCGGCTTGTCTTCACTTTCAAGGCCACCCATGGCGTTCCCCCTCCTACACCTCCTTGCCCCCTAGTTTGCCTTCCACCAATATATTGGACTGCCTTCCTGGCAGTCCAATATACGTATCGTGTCCCAAACTATATACTTTATCCCAAGATATTATTTCCTAATAGAAACTCACCTAATTTGGTCTGGAAAGAAATTATAACTGAAGAATTGGTATTAAATATCCAGGTATGATAATTCATACAATAAAATCACATCAAATCCCATTACCGTGCAGTCCTGTAGCTCAGTGGTTAGAGTACTCGCCTTACAAATGAAAGATCTGGGTTTGATTCTAGGCAAGGTGAAATGTTGGGCATGTTTCCTCACTCTACATGCCTGATAATGATCAGTTGAAAATAATAATAACTTGGTCACTCAGTCCACGACTGTTTGTGGGACACAAACCAGTGTAACTGGTTGCCGCATTTCGCCCACAAATTTACAGCCATTCATTTTACAGTAAATTTGGTGAAGCGCTTTGAGACGTCCGGAAAATGTGAAAAGCACGATCACAAATGCAAGATTATTATTATTAGTTCCACTTACTCCAATCTACACATGTATAAAAGCATCAGAAGAGTACTACAGAATATCAAATCAGTACATAGACACTCTACCCTCAATAGGGTTATTGCTTAGCAGTACCATATTTACAATTCCACAACCACACAAACTCCAAACAGGGTGCATTTTACTGCTGGAAATGACTCAACAAACTCCACAGTCATACTGTTATGATCCAATTACGAGAGTATAGCTGATTAAAAACAAGTACAAGAGCTACATCACTTCAGACACTCACCTGAATTACTGCTGAGCAATACAATGTCAGTCATACAGAAACAATCCGTTCACTTTTACTCAAGAATTTAATAAGGTGAACAAAATTAAATACCAATTCACCAAGGCCAATAAAAGGTCGAGAGTGAAGTACAATTTAATTCATGATCATGCGGGCCTCAGCCTACAGTTGTGACGATGAATTCTCAGCAGCTACAACCATCAATTTAGAAGCAATGACATGCACAGAACGTTGGATGTGCAACAGGATAGAACATCAGTCCAGTGAATACAGTCCTTTTACCTTTGGAAAGAATTCACCAATAAACGTGCTGACAGGTAAGGAGCAATACTAGCGTGGAAAATTCAAATTGGTTCCCGTAATCTGCCACTGATCACTAAATTGCTAGTAAAGCCCATTTGGGGCAGCAACACAGTATAATCTTATCCTCTGCAACAGTTTGCAGAGGATAAGTGTTGCCTGTTTCAGGATAAGGATGCCACTTCTGAAAAAAAGAAACTAGGTTCTCCTAGTTCTAATAATCCTCCAGATTATTTTCCCATTTACTTTCAACCACTTATAACAACAACTTGGATTTATGTAGCGCCCTCCACACTGGACGGCGTCTCAAGAGCGCTTCACAATAACGGATCCCGGGATCGAGCCAGGGGCAGGGGTAGAAAGCTGACCAAAGGCACGGTCGAAGAGAAAGGTTTTTAGCTGAGACCTGAAACTGGGAAGAGAGGGGGCGAGGCGACGGGAGTGAGGAAGGGAGTTCCAGAGCCCTGAGGCGTAGTGGCTGTACGTAGTGGCTGCATAACCACTAAGGATGTTGGAGCTGACAAATAATTACTTGAGAAATACTTGGGAGACTTTTCAACGTGATAATGATAATAACTCCACGCTTTGTTATAATCACATGCTTCCCCAACACCATTACACCACTTGGCCAGGCTCCACTGGTTCCCCATTGCCACTATGCCTCGAACCTTCCTCTATCCAACCACCTTGCCCCATTCCTTTCCCATCTTCAGATCGCACCTGAAGACCTTCCTCTTTGACTGTGTCCATAAATCACCTCCCACCTCTCACCAGTTTCGTGCTCTGCCACTGTCAAGAGTTCTGGGATGCTATCCTGTGTGAGGGAGGGGTGCTATATAAATGCAAGTTGTTGCTGTGCGCAATTGGCTGCTGCGTTTCGCCTATAAATATACAGTCGGCTTTCCTGCTCTCCTTCCCCCTCCCCTTGGCATCTTTCCCCCACCATTTCCCTTAATCCCACTTCCATGACTGTTTGTGGCACACTGCTGTGCGCAATTTGGCTGCCACGTTTCGCCCACAAATATACAATTGTCCTACTCTTCTTCGTCCTGCCCCGACCCCTCCCCACCCTGCTCTTGTCCCTACCTAACTGTACAGCGCCTTGGGACGTCCTCGTGACATGATAGGCGCTATATAAATGTAAGTTTTTATTGATTGATCCCCATTCAGAAACCAACATCTCAGAAACATCTAGATAACTGGGAATGTGAAATTCTTCCAAAAAATACGAAATCAATCTCTCTCTGTGTTTTTAAAATTGAGAATCTGTGTAACTTTGTATATCAAACACAAGACTAGGCAAGAACAGATGCCTTCAATGGCATTAACATTAAGCCTCTTCCATAATTATTAATGTCACTTTATACACACATGGATGCCTACTTAAAGGTTCAGAGCTGAGACTTCAGTTTTGACAAAGTATCTGCTCTCAATCACCCCAGGAATGTTTTCTTGGCAAGATTTGAAGAAATAATGCTTTAATAACAACCTGCCAAGTTCCAGTGAACTAAGTTGTGCTGTACTCTATGTAACTATTGGTAGAAAATTAGCTCAGCGAAAACTAATTGACCATTACAAGGTTTGAAGGCACCAATTGCCATTCTAGCTGTGAAAATACCAGCCAAGATTTCTGCGGGGGTGGGAAGGTGGTGAAACGACAAGGAACAAAGAACCTCCCTTGAAAACTGCACTTTCATATATCAAATTCAAGGATTATTCATATAAAAGCATACTGTAAGCTAAATTTATTACGTTAGACAAGAACTTGCATTTCTTTTTCTTATATCACATTTCGGCGTTTCGGAACATCCTAATAACATGAAAGGCATTATATAAATGTAAATTTGATGTTATACAGCACCAACCAGTCAAGCAGGCACTTTCAACCACTTGAAAGGGATGGACTAAGAACAGTCCTATAGCTCAGTGAAGTCCTGTAACTGAGAAATTAGAGCACTTGCCTTGCAAGCAAGAGACCTGGGTTTGTTTCTTGTCAGGGCAAAACCTTTTTGACCTTGTCAGGGCAAAACCTTGGCAAGTTTCCTTAGTCCACACGCTTGATTATAATCCCAAAAGAAACCCCCCCCCCCCCAACAATAATGAATTGGTCACTTCAAACCACGACTGTTTGTGGGACATTTAGGGAGAATGTGTTCCGGAGAAGAGGCAAATAGAGTTGAAAGCTCAACTGGGAATGGTGGGTTGGGTGATGTAAACCAGGCCTGAGGTGGACAGAGTCTGCAGACAAGGAGGACTTGAGGAGATTATGGAGGTCAGGTGGGCCAAGGATGGGAAGATGTCTGAAAACTAGAACAAGGATTTTGAAGTCAATCTGTTGGGGATTATGGAACCATGAGAGCCTGGGAAGGCGATTACCTTATGAAATGCATAAATACTGGACTTGGCAAAACAATTATAAACATGGGGAGGGGTTGGTCGGTATATCAGATGTGTAAATAACTTCCCCAAATAAAGTATTTTACACAATCTGGCTCCGGCTGAGAAAAGCATTCCAGTTAAAAATGGTTGATTTTATACCCGCGATGTATCCGGTATGCAGCTGTCCAACTACTTAGGATCAAAGGGGAACACAACAAAAAACAGAATTTTACTGAACATTCCACTGTACTCAGGCATGTTCATATATATATATACACACAGACATATATACACATATTATATATAAAAATAATATAATTGCCCAAGCTCAACATGTCTGCATTCCATGGATTACAGGACAGGGAATGAGAAGTCCAGAGAATTCTGCAGTAAATAGAAAATATTGTGCTTTGATAGTCTACATGTAACAGGAAGTGGCAATGTTTTTGTCTGCTGAACACATGTTCTTTACTTGATGACAGATACATTACACGCCCTTCCATTACACAAAAATACCGGTACCACAAAAAGGTTATGTGGGTTATTTTATAATAGTAATATTCCATACATTTCATAAAGTGCCTTATCACCTCTTTGAGACATCTCAAAGCATTTCACAGAATATACTGTAAAATGAATAAACTGTACATTCTGTGAGCGAAACACGACAGCCAATTGCACACAGCAGTATTCCACAAACAGTCATAGATTGAACGATCACTTTTTAAAAAAATGGTAAGAGATTTACTACCATGCCTCAAGGGTGCTATATGAATACAAGTTGTTGTTGTATTGTAAATTCAAATGCTGCCATTTCATCTCAGAATTTCCCCCCCAAATTTTTGATCTGCAGTTATTGGCTAGATGTGGTAAATCTGGCAGAATACAACCAAAAGCACACCAGGAAACGCAAACAATCCGAATTAGTGAGCAAATTCACAGAAACAAGATGCTTTACAAGAAGATAGTGGATTACAGACTATTCGCAATCCAAGTTCATCCGCGTGATCAGAAGTACCACTGACACAGACTTCATTTTGTTTTAATGCTAATGTTTCAGATAGTGTTAGCACATTTTCAGAGTATAACATCAAGCGTTGAACAGTCAGGGGTTGGGTCGCGAACATGGGGGAAGGTCAGGGTAGGCGTAAGGAGAGGGAAAGAGGTCAGCAGAAGGCATGATCCAAAAGGAGGATCTTGATCGAAAAGGACCAGCTTTGAAGGAGGCAAGGGAGCAAGCAAGGCGAAGAGACAGTAGATGGAGTTCCAGAGTGTGGGAGGCATGGAGGCTGAATGGTATGAATATAATAGAATATAAAATACTGAATATAAAATTGAATGGCAATATTATCAGCATGAAACAATCCCAGAACCTTCTTTCCATGGATACTGGCGGGAGACTCAGACTTCAGCAGGTGATTACTGACTCAGGAATTGTAAAACCTATATGATTGCTTTCCCAATGCCAGGTATTTCTGCAATCCAACAGATTTGTTCCAATTCTGCATTGGAATTGAATAACTGCCCTGATACAACACTTCAGCATATTGTATAACTGTGATGCATGCTGTAATGTAAACGGTCGGGGCAGCTTATAAGATTGCTTTTTATAGACATGTAACAGACATATTTTCTAACAAATGGGAGAGAGAAAAAAAAAGATTTAAATGTTGCAGAATATTTATTATTCCGCCTGAGCTGTCACCATACATGAATAATGGTTCCAACCTCAAAATGTAGAAGGATTATTTAGAGCCTGATATTTTACCTGACAGAAAGCAATGCATAGAAATTTACATCCTTTTTTACAAATCATCCAAATTCATAATTTGATTAGGATTTCGCTCACAAAATATAGTCAAGGCACTTTACAGTAATTCCTATGAAGCTCTTTGAGATGTCTCAACGGTGTGATAAGGCTCTATATCAAATGCAATGATTATTATTAATTAGTGTCATTTTCAATTGCTTATATTTAAACGGTTGTTTATATACATACTTGAAGGAACTTCTGCACCAGATAGCATGAAGAAATAATCATAATAATCCTTGCATTTGTTATATCACGTCTTCCAGATGTCTCAACGCGTTTCACAAAATAATATATACTGTAAGGTGAATTGACGGTATATTTTGTGAGCATAAAATGTGATCAGTAGAGCAGGTAACAGTACTTTCAGTATGTTTTGTACATATGCACCTCCAGCATACCTCTGACATACTACAAGCACTAATTCTAACGCAATGGTCTGGAGCAGCACGATTTGGAGCAGACAGAAGATGGTAATACTACCCACTCCAAATTGCGCTCACTTGAACCTCTTTACAGACCAGTTAAATTAGGTGGCCAGCTCTCTAGTAACATTAGAAGCCTAAGGGAGATTTAATATACCTTTCAGCAAGTCACCCTAAAACTAATTTAAAACTAATTCCTGGGGTGGAAACCAACCAAATCAATCCTGTAGAATACGACACTGTTGTGCTCCACCCTATACCAGTAGCTCTGATTAAATCATCAATCTTTTTTTGTTTAAAAAAGCAACTATTACAGATACATATTATACCACTTTCTTGTCCGCCTGTAATCTATCAAGTCAAAACTAACAGTCCACTGCAGTGCTGTATTGGAACTACTGCTAACATGAGAACCATTGTCAGCCTGGCTCAGTTGGCACCACTCACACCTCAAGAGTCACAATGTTGTGGGTTCAATCTTTGAGTTCACAGACTCCATTGAAGGGGGAGCCTGGATTATCAAGAGATCCTTTGGAAGAGACATTAAACCAAGGTCCCGTCTGCCTGTTCAGACAAACCCCCAAAAAAGGGAGTTTCTCCCAATGTCCTAGCCAATAATCTTTCCAAAAATTGCTCATTCACTTAACAGCTGTTTGTGGGATATTGGTGTGTACAAATTGATTGCCATGTTGACCTACATGTTCATTTGCTGCCAATCCTCTGAAGTGCATGACCTTTAAATGATGTGATAAAGGCAAATATTGTTACACTTCCTTAAAACTTATCACAATCAACATTAAGCAACACAGTTCTACACGCAAGTCAACACTTTCAAACCCTAGCAATGAAATTCTTGTTGCAGGAAGTCTGACTTTGTGTTGTAAACAAATGAATATCAATAACCCCCCCCCATAACAATAACACCAAAATAAGTGACTAAATGGTGACTAAATGTTACTTGTACAGGTGTTTTCTTTAAAAATGTGTATAAAACAGTGGCCTTCTTATTCAAACCAGTGACACAAAAAAGTTTAGGTTTTGCAATTTGTGTTGGGATTTACTTCTCTATATATTTTTTGTAGAGATTTGACTTTCCCGTAGCCAGTGATCCCCCACCAATGTGTACAGATGGGAGCATTCCTCTGTCTGTCTTTATTGGTCTATTGTTTATCATCTCAATCTATTTCTCTCGTTTGTTGCAACAAGATCCAGAGACACGGAGTGCAGCGTACAGTGTGCTTCTTTGTGTTGCTGTCAGCGGCATAAATAAACATTAATAATAATCCATCCCCAAAAAAACACAATAATAAAATTGGGTCATTTCAATCCATGACTGTTTGTGTGACATTGCTGTGCGCAATTGGCTGCCGCGTTTCACCCACAAATATAGTCTATTCACTTTACAGTAAATACAGTACATCAGTACATGATATACGCCCCGAGGCTCTGAAACTCCCTTCCTCATTCCCTTCGCCTCTCCCACCCTCTTCCCAGTTTTAGGTCTCAGCTAAAGACCTTCCTCTTTGACCGTGCCTTTGGTCACCTTTCTCTCCCTGCCCCTGGCTCACCCCTGGGATCCGTTATTGTGCAGCGCACTGAGACGCCATCCAGCATGGAAGGCGCTATATAAATCAACGTTGTTGTTATTCTGTGAAGTGCTTTGAGGCGTCAATAACGTGTGAAAAGCGTCATATCAAATGCAAGGATTATTATTATTATTAATATTCCCATCAGTTACTCAGTCAGTTTGTTTACCACACAACACAAGCCAAGTTAGCAGAAGACAAAAACAACAAGATTGCATTTATAGAGTCCTTTCACGTCGGGAGGATGTCCCTAGGCTTGGGACAAGAGAGGGCAGAGATAGGTCGGTAGCTGAAGGCATGGTCGAAATGGTGGGTCTTGAGACTGGCCTTGAAGGAGACAAGGGGGGAAAACTGACACCTCTTAATAGAGCACTTCAATATCCCACTCAAAACAGTCATAACCTGTATGTAGTTCAATGATAATCAACTAGCTTAATTTCTCAAAGTGTACAATCCTTTGCATAAAGATTTGATGCATTACTTAATTCTCCCAAGTAGAGCCGTTCTCAACTATTCGGCCATTGCAAAAAGTACAGCCCAATGTACATCCAAGAAATGAAGATTATTGCAAATTCACAGAATATACTGTAAAGTGAATTGATTGTGAATATTGTGGGTGAAAACAATATTGTGGGTGAATATCTGTTGGTTAAAGACTTATCCAGAAAATGATGCTGTAAAAGTGTTTTTCTGGTTGAATTGTTGTAGATCTTTGTCTTTTGATGGGAGAGGGCCTGGCCGATAATCACCCCAAATAAAAGTGTAATTCACTTTGTGGCTGTTTGTAAGACATTGCAGGGCTACCTAGAAAAACGTCTGGAAATGCTTCGAAACATCCACAACCAGATGCATTTCGAAGACAGTGCTTGTGATAATTACATGAATTAGTTTTTGGAGAGTTGATTGTGAGAGCAGCTCTTCAAATTTAAATGCTACATCTAAACTCAGCTGCTTTTTGAATAGATTTCCAGAAGAGCAAGCCTAATATGATTCAAGCCCCATTGTGTTTATATCGTGCAGGCGTAAATCGCAATACACATATAATGAACTTCCATTGCGTGCCGTTCCAACAATCGTGTAGATTGCTGCCAAACACCAGCATTGAAGAGAAGAAGAATAAAAAATAATAAATGGGTTACTCAAAACAACTTTGTGGGACACTGCTGTGCGCAATTGGCTGCCACACTGATCGCCCACAAATATAGTCAATTCGCTTTGCAATATATTCTGTGAAGTGCTTTGAGATATCTTGAAGATGTGATAAGGCACTATGAAGTTGGTTGGGGTGGAAAGAAATTAAGGAATAAAACGTTTTTTTTTACAAAAAGTATTTATTTTGCTTTTAAATATTGTTTGATTCTTTTCATAAGCAAACTTTTTTTTAAATAACTAAATTTAAACATTTTATGGAAATAGTTCATTTGAATTAAGACTATATTCTTATCACCTTTCAAATGTAAAGATTATAATCTGTTATTTGGCATTTACATAACTTGATTAATGACTGGACAATAGAATGTGTTTTACTGGTGGAAATAATATCTTTTTGTAACACATCAGCAAAATCTTTGATAATTTTAATATATGTCCATCATGTTGTTCACTTTATCCAATACTTATGTGAAACCATGTATCGTGCTGCATTACAAAAATGTTGCAAACAAACAGTTGACTCCATTTTAGGGAATTGGCTTATTACATCACAGTTTTGCACCCAGTTTTGAAATTCATCGGCTATGAATTGCTTCCTTGTGTTCAAAGGGCTCTAAAGCATATGGTGTAAAAAGAACCTTCAAAGGCTTACACAAAACTATTTTTGGTATGTGCACTGCATATTGGAATATTTAAACAGTTAATGATGGTGATATCATTGGGATAAATGCCATGGAAGCAGTGGGTATCAGCTAAATTCTGATCTGTAGCAGTAATTAACTTTTGTTTCGCTCATTTCAAAAGCAGTCACATTTTACACACAAAAAGCAGTTAACAGTATATTCTGTGAAGTGCTTTGAGAAGTCTTAAAGATGTGATAACAACAATAATAATCCTTGCATTTGATATAACGTTTTTCATGTCTTCTAGAAACTAAGTAGTGATCTAATATGCACCCTGTGTAAACACACAGACTAACACGCCCTTGACTATGTATTTACCCAATGAAATAATGCAGCAACTAATGAAAATGATTGTTTAATTACGTAATTAAATTTGCATTATTAGGTTGTTAACTGAATAATTAAGGAAACATGAATTTTTTTCTGTGCACAATGCATAATATGACGTAATACAACAGTGCTTACACACAGTTTTCATATGGTGCATAACAGACCCCAGCGAAATGCGACACAAAAACATAAGAAATAGGAGCAGGAGTAAGCCTTTCGGCCCCTCGAGCCTTCCCCACCATTTAATAAGATCATGTCTGATATTCTAACCTAATTTACCTGCCCTATCCCCGTATCCCTTAACCCTTTAGAAATCTATCAATCTCAGTATTGAATATGTTTAATGAATTGGGCATGTACAGCCGACTGGGGTAGAAATTTCCATAATTGTACCATCCTCGCTGAGTGAAGAAATGTTTCGTCAACTCTGTTTGAAACGGCTGACCCCTAATCTTGAGACTATGAGCCCTAGTTTTTAAAACTCAGTAAGAAACTCAGCAAATAACCATAAATGTGAAATGTGGTTATCTCAGACTAATAAATAGTAAATGCAATTGTAACCTAAATGTCATAGGAAACGGAAAACATTTCATTCTAAACAGCAAGAGTCAAATGGTAAACATCAGTTGATCACTCTTACACACTCTGCTGTTAACCTGGGCAAGATTCACTTCATTTCAAATCATTCTCATTTTCCCAAAATCGTTTGAGATGCTCTGGGGCTCTTTAAATGCAATTTGCAACGATTATCACACTTGCAAATTAACTACATCTTAATTAATGAACACGTTAGAAAGCACACATCTTTATGGCTGAAAACAATCTACCCTTATTGTCTGCGGGGCTTCAGTACAAGCTCACTGCAAACACACTTTCAAAGTGAACAAAGAGTTTGATGGGAGAAGGTCATCTATCAAGTGAAAAACGATCTACAAATGAGTGAGGAGACAAGTTAATGCTCATGGGCAAACAGATAGCGAGTGGCCATTAAATAAATATCCTGGACTCTCATACTGTAAGCCGGTATGTGACAGGTGAAAATATTAATAAGCTAGCCAGGAAAACTTGAAACGTGACACACATTTTTTTTTAGATCAATAAGCAATTGGGCTTCTTCATTCCCTAACAAAAAATATCTACCTGTGCATGGTATTTGGATGTTAAGAATGATTTAAATATTTCTGACATATGCACCAAACTAAGTGGGTATGGAAGGCTATGATAGTATCTGTATAATTTCTATAGACCCCACATCCAATTTCTAGACAAAAGGAGTACAAACAACCATATACAACCTATTTGTTAAAGGAATTTGACCAATTTGAAAAACACGTGCCATGGAAATTGAAAGCAATCCCAAAAGAATTCTGGCCAAACAAAGACCTTCCTGATCAATCCCACACTTGGTTCCATCCCAAAGGCAGTCATTTGGAATAATAATACTTCCGCTTGATATAGCACCGTATCGCTTTGTAAAGCTGTCTCAACAAACTGTGACCTGTTTGGCAATGGAATGTCAGAAATCAAGCCAATCACTGTGGCAGTTTCAGTGATCCATTTCCTGAGCCCAGAGTGAGGTCCTTGTGGTCCTATCTTGCCAGGCAATGACAAGCTAAATGGTTTTAGCTGGTTAAGACTCCTGCAGTAACCCATCTAGGGTCCCCAATCACGCTGGTCTTGCCACGCTGCCTGATACTCTCTGGAATTAGGTAAGATGGATGCATCTCTCCAGGGAGAATATACTGTAAACTATACTTGAGTATTGGACCATTGGGGGCATTTGTTGTTGGTAGCAAACAGCCATGGAGCGAGTGACTAATTCTTTTTGGGCGATTGTTGGCCAGGACACCAGGAGAAACTCCATTCCCTTTCAAATCACATCAAAGGATCTTTAATAATAATAATCCTTGCATTTGATATAGCACTTGTCACATCTTCTAGATGTATCAAAGCGCTTCGCAGAATATACTGTAAAGTGAATTGACTGTATATCTGTGGGCGAAACGCAGTAGCCAATTGCACACATCATGGATTGAAATGACCAATTTTATTTTTTTAACATTCTTTAACATTCACCTGGATTCGGTTCCGGATCTCTTTCAAAGTGTTGTACCTCCTAAGTACAGGACAAACCAGGTAGACATTAAAATATCCTGTTCTTAAAGGGGAAGAGTGTCTCCCAAAGCTGGGCCAACAAATAAAATTAATCATTCACTTCATTGCCATTGGCAAATTGGCTACCAAGATTGCCTATAATCCTTGCATTTGATATAGCGCTTTTCATGTCTTCAAGACATCTTAAAGCGCTTCACAGGATAAAGTTCTCTGAGACGACGTCCAGCATGGAGGGTGCTATATAAATCGAAGTTGTTGTTGTAGCGTAGGGTGAATTGACTGTATATTTGTGAGCAAAACGCGGCAACCAATTTTGCACGACAATATCCCACAAACATTGAATTGACAATTTATTATTATTTTTTGAGGGATTATTATTCTCAGGTGTGTGGCGTATTGCCCAAGATTTTGCCCTGCCTGGAATCAAACCCAGGTCTCTCGCTTGTAAGACGAGTGCTCTATCCACAGAGCTATAGGACTCCGTAAATACAATGTCACTTTACATAAAACTCTGAAGTATTTTGAAATGTTTCAACATAAGGAGCTGTACAAGACTCATATTATTTTGAGAATGGCACCCAATTTGAAGATAGCATGCCCAAGATCCCCACACTTGGGAACATCAACTCTCAATTAAGTTCCAGATGGCACTTTTACAGGCTGCCTAGATACAGGGAGCGGAGAAACAATTAAGCAACAGGAATTTGTTTTGAATTTGGAGAAAACATTTTAATAGGAAACATAAGAATATACATGAAAACCTCTCGTGGATTTCCACGGTTGTGGAAGTTTGAATATTCTGTAAACTGTACAAGGGAAGGGATTTCTTCAGGCATTCAGCGAGTCTGAATGGACAGATTAATTTGGTAAGTTCCAAAATGTATTTAAAAATCACGAGTTGAATAAAAATTTATTTTAAAATAATTATTATTCACTAAATGTAAAGAAAGTGGTTTATTCTGATTTATCATTTCAATTTAAAGTTCACCACTTCAAATTTAAATTTTTAAAAAATGATATCACAAGAGTTCCTGTATCCACAAATTCCCTAAATCTCTCAATAAATACAGTATCACCATTCTTTCCTGTTGGGATAGTTCATACGCCTTCCAGTAATTTGCTCAAATGGTCACTAATCATAAGCAAGCCTTGACATCTTTGACCACGGGAACTGAGGTTAACTGTGGAACTCAAGACTGCTGTTCCAGCTGAAATAAGCAAATTCGTCCCAAACAAGAATTTGAACCTAAATCCTCCTAATCTCTAATGGTTTTCTGCTACACCAGGTGGTGATTCTAACTTCTATGCCATCAGGGAGCTATAAACTCACTTTACTCTATCAGCAAAATGCTAATTTCTCCTGTTATTTGCTCTTCTAACTAGCGTGCATCAATTTGGAATTGAATTATTTCAACAGGAACACAGCTTTACACGAGAAGTCAACAGTTCGATACTAAAAAGAACATTTTTAAAACAATAATACAGAACATCTAAATTGCTGAGCAGATTTTATTTGTACTACAGCACAAGAATAAATGCATGGTAAATGGTGCAAAAGAATATTTCCTTCCTATGTTTCGCACACAAAATAGCAATATATTTCACCCACAAATATACAGTCAGTTTTCCTTCCTCCTACCCCGAAGCCTCCCCTTACCCTCTTTCCCATTTACCCCACTTCCACAGCTGTTTGTAGGACAATGCTGTGCGTAATTTGGCTGCCGCGTTTCGCCCGCAAATATACAGTCAATTCTCCTACTCTCCGTCATCCTGCCCCGACCCTTCTCCCCCTGCTCTTGTGTATAGACCCTGAGTGTACAGCGCCTTGGAACGTCCTCTCGACGTGAAAGGCGCTATATAAGTGTAAGTTTTGATTGATTGAGTTCACTTTACAGTATATTCTGTGAAGCGCTTCAAGATTGACGCAATCCACTCACTCTCAGGCACCTCCCTATCTCTCTGACCTCCTCGCTCTCCGATCCACCACCCTCCGCTCAATGATGTGAATAACAACAACTTGCACTTACATAGTGCCTTCCACGTAGGATAGCATCTCAAAGTAGCTTAACAGACTATACCGTAGAGTGGATTGACTGTATTTTGTGGATAAATAAGGTGTTATATCAATTGTAAGGATTATTATTACTATTACTATGGAATTAGGATTTAGAAGGATCAACAAATCAGGGAAATGCAACAGAAAGTTTGCTTCATTTGCAGAAAAAGCTCGAGTGAGTAGCAATTCTCTCCTTTCCTAAAAATATACTCAGACTCTCAGTGTACAGAGTCTGGCGGACAGCCGGATGGATGCAGACGTATCTAAAATTACAGATGGCTCACTTATTGCATCAATTTCAAGGTTGTCTGTAGATCAATTACTTTGATTTTGTTCAGATAGTTATACAAAATAAAAAAATGGTTACAACTGACACCTGAACACAACAAGTCATATGGTAAATTGCCAACAACAACTTGCACTTGTGGGGTCCTGTCACTCAATGGTTAGAGTAATCACGCAGCAAGCTAGAATCCTGGGTTCAAATCCAGGCAGGGCGAAACCTTGGGCAAGTTTCCTTGCTCCACAAACCCAATAGCAGTCCCTTGAATTATTTTTTTAAAAATTGGTCATTTCAATCCACGTCTGTTTGTGGGAGACAGCGGTGTGCAAATGGCTGCCGTATTTTCGCCCACAAATATACATTGAATTCCCTTTACAGTACACATCTGTGAAGCACTTAAGAGACGTCTAGAAGACGCAAAAAGCACTTCACCAAATCAAGGAATGCTATGCTATGCATTTACATAGGGCCCTCAACACCAGGTAGCATCTCAGAGCGCTTAACAGCGGCGGATCCCAACTCTGAGCTGCGGGTGGTGGCGGGTCTGGGGTGACTGTAAGCACGGTTGAAGGGTAAAGTTTTCAGGCGAGACTTAAAAAGGGGGAGGGAGCAGGGATTGAGGGAGAGTTTCAGAGGGGTAAGAGTGGCTGAAAGCGCAACCTCCGATGGTGGGGCAAAGGGCGTGAGGGACGAGCAGGAGGCTGGTGCTAGTTGAGCAGAGGGTGGTGGATCGGAGAGCGAGGAGGTCAGAATGTACTATAGGGACAAATTGTGCACATTATCAGAAGCGAAGAAGCGAGGTGAAGGGATTGTGGGATGGAGTACCAGAGTGTGGGGGCAGAGATCTATGGATGGAAGGTCTTTTTAAAAACAATTTGTCCTTCAGCCTGAGAAATAAGTTATGCATTTTAGTAGAATCTGGAATAAAGCAAATACTGAGAAGCTTATTTCGGAATGTACTATAGGGACAAATTGTGCACATTATCAGATTCTGGAGGGCATTTGCCATCACAGGAAAACTGGTAAAACATGTATTCACAAAACGCTGGAAGTTTTCCAACTGAATTACACCTCCAAACAGCAACAAATTGAACCATCACTATCACAGACTCAAAAGCGATACTATACTTTTATTTGATTACATCTAGAATTCAGAATAAAAAATCTTTGAGATCGGTCACTAAAAAAACAACATATTTTTCAAATCATCACATCTCTTCCGCCCCCCTCACCCATTGGAATGATCCAATGAGAATTTTCCCAATATGCACTCCATCAACTTCAGTCAAAATAGGACTTTGCCTACCAGTCAACAAATCCAAGATTCTGCAAATGCAAAGATTATTATTTTATTGTAAAGCTTAAAAAAAAACAAGTGTTTACACCACAGAACATTTAATATTCTGTGGTACGATTCAATGTACACACAGATCCATTTTCTGAAAAGTGTAAGTGAAGCTGGGAAGTGGATAGCTATTTTTAATGTATGAAACACAACTCTGAATCAATCGACAGTTCAGTCCTGGATGAAGAATTCCGGATAATAGTTCTACGTAGTAGAAGTGAAAGGGATGCTGTGTGACAGATTGGAAATAAAATGGTGTTTGGCAGATTAGAAATAAAACACATTTACCTCAATTGTGACGCTAAACACTTTATACCTAGTTTAGGATACGCAGGTGGAACTACATATGCAACTATTTATTCTTTAAAAGCAAGATCCTCAGATTTAGCAATAGAAATCTTCCGATAGCTGCAACGGTCCATACATGGTTACTGGACTGGATTACAAGGCATTAATATAACCGAGAGACTCAAAAACAACCATCAGCGCAAATCTTGAGTATCTTATCATGAACCCCAAAACGCAATGACTGTTCTATAGTCCCGTGCCACCCATTCTACACATTTTCCCTAAACTGGGCAACCACATATAATTTCACACAATATCAGACTATCTCAGATAATGAATCACAAAGATATTCAGCATCTTACATAGCGCACACTAATACCAGAATAGCACAAAGACTATCTTCTATAGTAAGAAAAGAAACTAAGCAGATACCAACCCCATTTTATAAACAAAATCTCTCTTCCCTTCCTCTATGACCAAATACTCAGTGGCGATTCTGGATATTGTGAGGTACTCTGCGAATACCTTTCTTGACCTCTTCCATCCAGCCTGCACTCCACAACCCAGCTAAATCCAACAATCACAATCCAGGGGATGTTACACAGCAAATACACAGAGGTTGCAAACTGGCCTCATCCTTTTTGGGGAATGATTTGGGATGTTATTCGACACAAAGTGCTATATAAATGCAAGTTCTTTTGTTGCTGCCCGCAGACCGCCTATAATCGTGTAATTCAGGCATAGCCTTATCATTAACATATTCTCAAAACAAGATCCCTCTCCTGTCAAACTGGTTCTTAACTTTTTTTTGAATAAACTAATTAGGCACGAACTCCACTTGCTTAATTTGAAAGCCCTATTATATACTGCACCCAAATCCGTGCAATTTTTGGAGAATTCCAGATTTGTTTAAATAGGATAGTTAGCTTCAGCTTTACAAAATTAATAGGTTTACACCAGTGAGCTGCCCGAGTTTTTCTTGAAATTTACAAATGTGCTGGAGTTCATTGTAGTACAGTATTTGTATAATGCCAGTGAATCCCTTCCAGCTAAGTATCACTATCAAGAACACATTTTCAATTTCTGTGAAATAAATGACAATATATTTGATATGTTTAATGTCATGCTGCACTAACGTCCAATGTATAGGCATATCTGGAGCTGCAAACTGTTCATTTTGTAGAGATTAGTGTAAATTATCTGGATGGACACCTCCAGGTTAGCTTCAGTAATAATCCAGCAACAAAACAAAAATCCTTTCAGTAAAAACCCCTTTCCTTCCTGAAGGGATTATGACAGTTTTCAAATTTTAATTTATGTTCTTACATAATTCTCTTCCGTCTTGAAAATTGCTCGCTCGTTGTTGCCAGGACAAGCTAAAACATCCAGTTCCCAGTTCCCGAGCCAATCTTATTGCCATCTAAATTCTATTTGTTGTAGCAGAGAAATACAGAAGTTGTCAGTTCTCTTAACCCCTTTGCCTCCCTCCACCAAAACACAGAAATAATTTCTTTAAAAAGCCTACCCTAATCCTAAATACCTGAACCACTAATATTCAATGTGCTGTCACAGAATACCTAGAGATTAATTTAGTGCAGCATTAAGATTTCTTATTAAAATAAACCCGGTGAATGGAAAGGTTAGACACTGCCTGAAGCAGGCCACATACCAGAAATGAAATGTATTCGATACAGTTATGCTCTTTGCATAACAATTGCACCTTAAAATGGTAGCACACCATCCGTTTACTGTACGTACTACAATACAACCCCAAATTTATATTTCGACATTTGATATCAACATTTATTAATAACAGCCTGCACAGATAGATCTGTGATTACGTGTGTCTGAGCTCTATTCCGGTGCTTTACTTGTGAAACCAAACGACAAGAGTCCATTAAAATAAGCAAGCAATCTCAACAGCCCACACAACAAAAATGTGCGCGTCTGCGTGCGCGAGTGTCTTTCTTGATTTTTTCCAAAACGAGACAAACCGATAAAAAAAACAAACCAAACTAAAAGTGAGCTGAGTTGACGCGACACAAAACGGGGAGATCAGTAGATATGCGTCGGCTCTCTTTCCCCCCTTACTTTCGCGTCTGACAACTTAGTAAAGAGGTAAATAATAAATAAGGCGGCTGACATCTGCTTTGTGTCATAAACACGCATGATAGATGTTAAGATATTTGCCCCCCCCCCCAATAAATAAAATAAATGGAGGCTGATAAATGGGGCCCCCCCATGGTGGGGGGGGGGGGGGGGGGGGGAGGTTGGGGGCGGTAGAGAAAGGAGGAGAAACATACAATACTGTGTGTGTGTATATACATATACACACTGTACTATGTATAATATCCTTGCATTTGATATGGCGCCTTGTCATGTTAAGACATCTGAAAACGCTTCACAGAGTATACTGTAAAGTGAATTGACTACATATTTGTGGGCGAATATATATATATACACACACACACATATATATATATATTAATATATAATCTCCCCCAAATGAAACGTTAAATGAAGGCGATGGGGAGGGGAGGGGGGTGGTATGATGGGGGGGGGAGGGGAGGGGGTGGGATGATGGGGGGGGGGGGATGAGTCCAGTGTCGCAGCGCCCTCCAGCCGTCAGTTCGAGTGCTGTAAAGCCTCCCCCCCCCCTCCCCGCACTCCCTCCCTCACCGGGCTCCTTTCAAACTGCGAGGCCGAGGCTTCACCGCGGCCTAGTCTGATATCCCCCCCCCCCTACCCACCCCAGCCACAAGACATATATATATACTGTACACTCCCTCTCCCCCCCCCCCCCCCCCCCCCCCCCCCCCCACACACACACACAGTGTGTCGGTGTCTATGTCTCTGTACATGAGAGAAATGTCACAATTAATACTAATATAAAAAAGTATTAACTTACCAGGAATACGCCTGCTCGGCCATGACGCTCCTTCTCTGCAGAGAAAGGTCGGTGGGTGGAGGGGGGGGGGGGGGGGGGGGAGAGAGAAAACAACAAACTCCCCCCTCACTCACTCACTCACACAGAAATATATAGAGATATGATTGATATCAATAAAATAGCGGCTGCAGCCTGGACTCGACTACACCTCCCTCCCTCTCTCCGTCTCTCCCTCCGTCTCTCCCTCTCTCCTCTCCTCACTCCCTCCCTCCCTCCTCAACTGACTCTCCCCTTCAGATGGTAAACGACAGAGGAGGTAGGGGGGGGGGGGTAGAATAATTACCTCAGGGGGGAAAAGAGGGTCGAGGGGGGGTGGGGGTGGGGAGAGATATATAACCTCAGGGAGAGGAATTACCTCAGAGGGGAGGGGGAGGTGATAATCACCTGGCGGCGGGGGGGGGGGATGGAGATTTTATTTTATTTATTATTTATATTTAAACCAAAATGATATTCTTGCCGGAGATGGGGGAGAGAGGGAGAAGGGAGTGGGGGGGGGGGGGGGGGGAGAGAGAGAGAGAGGGGGAGAGGGGGGGGGGGGGGGAGAGAGAAGGACGTCGAGAGGTTTAAAGCGAAAAAAAACGAATTAAAAATATATAATAACGAGGAGAGAAGAGGAGAAATAATGGTAAAGGTTTTTTTTTTTGGGGGGGGGGGGGGGGGAGTATTTTTTAATCCCCTTTTTTCTCTCTCTCTCTGTCTGTCTGTCTCTCTCAACGACGACGACGACGACAACAACAACCCCACCCGGGGGAGGGAGGAGAGAATACTAATAATAATAATAAAGAGGTTATTAAAAACAACAACAAAACGAGAGAGAGAGAGAGAAAATACCCCTCAGGACAGAAGGAAAAGTCAATCAATCCCTGAGCATCTCTGTAACATGGCGGCCGAGAGCCTGCATTGTAGACCTCACTCACTCACTCACTCTCTCACACAAGGGGGGGGAGAAAAGAGAAGAAAATTCTCTCTCTTTCTTTCTCTCACTCACTCTCTCTCTCTCGACGCCTCCCCCCCAACAAGGGAGAGAAGGAAGGGAGGAAGAGGAGGAGGAGGAAGGAAGGAAACACACACACACACACACAGAGAGAGGGAGGGCGGGATAGAGATACAGAGAGAGGGGGAGGGATAGGCAGAGACACACACACAGAGAGAGGGAGAGATAGACAGAGACACACACACACACAGAGAGAGGGAGAGATAGACAGAGACACACACACAGAGGGAGAGATAGACAGAGACACACACACACACAGAGAGGGAGAGATACACAGAGAGATACACACACACACACAGGGAGAGATAGACAGAGACACACACACACAGAGAGAGGGAGAGATAGACAGAGACACACACACAGAGAGAGGGAGAGATAGACAGAGAGACACACACACACACAGGGAGAGATAGACAGAGACACACACACACAGAGAGAGGGAGAGATAGACAGAGACACACACACACACACAGAGGGAGAGATAGACAGAGACACACACACACACACACAGAGGGAGAGATAGACAGAGACACACACACACACACAGAGGGAGAGATAGACAGAGACACACACACACACAGGGAGAGATAGACAGAGACACACACAGAGAGGGAGAGATAGACAGAGACACACACACACACAGAGAGAGAGGGAGAGATAGACAGAGACACACACACACAGAGAGAGAGAGGGAGAGATAGACAGAGACACACACACACACAGAGAGAGAGGGAGAGATAGACAGAGACACACACACACACAGAGAGGGAGAGATAGACAGAGACACACACACACAGAGAGAGAGAGGGAGAGATAGACAGAGACACACACACACACACAGAGAGATAGACAGACACACACACACACACAGAGAGAGGGAGAGATAGACAGACACACACACACACACCAAATAAAAAAAAGGGGAAAAGGAGAGCAAAAAAAAAGATTGTTTTTCTATTGAAACAAAAGGAAAAAAATCTCTTTTTTCTCACACTCACTCACTGGCTGGTCGCCTCTCCCCACATGAGAGAGAGAGAGAGAGAGAGAGATAGAAAGAGAAAATGGAAAGGGGTGAGGGTAAAACAACAAACATCAACAGTAATCCCTCCTCACTCACTCACTCACTCACAAACTCTCCTTTCAGCCAATAATAACAATAATACTCAAAAGAAAAAGCACAGCGACAAATCTCTGTGTGTCTGTCTCTCTGTCTGTCGATGGATTAATTAATTCACTAAAAAAAACTCCTTTCCTCCCCTATTTTCTTCTCTTATTATCTCTCTCTATCTCCCCAACCACTCCCACCCCCTCCAACACCCCCCCCCCCCCCAACCCCTCTTTTTCCACACAAAACTATATATATATACTATGTGTGTATATATATATAGAGAGAGAAAGGAAGGAAGGAGAGAGAGGGAGGGAGTGGGAGGGAGAGAGGACAGTAATCTATATATTATTTAAGACACCCCCCCCCCCCTTCCCACACAGAAAAACAAATCCTGGGGTTGAATTTGTAAAGTCCAGTCCCACGCCAATGTGATCTGTTGGTTATTATATCTCCTGTTTGTTTTGTTGTTGGAAAGGAGAGATGGACGTCTTCTCCTTTTTCTTTCTCTCTCTCTCTCTTCACCAAGTTATGGCCTCCAGCCTCCTAGTGTCTGCAGTTGAGAGTGTTGATAATTGTTATTTGCTGCTCTGCCTCCTTCCACTTCTCCTCTGTCTGTCTGTCTGTCTCTCTCTCTCTCTATCTATCCTTCCTTCTATCTATCCTTCCTTCTTCGTCTCCTCCTCCTTTCTCTCCTCCTTCTTTGCTTCCTTCCTTCTTTCCTTTGCTCTCTTCCTTTTTCCTTTCTTCCTTCCTTCCTTCCTTCCCTCCCCCCCCAACACCCCCTCTCCCCTTTCCTCGTTGGTGAAATATTCAAGGCTTCTTGTCTCCTCCCTCTCTCCTCTTTCTTTCTCTCTCTCTCTCTCTCTCTCTTTATGGAAAACCTTCACTGAGCTGCCAAACAGCCCAGCCTCCAACCCAACCCAATACAAGACACAGGCAGCCAAGCCAAGCCAAACAGACGCATTGACTAACAGCCCTGTCCTGCTCCCTGCTCTGCCATTAAAAATAGAGGCACGTTTTCCCAGGGGTGGGGGGGGCGAGGGGGAAATAATACTTCCATCTCCCAAATAATAATACGATAATAATAAATAGGTCACTTCAATCCGCGACCATTTCTCCTCCGCAATTGGCAGCTGCGTTTCGCCCACCCATAAAATATACAGGATACATAACGTACGCTCAATTCGTGTTACAGTGTACGGTATGATAATAATATCTGCTCCTGTGGCTCAGTGGTTAGAGCACTTGTCTTGGCAAGCTGGGGAGACCAGGCAAGTCAGGGCGAAACTTTGGGGCAAGTTTCCTTACTCCACACACACGCGCCTAATAATAATCCCTCCCCCCAAAAAACACAATAATAAAGTTGGTCTTTTCAATCCACGACTGTCCCACAAAGTGGCTGCCGCGATTCGCCCACAAATATATACAGTCAATCCACTTTACAGTATATTCTGTGAAGCGCTTTGGGTCGTCGATAAGATGTGGAAAGCGCTATATCAATTGCAAGGAGTATTATTATTATTATTATTATTTGATAGAGCTCTTAAGACGGATTCGCAGAATTTATTTGTGAAGTGAATCGACTGGACATTTTTTGTGGTTGAAACGCGACAGCAGCGTCCCACAAACAGACGTGAACCAAAGTGACCAATTTATTATTATTTTTCTGTAGGGATTCGAGGATTGTTTCTCCAAGACACGATGAGGGGGCCGTATCGACTTCAATGGATTAATTATTATTATAATAGTCCAATAGCTCAGTGGTTCGCGCACTTTCCTCGCAAGCGAGAGACCCGAGTTTGTATTCCTGGCAGGGCGAAATCTTGGGCAAGTTCCCTTACTCTAGTCTGCACACCTCAGTTTACCTCGCAGTGAGTAGGAATCCTTTGATGCAGCACCTTATCACATCTTTGAGACATTTCAAAGCACTTCCCAGAATATAATAATGATAATCCTTGCATTTGATAGCGCATTTCATGTTTTTTGGTGTCTCAAAGCGCTTCACGCAATATTACTGTAAAGTGACTGTATATTTTGTGAGCAAAACGCGACACAAAAATTGCGCAGAGCTGTGTCCCACAAAGAGTTGTGGATTGAGTGACTGTTTTTTTAATTTTTTTAATGGATTTTATGGATACTCCCAGAAAAGTGATCCGCCAATCAACTGACATCCGGGTTCCTATTTACTGCTAGGCAAACAGGGGCGTGTGGAGTATGGAAACGTGCCCAATGTTTTGCACAACGTTTCGCCCTGCTGGGAATCAAACCCAGGTCTCTCACTTGTGAGGCGAATGCTCCAATCACTGAGCTGCAGGACTCCACTGAGGGGTAAGAACAGGGTAATAGTCGGGAAGCTCTTTCAAAGAGCCGACACCAGCACGATGGGCTGAATGGCCTCCTTCTGTGCTGCGCTGTAATGATCCTAGCTTCGCCAGGCTGTTATAATCTGTGATTCTTTGCTTCTAACAGCCTGGCAAAGCTTAAAGCATTTTTGTCACTTGGGAGTCAACCCATCTGCAGCATTTTTGTGGTGTAATGACATTTACAAGGCATGAACAACACTTTCTGTTTTAGGCACCAATGTTCTCTCCTCCTCCGTTCCTCAAAGCATTGATTCTTACTGGCGTCCAGTTCCGAATGGGCATTCTTCATGTGCGAGCCTCGATGATGAATGTCGGCAGGCTATTAAAGGCGTAGAGACAGGAGTGGGCTACTCAGCCCCTCGAGCCTGTTGTGCCATTTTATAAGTTCAACGGCTGATACGGTCTTCAAACCCAGTTCCCCACTCTTGCCCCATATCCCTTCATAACCTGACCTAACAAATATCTGTCGACCTCCGTCTTGAACATGCGAAGGGACATCCGCAGCCTTTTGGGGGAGAACGTTCCAGATTTCCACTACCCTTTGGATGAAAAACTACCTCTTAATTTGACTCTGAAATGACCTAGCTCTAATTTTAAGATTACCCCCCTCCTCCCCGCACCATTCTGGATTCCAGGCGGGGTGAGGTCGAAACCTTGGGCAAGTTTCCTTACTCCACACGCCTGATAATAATCCCTTAACAAAAAAACAATAATAAAATGGTCGTTTCAATCCACGGCTGTTTGTGGGACACGACTGTGCGCAATTGGCTGTTACATTTTGCCCATATGTGTGGGCAAAATATATATGTGCAGTCAATCTACTTTATCGTATATTCTGTGAAGCACGTTGAGACGCCCAGAAGATGTGAAAAGTGCCATATCAAATGCAAGGATTCTTCTTATTATTATCATTCCCCCACCAGAGAAAACAGAATGCTATTCAACTATAGAATTAAGTCTGATTTCAGCTGATTTCTAGACTTACATTATTCTATGGGGATGATTGACAAGTCACCAGGATCTAGAACCTATTGATGATTTCATCTCTCTTCCACACCAGTAAAAATAATTCTAATAATCCTCACTATGATATGGTACCTTATTAGGTGTCTAAAAAAATATATATTTTTTGGGGTTGAAACTATTACTGCCACCAAGCGCAGACAGCTTAACGCAAGCATAGATTGGGAATTAAACCTCCAACCCTGTGGTCAGTAATTGCTTAGTGCTACAGTAAATGAGCTCTCTGCCTTCCAGCCTACTGGGAAATTCACAATTTCCCTGTTTCCTCTGGTGTTGATCCGAAAAGACACACTGAAGATTTTCCAGTGGTGTTGGCTGTGTCTTTATATTAACAACCCTATTCATTCTTAACAAGACCACACGTCTCCAGGATAATTCCAACCGCCTTCCGTGTTGTGAAGTTCTCACTTCTCCGCCTGTCTGATTTTCACAGTTGTCCATTCAAAGTACTAACTTACTCATTCACAAAGTAGCCTCACTTCCCGAGGAGAAATAGCTACTTTTCAATTCACCCGCAAAGTATTATTGTTGACCCCCCCACCCCCCCACTCCCTTCAATAATCTCTTCAACAATAAGGTCCTAACAACCCTCCACCCCGCCCCCCCCCACCACCCCCCCAACATCTCGTCTTTCCTGGCTACCTCTGACTGATTCAGATTATGAGAAAACCTGTGTTTTGCCAGTAAGACTTCTATCTGAGCACTTCCAAGAATTATCCCTGCTGGTGCCAGCTGTTGGAAAGCACCTTGTTTCTGAGCCATTGTACTGTTCTATTGACCGTCCATTAGGTGGCCTACATTTTCTGTCAGGAGAGGGAGGGAGGGGCAAGTATTAATAACAATAATTCTTGCATTTGATGTAGCGCTTTTCACATCCTATCGACGTCTCAAAACGCTTCACAGAATATACCGTAAAGTGAATTGACTGTCTATTTGTGGGCGAAACGCGGCAGCCAACTGCGCACAGCAGCGTTCCACAAACAGTCGGGGATTGAAATGACCAATTTTGTTGTCGTGTTTTTTTTTGGCGGGATTATTATTAGGCGTGTGGAGTAAGGAAACTTGCCCACGGTTTGGCCCTGACCTGCCTGGATTTGAAACACAGGTCTCACACTTGTAAAGTGAGTTCTCTTACCACTGAGCTAGCTTGACTACTTCCACCAATCTAAACTTACACTTTGACACCATCCATAGAGATTGACCTTTGAGTTTTTGTCAAAGTCTTATCTTATTCCTTCCTTACATTAATTATTGACCAGATGATCATAACACACCCACCACCACAACAACAACAACCAAATTGCATTTAATAATAATAATCATCCTTGCATTTGATAGAGTGCTTTTCACGTCTTCTAGACATTTCAAAGCGCTTCACAGAATATACTGTAAAGTGAATTGACTGTATATTTGTGGGCGAAATGCGGCAGCCAATTGCGCGCAGCATTGTCCCACAAACAGTCATGGATAGAAATGACCAATTTATTATTGTTTTATTTGAGGGATTATTAATAGGCATGTGGAATAACGAATCTTGCCCAAGGATTTTCCCTGCCTGAACTCGAACACATATCTCTCGCTTGTAAGGCGAGTACTCTAACCACTGAGCTACAGAAATCCCCATTTATAGAGCGCCATTCACGTCCGGTGGACGACCCAAGGGGCTGAACAGTCAGGGGTCGGGAAACGAGTGTAGGGAAGAGGCAGGGTAGTGGGGATGGATAGTGGGGAGAGGAAGGACAGAGGTAAGAGGGCACAATTCAAAAGATGGGTCTTGAGACTGGCCTTGATGGTCACAAGGGAGGAAGCGAGGCGAAGGGACTGTGGGGGATGGAATTCCAGAGTGTGAGGGGAGAGAGGCTGAAAGCCCGGCCACTGATGGTAGGGCTGGAGACATGGAGCAGACCGGAGCCCACTGTACGGAGGGCTATATATTCTGTGGTTAAATACGCAGTCACCAAACTTAACAGTAAAATAGCTCTTACAGGACATCAGGCAATGACGGGTTTGAATTGTGTTTAAACAAGTCCCTGAGGTGCAAGGACAGGGCTTTAGCCTGATACACCGAGTGGTTTCATGTATATATATGTGTATATATATATATAGATGTATATATAGGACATGTTTATGGCCATTTTTCTCGAGTTTCACCCGCTCCAATTTTCCAATTTGTCTCAGACCTTCCTATCTTGTTCAAATCTCTAAATTGTACACATTGCATTTCACACGATGGGTGATGTGGCAGCAGTGAACGTAATGACATTTTTTTTCCCCCCATTTGTTTTGCTGTCAAGTCAAAATAGTCTTTAATCTTTTCTAGCAAGACAACTCCGGGCGTGGGCGTATCGCATTGACTTCAAAGTCACGTTGAGCTATTTGCACCTTGGTGGGGGCCCATTAAAGTGTCATGGCACGTTATGAATGTGACCGCTGACCTTAGCGACGGGAAATCAAGCGTGGAGGAAGTTCAATATTTGGTGGCGGGAGGCGGCTTGACGTACTGTACAGCACTGTCCTCTCGGGCGCAAGTTAAGTCAGGAAGTCGATTCTGGCGCTTCTGCAAAATAATAAATTGCAAGAAATTGAGTTTTGCGCACACATTTCCTGTTTGGTACACTACCAAATGTGAAACCAGCAAGGACTGAACAGCGCACTTAGCAAGTGGGTTGCTCTAAAGCAGCTAAGCACATAGGAACATGACAAGGCCATTCAGCCCCACATAGCCTGTTCTGACATTCTATGAGATCTCAATTGGAAATACAGTACCTGCCTTTGCCCCATTATAACCACAAACTGATCAGAGGTGGAATTGCAGGGAAGCAGTAATGAATTACTTCATACATTGACATCTCAAGTACTTGATGGATTGGCAATGATTAATTATAATTAGCAATACAGTACAGCAAAGTGATCAATGCTCACCCAACTACTCACTGACACTGCTGATGGCCAGGGTAGCAATGGCTACTGATGATGGAGCGGAGGATTTCGGAGACAAGGTGGAGGCTAGACCGAGTAGAGCGCAGGCAGTGGGTACTGTTGTGAGGGGAGAAGAGGTGAGAGAGATAGGGGGGGTACCAAGGAATGGAGGGATTTAAACACACTAGAGTGAGGATCTTGAAGTCAATCCGCTGTGTGACAGAGAGCCAATGGAGTTTGGCAAGGACTGGGGTAAATGGGGTATGAAGTTTGGTGCGAATGAGAATGCAAGCAGCGGAGTTTTGAAGTGAGCTAAATTTTGTGAATGGTGGAGGACAGGAGACCAGCGAGGAGGGCATTGGAGTAGTCCAGCCAAGATGTGGTAAAGGCATGGACCAGAATTTCAGTAACTTTTGGGGTGATGTACTGTATTGACGGAGACGGGCAATGTTGCGGAGATGGAAGAAAGCATTGCTGGTCAGGGACTAGATATGGGGGAGGAAGGATAACTGGGGATCGAACCTGATACCTAAGTTGCACACAGGTTCAGAGAATTTTAAGGAAAAGTCAGGTGGGTTGAGGAGGTCAGGACCATGGGACAGAAGATGTCGACGGGAGCCAAAGTGTATACAGGATGGAGGCAGTTTTTAAGCTGCCGATGGTGGGTCAGTTAGGGCAGGAGACATGAAGCAGGCCAGTGCTCAAAGGGAGCAGGTCAGGGGAGTATGGTTTGAGGAGGTCCCAGGGGTAAGTTGGGGCAGGACCATGATGGGATTCCATCCTTTAGGAGGGAAAATTGGGTTTGAAAAAAGCCAATGAGGTCTATTTTGGTGCTTGTTCATTAGTAATACGACAGCGACAATAACAACTTGCATTTATATAGCGCCCCTCACGCAGGGTAGCGTCCTGGAGCGCTAAAGCTGTTATTGTTTAATTTTGCAAACCCTTGGACGTCCAGCTCCCTTGGGACATCCTCCTAACCTCGAAAGGATGCCGTATCAATACAATACAATTTAGTTGTGTTGTGTTATTTTCGACTCAACAGTCTCCCAGTTCATTCCATGAAAACAGGCTCAAGCCCCCTATGATCCCAACTGCTCTTGTTCATTGCTAGTCTGACTCAGCTGGATCGTGACACGGACGAACAACAGATCGGTGTCTCGCCGGAAGCGACTCCCAACACAACACAATATCTTTGGGTCATCGGGTATTATGGCGTAGACTGGCAGATTGTTCAGCGGAATAACTTCCAGTTTGATTTACAACTAATTCTATTGGAAGATAGTTTGGGAACTGGCGGGTGCGAATTTCGGAAATAGAACGGCGTTTCAATCCGCAGGTGTTCATGGGACTCTGCTGTGCGCAATTGGCTGCTTCTCCCATAAAATATACAGTCAAGTTGCTTGTATATGTATATTCTATGAAGCTCTTTGAGACGTCTCGACGACGTGATAAGGTGCTATATATCAAATGCAATGATTATTATTCCGATGGTAGAGTTCAGATGTGGTCTGAAATAGCCTCACTTAAAGATTCACTCATCAGCAATGGTCATCATTTGCCATCAAAGCAAATTTTAAGCACCTACAATTTGGAGTACACTTAGTCGTCGCCTAACGTCGCAGTTGTGTGACGTAAAGTGAAACGACGTTAAGCGAACCCAAGCAAGAATACTGGACGTTCAGCTTCTATGTACGCCTACGCTACCCAAAGCGTAGGCGTACATAGAGCGTAGGCGCAAACATCGCGATGTTAAATGAATATATGTTCCCCTATGTATCAGCAACGAAATAACAAAAGAACGCTGACCAATGCAACGTTAGGCGAGGTCTACTTGCAAATGTACAATATAATGTAAGTTATACTGTACTTACATGAATGCCTTTTATGTCAGGAGGATGTCTCAAAGTATAGTTAGGGTTAAACCTTTGTTGGTTACATAACAAAATAAGCTTCAAGACAATTTATAGAGCTTGGAACTAAATAAGAAAATGTGGGTAGGTAGGTGGGTGGGTGATCGACTTAAAAATATAATAATAGCAATCCTTGCATTCGGTATTGCGACTTATCGCAAGGACGTTTCTCAGCACTTCAAAGGATTTACTGTGAAGTGAAGTGACTGTGTATTTTGTAGGCGAACACGGCAACACAATTGCGCTCAGCATTGCCCCGCAAACACCCTGTGAATGAAATTTGAACAAATTCAAATTTATTGGGAAAGTAATCTAGGGCAAAAATGTACAAATTGGACTTGCGATTGCTGGTGATGTTTGGGTCAATACAATATTCTTATTAATGTTCGGAGAAATCAAAGCTTTAAAGGAACAAAATGGCAGGGAATGGCTGGGAGGAAAGCTTTGGAAGTGAAGTAATGGGACATTATTAGTGGTTATGTGTCTTTTCTGATCATGCAGGAGATCAATAATTGTAAAGGGTTCATTAAAAAAAATTCAGTTAGAATATTCATGAAGAGCAGAAGGAATGCATGCAAGAGCAAATAAAGAAATGATGTGGTGGAAGTTAGCGGCTCATTAAATACAAGGGACTATCAGGACGCTGAAAATACCATAACTAATGTTATTTGAATTTTGAAATAACGGATGATCCAGAGTTATAGATTTCTTATATTTGGAGACTATTAAAATAATAATAATAATAATGATGATCCTTGCCTTTGATGTCGCGCCTTATCACATCATTGAGACATCTTGAAGTCCTTTGCAGCATATACTGTACTGTATAGTTAATTGACTGTATGTTTTGTGGTCCAAACGCAGCAGCTAATTGCGCACAGCGGTCTCCCACAAACAGCCGTGGATTGAGTGACCAAATTACTATTATTTATTATTTGAGGGATTTTTACCCCAGAAAGTGATCCACTAACAGCTGGGTTCTGAATTACCGCTAGGTAAACAGAAGTGTGTGGAACAAGGAAAGTTGCCTAAGATTTTGTCTAGCCCTGGAATCAAACCAAATTCCTCTTAAACCCAGGTTATGTGGGAATTAACTATAAATCAGGGCAGGTCTTTAAATCCCCGCTCAGGTCCCGACCTGACTGTTCAGCGCTTTGGGACGTCCTCCCGACGTGAAAGGCGCTATACAAGTGCAATTTTGTTGTTGTCAAATAAAATTATTTCAAAACAGCAAAAAGCGAGAGAGTCTGGCAGAACTGGTGTTCTAGGTTGATAAGCAGCCTTGCAGCGGGCATGCGTCCAAAGCAGAAGGGATACAGGTGAGGAAATAATAAGCTTTACATTGAGATGCTGGCTGTAAGAAAAGTTAATGTAATGGCATGATTTTAAGTAAGGTGAGATAGGTCAAAGCCGTGGGCGACGTATTTGAGTAAACATTGGAATTGCAGGCAGGCAATTACACAGACAAATTTATTAATCGGCAGATATGAGGACAGAGCCAGCGCACATAAGTTAGAATAAATAATATTGACACTCTTCCATTAGTGAGAATATAGAACACTGTCTATATTCCTGCTCACCATTGTATGTACGAAGCAATATAGTGGCAGGCAAGGTTTTGAGAATGATAACCGATTTGATTTCAAGTGTTAGACCAGTGAATTATGAAGAGAAGCTAAATATATTCTGTCGGATTGAAATAAGATTAAGGGGAACAACTTAATCAAAGCATCTGCAAAAGATAAAAAGAAATTGATCTGGTGGATAGAGACACAGTTTGCACAAAACCACGATAAAGAAACTAATGATTACGTGATTATACTCTGAAGGAGCAAGAAGATATAGCCTTGCTAATCCTTGCATTTGACCCTTCACGACCTTGCTTCTCCCTACCTCTGGGACCTCCAAACCCCATACCAACCTCAGCCTCTCTACCCCCATCATCTGGAACTATAGCTCAGTGGAGCTCCTGTAGCTCAGTGCTTAGAGCATTCGCCTTACAAGCATGAGACGTGTGTTCGAATCCAGGCAGGTCAGGGTGAAACCTTGGGCAAGTTTCCTTACTCCACACACATACCTAATAATAATCCCTCCAAAAATCCGCCAATAAAATTGGTCATTTCAATCCATGAGTGTTTGTGGGACGCTGCTGTGTGCAATTGGCTGTCGAGTTTTGCCCACAAATATACAGTGAATTCACTTTACAGTATATTCTGTGAAGCGCTTTGAGACATCTAGAGACGTGAAAAGCACCATATCAAATGCAAGGATTATTATTATTATTAACTCCATCCCAGGCCCTCAGCCTTGCCCTCCTCTCCCTTGCCTCCTTCAAGATCTGTCTCAAGACCCTACGCTTAGACAGTGGCTTTGGTCACTCTACTACCCCTACCCTCCGCACCCTGCAACCTTCCTGATCCCAACCCCCAGCTCGGGGGCGGATCCCTGACTGCCCAGCTCCTTGGGACATCCTCCTGACATGAAAGGCGCTGTACAAATGTAACTTGTTGTTGTTGTCAGCCCTTTCACGCCAGAAGGACATCTCAAAGGGCTTCACAGCATTCACTGCAAAAGATTGGATATTGGGGAGGAAAATTCAGCGGCCAATTTGCGCACAGCAATGTTCCACAAACAGGCAAGAGGCCAATGTTACCTGGGGGAACGAGGAAGAACTCTATTCTCTTTTCGAATAATACAATGGGATCTTAAGCATCCACTTAACAAGGCAAACGGGACCTTGGTTTAACGTATCATCCGAAGGACGTTCCCTCCAGTATGCAGCACTCCCTCCCTCCCCCCCTCCCTCCCTCCCCCCCTCCCTCCCTCACTCACTCACTCACTCACTCACTCACTCACTCACTCCCTCCCTGCCAAACCACGCTTTCAGCCATCACGCACCGAAACTCTGGAGCATTCTTGCTCTATCTCTCCGCCTTGCCTTTCCTTCCCCATATTCAGGTCGGGCCTGAAGACTTCACTGTTCGACCTCCTCACCTCCCCAGCTCCAAGCGCTCTGGGACGCTATCCTGCGTGAGGAACGCTAGATAAATGCAAGTTGTCGTTGCAGTGGAGATTTGTTGTAGTGGAGATTTCTCCCTGCGCTGGATAAAATAAATGGTCATTCACTATATGGCTGTTTGTGGGACAAATTAGCTACTGTGTCCAGCTGGAAAAACAGTCACAGCTTCACAGCAAAACTTTGTGGAGTGATTTGAGACAAATCGGCGCGATAAGGTGGCATATCAAACGCAGAGTATTAATTTCGCCTCAATGATCTCTTCGTTTGGCGAGCTTCAACCTCGCCAAACGGTAATTGAAATCCCAAAGTGAACTGGCTAAGTCCTAAGAGTGAAACCTTTTAACATTGTCACGGCTTTCAATGCAACGTAGCGCGTGGGAATTCACCATGCACGAGCTCAGAAATTATACTTCTCCTCCGCTCTGTGTCTCATTGATCTTGCTAAACTCCTGACTCCCTCTGTACACCGCACATCACTCCTGTCCACGGACAACCTCCCACCACAAATTGCTGCCTTACGCTGGGCTGCTCTCTGACCTTTCTCTGGATTGCGCTGCCTCCCTTCCTGCAGGGAGGCGACTTCCTTGGGTTTCGCTCATTGCACCGTCCTGTAGCGTATTGGCTAGAGTACTCGAGAGATCTGGATTGGGAGTTGCCAATCCACTTTGCAGCACACTCGGGACGTGTTTCCTGAGGTGAAAGCAAAGATTATTGTTTAAGATAATTGTTCGAAGTGGAGCCACAAGGGAAGGATCTCAGCCCCAGGAACCGACTGGCCGGAAACGCATATGCGCGGATTTTCGCCCTCGTGTCGCAGGCACCTTTAAAACTAATCAAGCAAGGAACGTGGCTTTAAGCAGCCTCGCCGTCTGCACAAAAAAGATAACCACGAGGCAATGCAGCTTTGAGGAGCCAAAGTGAAACACAATACAACACCAAACTACGCCATTATAATAACTATGCAAAGGTGCTGATTGCGATTGAACCTATTTTCCCATTGCTAAGCTGACTTCTGTACATCATCAGCCAGTTCCATTAAAAATACAGACTCCAGGCATCGAGTTATAATTTTTCTGTGTTAAAAAAATATATTGTGTTTAATTTAATAACAGTACCCCGGCCGCACGCTGTGAAGTGTTAAATTGGATACTTCAATCTGAACAGATAGCAGATCGGAATCTGCACAAATGAGAATGGAGAGTCGCTAACTAGTACAGTGGATGGTCTCCCAAACCTATTCATTTTCCATCGCTCTCACTCTCGCACACCTTATCAAACAGGCTGGCGATACGCTCAACAGAACTGGATTGAGAGTTGGAAAACGGAAATGGGGCTGAAATTCTGGAGTTCTGCAAGTCTGGACTGTTGCAATTCCGTGCCAAATCTGTAGCTCCTGTAACTCAGTGGTTAGAGCACTCGCCTTAGAAGCGCGTGAGACCTGTGTTCGAATCCAGGCAGATCAGGGCGAAACCTTGGGCAAGTTTCTTTGCTCCACACACACACACACACACACACGGCTAATAATAATCCCTCCAAAAAAAACACAGTCATAATAAATACAATCATAAAATTGGTCATTTTAATTCACCACTGTTTGTGCGGACGCTGCTGTGCGCCATTGGCTGCCGCGTTTCGCCCACAAATATACAGTCAATTCACTTTACAGTATATTCTGTGAAGCGCTTTGAGACGTCGATAAGATGTGAAAAGCGCTATATTAAAATGCAAGGATTATTATAATATTATTAAATGTTTTCCAGGGTAAGGTGAGCAGGGTGTGCTAACCTCATTTGTTAACCGGTTGCTAGTTGATTGACGGATCGCTTTTCCGGAAGAGTTAATGAATCATTTCAATCCACGACTGGTTGCGGGACACTGCCGTGTGCAATTGGATGTCGCGTTTCACCCACGAAATATACAGTCACTCCACTTTACAGCATATTCTGTGAAGCGCTTTTGAGACGTCCTGAAGACAGAACAAGGATAAGGATTACTATTATTTTTGTTAACATGTATAGTTATTTAAAGGAGGCATATTTTGAAGAGACATATATCTTCTGAGCAATTTGCTTCGCACTATTAGTCAGATTTATCCATGCTCAATTTGTTGGAGTCCTGCAGTGTATTAGCTGGATCACTCAATTCACAGGCAGAGCGGAAACTTTAGGCAAGTTTCCTTACTCCACACACCTCTGTTTGCCTAGCAGTAAGTAGAAACCTAGTTGTTAGTCGATTGGCGGACTGCTTTTTCCGAGGATAATAATCCTTTAAAATAAAAAAAAATGTGGTCACTTAATCGACGATTATTTGTGGGTCACTGCTGTGAACTATCGCGTTTCGCCCACAAAATATACAGTCTTTACAGTATATTCAGTGAGACTTCAAGGAGTGATCAGGCGCTATTTCAAATCCAAAGATTATTAATAGTATTATTATTTTCCTTTTACCATGGTGGATAAATCTCCTCTCTAGGCTGCAGTAGCATAATCCTACCAAGGATAAAATTAGGTGTGAGGCAAACTAATCCTAATATTAAAAGATGCACATTAGGTATTAATGCAAAGTGGAATTCATCCCACAAGTGAGCAAACAGGAGGTTAAGAGATTTTGCTCCGAAATAAGTCTTTGCAGCATGAAATTGTTTTTTTTTTCTAATTGATCTGCCAACCCTGTCCACAGGATTTAAATTTTAAATTAACAAAACATTTTCAGATGTTCAATTTTTTTTTGCCAAAAAATTCTCCATCCCGACACTTTAATATCGATCAGATTCAGAGGCAATTTTTCAGATTTCTTTGTGGAATAATGACTTTTCCTGTTAATCAAATAGTGTTTACTGGGTACGTATGAACTACCCTAGAAGATATAATTCCCCATCCTCTCAATGCACTGAATTTCTCACAAGAAACATTTGGATTTTTTGAGATCCTCTAAGATTACATACAATAATAACTATAAAATAATAATCCTTGCATTTAATATAGCGCGTTTTCATGTCGTCTAGACGTCTCAAAGCGCTTCACAGATACACTGTAAACTGAATTGATGGTACATTTTGGGGGGAGAATCACGGCAGCCAATTGCGCACAGCAGTGTCCCGCAAACAGTTGTGCATTGAAATAACCAATTTTATTATTGTGTTGTTTTTTGGAGGGATTATTATTAGGAGTGTGGAGTAAGGAAACTTGCCCAAGGTTTCTTGCCCTGACCTGCCTGGATTCGAAACGCAGGTCTCATGCTTGTTAGGCGGGCACTCTAACCAATGAGCTACTATACAATGAAATTGCTCTGCCTGTGAATCCCATTTGGACTTGACTTCAGAACACACTTGAAAAACATTGGACGGATTATACTTGGGAATCAGCCTGGTCCAGTTGGTAACACTCTTTCTTCTTAGTCAGAAGGTTGAAGGTTCAAGCCCTACATCGGGATTTTGAACTAACAGGCCAGGCTGATGCTTCAGTGCAGGGCTGGGTGAGTGCTGCATAGATGCAACAACAACAACAAATTATCCTTATAGCACCCTTCACGTCGGAAAAACATCCCAGGGCAATGGACCTTCGGATGTGGGTCCTTTCGAGCCTTTGTCTGCTCGTTCAGGTGGATGTTAGAGATGCCAGAGCACTTACTCAAAAAGAAAAGGGAGTTAATCCCAGTGTCTTGACCAATTATCCCTTCAATGAAATTGCTCATTCTGTTTGTGCCGTGCTGTAAATTGGCTGCCTTGTTTGCCCAAAGCACTTTGTGACATCCTCCTGAGGTGAAAAACACTTCATCAAAGGTTCGCGTTATTATTACCGCAAATCATCAAGACTATTTGACTCTCAGATTGCACAAATTTGTGGAAAATTCTTCAGTTCTTTTTTTAGACCTGTGGTGAATGGTTTTCGAAATGAAGACTGAGTTTAACGACATTTTGCACAGTTCTGGGCGATCTCAAGCTTTGTGACAAAGTGGTCTTCAAAGATAACAGGCTCTCGCCAAATAGAAAGTTCGAGACGTCTCAAAGACCTGCTCATAATAATAATCCTTGCCTTTGATATACAGTATTGTTTTTCGCGTCTTCTAGACGTCTCAAAGCGCTTCACAGAATATACCGTAAAGTGAACTGACTGTTTATTTGTAGGCGAAATGCGGCAGCCGATTGCTCACAGACGTCGATTGAAGTGATTATTATTAGGTTTTTTTTTCTTCCGGGAACCGAACCCAGGTCTCTCACTTACTAGGCCATTTCCCCCACCCCTGAGCTACAGGATTGATAGGATATGGCGATGATAAGGTGCTGTTACAATTACAAGGATTATTATTATTATTATTATTTTAGACTTGGCAATAACTTTCTAAAAGATTCATCAGATTTTCTTGTTCTGCTTGGAGGACCAGTAGAATGTCCTTCCTTGGGTGCACTTCACACTGGAATTGACAGATTGTCCACTAGAGGGTATTTCCCCATTTAATCTGTTAGCACAGATTAGAGGGAGTTTTACCAACCCTGTGCACCTACCCTATGCTACTGCAGACCTAACCTGGATTTGTATTGCTCTATGCTGGAATGAGAAAGAATTACATCTCACAGTATTAATATTCACCAAAGTACTCCCACAGAGTATAACGCCTGTTACCTCACTTCTCTAGTACCAGATAAATTGGGTGCATCCCTTTGGGGAAAGTGTGTGAGTGTTCAATGTCACTCAAAGGGAAACCGTACACATGAGGAAGTCTTAGTGGAATCCTGAGCTCAGTGTTTGGAGTAAGTAGGAGACCTGGGTTCGATTCCTAGCAGGGCGAAACACTGGGCAAGTTTCCTTTCTCTACACGCCTCTGTTTACCTAGCAGTAAGCAGGAACTTGGTTGTTAGTCGATTGGTGGATTGTTTTTCCAGGGTAACAATTCTTTTAAAACAAAATAACAAAAATACATTGTTATAAAAATAAATAATAAATTGTCAATCCACGACTGTTTGTGGGGACACTGCTGTGTGCAATCGGCTGCCGCATTTCGCCCACAAAATATGCAGTCAATTCACTTTACAGTATATCCTGTGAAGCGCTTTGAGATGTCTCGGAGATGTGATAAGGCACTGTATCATACGCGAGGATTATTTACTAGTAGTAGTAACTTGGTCGGAGATGCTTAGGAATATTGATGTGTTTCCACATGTGTCACATGTCAGGTGTCTTCCTGACCAAATAAACCATTCAGGTGACGTACAGTTGACCCCAAAAAGGAGTCAACCTCCTCAGGAGAGAAGGTGAGAAATATTGCTTGTTATATGTGTGCCAGACTGGCCCAGCTCTCTCGACTCTGAGTCAGTAGGTTGGAGGTTCAAACCACACTCCCCCCCACTCCATCGTGACTTGGAAGTCATATCATCTCAGCTGACTCTCCAAACACAAACACAGTGCTGGAGGTGGGTTGTGTTGTTGGAGGTGGTGTCCTTTGGATGAAATGTTAAAACCAAGATCCCGTCTGTCTGCGCAGGTAGACATTAAACACCATGCCCGCGCTATTCCAAAGGAAAATGGAGTTTCTCCCAGTATCCTGGCCAACATTCCCCTGGAAATTTCACCGACAAATACACAGTCAATTCACTTTACAATAATAATAAGAAATAATAATCCTTGCGTTTGATAGACGCTTTTCACATCTCATCAATGTCTCAAAGCGCTTCACAGAATACAACAACAACAAAATTACATTTATAGTGCGCCTTTCACGTCGGGAGGACGTCACAAGGCGCTGAATATTCTGTAATGTGAATTGACCGTATATTTGTGGGCAAACCGGGGCCCGTAAACGGTAGTGGATTGAAAATGACCAATTTTATTATTGAGCTTTTTGGGAAGGGGTTATTATGAGGCATGTGGAGTCAGGAAACTTGCCCAAGATTTCACCCTGATCTGCCTGGATTCGAACACAGTTGTCACGCTCGTAAGGCGAGCGCTCTAACCACTGAGCTACAGGAGCTTCACAAATATCCATACAATAGGTGAGGTTCTTTGAGAAATCTCAACCACGTGAAAGGGCACTCTCGTTGTGGGATATTGCAGGATGTTGTTGTGAGTAAATCAGCTGTCACAAAACACATAGTCACTGTACTGAATAGTAAATCCTGTAGTAGTGCTTTGAGATGTCCTCTCGATGTGACAAGGTCTATACCAAACATAAGCATTAATATTATTATTATTATGTGACATTCAATACTCTCGGCGCCCTTACCCTCAAACACAAGTGGATCTGCTTGTCAGATTCTATGCAAATGCTGGAATAATAATAGCGGGTTGCTTTGTACTGTCATTTTCCCAAAGCACCATGGATTTGGAAAAGCTTGTGCAAGCTGTATAGGTGATGACAGGCCGAGCATGAAAAATAACGCAGAAGAGATTCTTTTTCATCTCAGCACAGCTGCTCGACCACTACAGAGATTCTGTAGCAAGTTGTACCAATTACTGTGGGATATTAATATCACTACAAGTGCAATGACACAAGGGAACAGGGTTCCTGACTGCCATCTGTTTACAGATAATACTAAAATAGTAAGTCGCGTGCCAAAAAGTAATAATAAACATTAAATGAGAATTTTGGTCGAATTAGCGACTCGCTCTTCTGGCTTCCCCCAGGTAATTTAGTTCATGTTCTTGTGCAGAATGTGACTGACACTTTTAACAATAACCTTCTCTTGTTTAGATTCCTTTTATTATTGGGATTAATGGCAACGGACTCACAACTAGGCCCCAGTGACCTTGCCCTCGAGGCCTTACAGGTCTCTTCATTTCGTTCCTGTCAGTGTTTCTTAGCTCTTTACAAATAAATAATGAATGATCCCTGCATCTGATACAGACGCTATAATGTCTCAAAGTACTTTACAGTTAATGAGTGTGAAGCATAACAGGCAATTTGAACGTAAGAACATAAGAAATAGAAGTAGACCCTTTGGCCCCTCACGACTGTTCTGCCATTTAATAAGATCATGGCTCTGACCTAATATCATTTTCCCTCCCAATATCCATATTGTCTAATCCTTTAAATTTGTGTACGGAGAGGTCCCACAAACAGCCAAGAGGTGAACGATCAATTTATACGTTGGCTCGGACACAGGAGAGAATCTTTTCAGAGGGTGCCATTGCTTCTCTAACCTGAACAGGCGATGAACAGATAAATTAACAGGGTGGGGGGGGGGGGGGGGGACTGTGTGAACGACAAAAGGTCAGAGGTGTAAAAACTTTTGTATAAACAAAATACAGAGTATGTTTACTTTACAATATATTCTGTGACGCACGTCTCAACGACATGTGAGGGCCCTACGTTTAGGAGAGTCCTGAGAAATGTTGAGCACTCCCTCACAAGCGAGAGGTTCGAATCCGGGAGGGCAAAACCGTGGCCAAGTTTCCTTACTCTACACGCCCGATAATAATCTCTCGAAAAAAACCTAGAATAAAATGGTCACTTCAACACATATGTGAGACGCTGCTGTGTGCAATTGGCTGCCGCATTTCGCTCACAAGTATACAGTCAATTCACTTTACAGTATATTCTGTGAAGTGCTTTGAGATGTCCAGTAGAGCTGACAAGCACTAGATTAAGTGCAAGGGTTATTATTATATTATTGTTATAAAGGAGAGAGATCATAAATTTGCAAGATCATAAGGTTGGATTTGGATGAAGAAAACCCACTTGATCTCAGCCTTTCAGAACAACCGTTATACTGTCTTCCCATCACAGCGACTTTCGGAGTTGATTAGAAAATAAGTCCATCGTCCTAGCCTCAGTCACCCTTCCTCGCAAGCCGTTCCAGTTGTTAAGCTACCAATGCGAATAATAATCCTTGCATTTGATACAGGCCTTATCACATCATACAGATGTCCCAAAGCCTTTCAAAGCAATACCACCCCCCTTGGCAAATATCCTGATGTTTGTTGAGAAATCACCCCTTTTCGCCAACTCCAAATCCATGTCCCCTGGACCCACAGTTTCGGAGCACTGGAAAGTATAGTTGTGTGTTGATTTTTTGCATCCCTTTTAAAATGTTTTATACCTTTTTCAAGTTCCCCCCTTTGTCACCTCACTCCGAGACTGAGGAGCCCGAGCTACAATAACAACTCGCATTTCTACAGCGCCCTTCACACGAGGCAGCGGCTCGCAGCTCCTGGGCTCAGGGGAGATTCAGTGGAAGTGTTGGGCGGCTTTGCAAGATTATAATACTACTACTAATAATAATCCTTGCATTTGATATAGCGTTTTTCACATCTTATTGACGTCTCAAAGCGCTTCACAGAATATTACTGTAAAGTGAATTGACTGTATATTGGTGGGCGAAACACTTTATATAGCGCCCTCCATGTCGGACGGCGTCTCAGAGCGTCGATAAGATGTAACAAGCGCTAATATCAAGTGCAAGGATTATTATTATTATTAATAATATACAGGAATCGAGTCATCGTGTCCTTGAACACAGATGTGGAAACTCACAGATGTGAGGCTCAAAGCAGAGAAGTTGGACATCTGATTAGCTCAAGACTAAGCAACAAGAATCTTCGCCATCAGCTGTCTACATTTCTTTCTCCTTTAATTGCCGAGGCGAGGTTACGAACTGGTACAGGCTGGATTCATCGACTCTCGTGTTATCATCAGGGAGATAGAGACAGAGTGTGATGAAATTAAGCTATTCATGAACCGGGGAAAGAAATGTTTCCAAAGTCTTGAGAAAGGGAGGTTTGGGTACTGGGAGATTAGTTTAGAGAAGTGGGAGAATAGTCACCAATGAGAAGAACGGGCGTGGAATGTCTGAGTGCCATCCTCCGGCATACACCGTTTATAAGCGAAACAAAACCGTGTGCTAAAATAGACTTAAAAAAAACACAGCAGAGAGTAAGGGCAAGGATCACCGAGAATCAGGAGACACCAGAATGACCAATGAGGGAATTTGTTTTAGAGTAAGCGAGGCTGGTGGAGAAGTATAAAGATGGGAGGGAAAGAGTTGGCACGACACAATAGTCGGGGGAATATCTCGAGGTGGAAGCCGAGATCTCCAGCCGGCCAATGTTGTCCATATCTACTCGATCGGGTAGTATGGTTTCAATTGTTCTGTTTTACAGGCAGGGAAGGGTCAGTGACAGAGGCAAGCGCCTGGTCTCACGCTCAGTGAACAGGCTAAATAGGGCGAAGAGAGGGGTGCTATGTTATGCTGTGAGGTACACAGGGTAGTCTATCAGTGACTGAAGAGTAGAGAGAGGGAAGAGGGTAGAGCAAGAGCTGAACGTTTATTATAATCCAATCTTGGGCAGAATCTGGGCCACACGCACCCAGCTCACAGTCAAATGCCAGTCATGGATAGTTTGGATTAAGGTTAACTAATGGTTTAACTTTGCGTGCAATATACGAATGACTTTCTAAGTAAGTTGTGCCGGGATACCAACGATCCGATTGTTCTGATGAAGCTGTGTCGAGGTTATGTGAGTTGCGATTCTGTTGCTCTAATCCAAGAGTGTAGCATGAGCGATAAATAATCTTTAATGTCTGAATATTCCTGATCAGTTGTTTTCTACGGAGGCTGTTTGTTTTACGAATTGCATGATTCATAAAAATTCAAGCTCCATTCCATTGCAATCTCCGACTGTCACATTGTTCACGGCTTAGTCGCCGCGGATCAATGATTGCTAACCTAACTCACAGGGTTAATGACTCGTTATTATTCATTATTTTGCTCGCAGAATACAAAGTCACCCCGCTTTACAGTCTATTCTGTGAAGCGCTTTCAGACGTCATCACGGCGTGATGAGCCGCGATATCGAATGCTGGGATTGTTATTATTATTATTAATACTATTATTATGGTTATGCTGAGCGGCACATTTGCAGGTGGTAAAGCAAACAGATATGGAAGAGAGGAAACGTTGATTTTGTCCTTTTCTGACGTGCGTGTGTGTGGGGGGGGTTGTTGCTTCCAAGATGTTTTTTTAAAAAAAAACACAGCTTGAAACTCGGCTAATTACCGTTTCAAATTATCTGTGGTACAATTTAAAATCGTTTGCAGCCTATAAATACTGTTGATTTCCTCCAGATCGCTGCATGTATCTAGTCTTTTTAACGACCTTGTGAACGCATAATCACAGTATCTCCAAGAAATCCTGCAGCCCAGAAGGAGGCCATTCGCAGAATGAGCCCATCATGCCTCTTTGAAGGAATGTCGAACCAGTCCGGCTCTTTCCCCCAAAGTCTTGCAAATCTTTCTTTTTCAAGTACTGTATTTATCCAATTCCCTTCTGCAAAGTTAGTATTGAATGGGCTCCTCCACTGCCCTTTTAAGGTTGTGCATTTCTCTCTTCCGTCTATCTCCCAACTCTCTCAATCCACGCCTGTTTGCGGGACACTGATGTGCGCAATTAACCGCTGTATTTTTGCTAACAAAGCACACAGTCGGTTGACTTTGCAGCGTATTCTCTGAAGCGCTTTGAGACGCCTCGAAGAGGACGCGAGAAGGCGCCGCATCAAATGCAAGGATTATTATTGTGTCTGACTGTATTTCTCTCAGCGGAGACTTTGTGCATCCCACCAGAAGATGTTCTGCCATGGCCGTCTGGTGAAATGTAACCAAGTAGTCACTGAAAATGACACAAGCACAATTCCAGTGACATGTACACACCGATCTAATGTTTCTGTCTGTTTTTTTCATAATTTCCTGGGTAACTACTGGTGACAAGCGCACGTAGCTGATTGTTAGTGGAGTCTTGCAAGTGCAGTGGTTAGCGCACTCAATTCACAAAGCAAGAGGACCCAGGTTCGATTCCCAGGCAGGACGAAACTCTACCCAAATTTCCTGACTCCACACACCTCTGTTTACCTACATAACGGTAACTAGGAACCCGGTTGTTGGTCGATTGGTGGATCACTTTCCGGGGATAATAAATCCCTCCAAAAAAATGCGGACTATTTAGGGATAGCTTGCGCTGCGCACTGTGAAATTTTGATCAGACACTAAACCGACTTCCCACCTGTCTGTTCAGGTGGATGTTAATGATCCTGCGGGCAGTTCGAAAAAGAGTTTCTCTTTTTCGAATGTCCTGGCCGACCGTCTCCTCCCCCCCAAATAAAATGGGTCGCTCACTCCGCGGCTGTTTGTGGAACATCACTGCGCGCACTTTGCCCACAGAATGTACACAGTCAATCAATCCACTTTATAGTGTACCCCGTGAAGCGATTTGAGATGGACGTCTGAACGACACGATGAGGCACTATATCGAATGCATGGATTATCATTACTATTATTACTTAACGCCGCTTCTGCTGAAGCTGCAGATCGAGCCTTTTGTTGTCCTTCCAACCAGAGCCTCGGGAAGAAAGCAACCCATAATAATTCACACTCCAGTGGGTTGGTTATAGCTTCTTGGTAGCTGTGGAAAGAGAGCTTTAAGCACGGTGTGTTCCAGGAACAGAGACTGAGCGAAAAGTCCCTGAAAAGGGTAACGTTGCCGTCTTTTCCTCCCAAAAAGTACAACTCGCACCTTATTAGTAGTCAATACACATTCCAAGGCTTTAAAGGGGCGGGCGGAGGGGTATGGCAGAGAGGGAGGCACATAATAGAATAAAACCCCCACAAAAATGACATGAACGTGTGAGCGTTGGAGTGGCGTAAAGCCTTGTGCAAAGTCGTTAGCAGGGCATGAATCAATAGTGAGCACCAGTTGCAAATAAAAGAACGATTAGAGCTGGGAGGGTTTCGTGTGTGAACTTTTTCCTTTCCTTTTAATGGAGGAAAAATAAACAAACTTTGGTCATTTCGCTTGAGAAGCAGCGGCGTACACTTTCGTCCTTTCTCTTCCCCCACCCCACCCACCCACCCACCCCACCAGCCCCCAGCCAGCCCCCACCCCACCCACCCACCCCCAGCCAGCCCCCACCCCACCCACCCACCCCACCAGCCCCCAGCCAGCCCCCACCCCAACAACCAATTTTGTTTGTGCCAGGCAGTGTGTTTTGGTGTTTAACATATTCCTTGCACTTTGAACGACGCCAGAATATTGGGTCCAAAGTACAGCTAAGTGGAGGTGCGGATGGATAAATGTGAACCCAGGGAAGCTAGCTGAAATGTAAACAGATAAGAGAGGTTAGCTTTTTACCCTCACCAAAAATCAGTCCACTTTTAGTTCAGAAAATAGTGGTTTTGGGGCATTTTATGGAGAGAGTGTGTTTGTGTTTGTGTTGTTATTTTTTGTAGGGGGGGAGGGGGGGAGAAACAATACTGGTTGGATGGATCACTGCAGAGAAATTAATATGTACTGCAATATATGACCAATAGATAAATAACTACAACAGGTAGAGAGCTTTCAATGAGTAAAACTGTTGGGTTTTGAGAGCAAAATATTGGGGGAGAAGAGAGGGGGGAAAGTGGGAGGGTGGGAGGGAGAGAGACTGGTGGGGGTGGGAAGTTTTGGGGAAACTTTTTTGGGGGGTGGGTGAGTGGGGAAGGGTTGTGGGGGGCGGGGGGGGGGGGGGGGGGGGGGGGCAAAAAAACCCAGAGTAAATAACAAAAACCTTCCGAAACAAAATGGGAAGCAAATTGACACCTTTGCAACAAGAGCTGGTGAAGGCGCTGATGGGCTCTGGGATGAACAAACAGACCCTGGTCGAAGCTTTGGGCGAGTTGGAAGAGTATGAACCGAATGGGAGCCCGGGGGAGGGAGGGGTGACACTCACCATCCTCCCCGACGATGGGAGCTCCAAAGCCGGGCTGCTGAACGGCCACCCGCCCCTGCCCCCAGCCAGGCTGTCAGGGGAGGAGAGCTCAGAGGAGGACGCAGATGATGACTATGACACTCCGGCTATTCTGAAGGATTTGGACGAGAACCTGAGCCCTGAAGAAGCTGCTCAACAGAGAACGATTGTGGAGCAACTCTTACAGTAAGAAACTTTTTTTTGGGTGTGTTAATTTCGTATGGAAAAAAAAGCCAACTGACGCCTCTTTTTTAATATAGAACAAAGCAATAAGAAACTTTATATTTTAAAGCCACATTTGTGTCTTAAAACCCCCCCAGCAACTCCAAACTTTATTTTAAAGCCACATTTTTTTATTTTATTTAAAAAAAGCAACTCGAAATGTTATTTATAAGCTACATTTTCTCTGTTTTAAAAAACGCAGGAACTCCAAACTTTATTTTAAAGCCACTCTTTGATTTTTTTAAAAAAAAGCTACACCAAACTTATTGTTCGAACCACATTTTAGTCTAAAAAAAAGCTTCTAAACTGATATTTCCTTCACATTTTGGGGGTTAAAAAAACAGTAATTCCACACTTTTTAAAAAAATTTAGAAACCACTTGTGTTTCAAGCCACTTTTCTATTCTGTGTGTTTTTTAATTAAAAAAAATAGCAACTTGTTTTGTGTGTGGCAGACACACAAATACATACACACACGCAGACAGATAGAGACAGCGAGAGAGTGAGAGAGAAATAACAACTGCAAAAAACCCCCCAAGATTTTCCCCTACAATGATTTGGGAAAAAAAAATTTCTCTCCTCCTCCTTCCCCAAAGTCGTCCAAACTAAGCAGAATTTTTAAAACAACTCAAAATATTTTTTGGGTGGGAGTGCAGACACATAGAGAGATCAGAGAGGAAAAAAAGTATTCCAACATATATATATGTATATATTATATTTATAAGAAGAAATCTCCCTGAACGATTGCAAAAGAAAATAAATTTATTCCTCCTCCCAAAAGAAAAATTGGTTCAAACTTATATTTTTAATCCTTTTCCTTGATCTCCCCCAGATCTGGGCAGAGAAGAGAGTGAGAGAAAGATTGCAAAATAATATCTTAAGAATAAATCCCCTAAACAATTGGGGGGGGGGGGAAATCATTTTCTCTCCCCTCCTCCCCCACTCCCAACTCCCCCTACACACACAACAAAAACCTTTCTCCAAAAAAAATGATACAAACTTTTCTTTTGAATTCCCTTTCGCTTGATGTCTTGAAATGTGGGGGCTGTCAAAATTCTCTTGTGTAGTTGACAATTTGCAAACCGTCTCACTCTCAGTCTGTCTGTCTGTCTGGTTCTCTCTCTGTGTTTCTCTGTTGCCTCGTACCCAGGCGTGCCACAGCTAGTTACTAATTATCTAATAGATTATTTCATCTCTTTTGCAAAATATAAACTAAAACGGTGCAGACAATCCTTTTGGTCTAACATTTGATCATTAACTACTGGTTATACATTGGGCCCGCACGCCTATCTTGACATGCGACAGATACCAACAGCCTGGCCAAGATTACTTTTTATTTAAATCTGTTATTAATTAATTGGAAGTTGCTTTTGCTCCCCTTCCCGTCGGACACGATTGCTTTCCCAACAAATTCCCGATTCTCTATACAGAGCACACAGACATCGGAAAATCTTATTCTGAACGGTTGCCACCACAATAACCTAGGAACGAGATTGTCTTTGAAGTGGACGAGAGCAGCTTCGCAGACACATTGAATATTTCAGCGCATCATGTCTGCTAGACTGCCTCTGCCACTGTTGTCATATGAATCCAAGTTTTCATCTCTTTTCCACCCCCCCCCAACCCCCAACCCCCCCCGCAATCCCTTGAGATGTTTCCTGCCTCTCAGTTACTCGTCTGGCTCCTATTTTGCCATTTCGCCCACAAAATATAGCGAGAGTCAATCCACTTTACAGTGTGTTCTGTGAGGCGCTTTGAGATGTCTCAAAGTCGTGATAAGGCACTATATCAAACACAAGGATTCTTCTGCTCATTATTCTAATTCCAAAAGCTTGGATAAAGTCAAATTGTTTCTGGTGCTTCTCAAAAGCGACTAAACACTTTGCAATTTCAACTTATACATTGATTAAACCTCTATGTGTACAGTTTAACAGCACATTTTTCAATTGGATTCCTATTGGGTGGCCAGCTAAAGTTGCTGAATAACTGATGAATAATTGGTATCTTGTAGCAACATTTGTTAATATAAAACGCAACTTATTATTTCCTCAACTTATTTCCTTTTATTCAACTTATTTCCTATTTATTCAATATTCCTATTATTGCATTATGATATTCGCCATGCTTGATATCTGATTAAATGGACTCAAATTTTCAAGCAGAAGTCAAGATTTAACATCGAACATTTATTATTGGATTGTTTTTAGGTCAGCGAGTGTCTTAACACCTGCAAAAAACCATCACCATCCTTAAACAATATTCAATTCAGACTGAGAGCTTCACATATAAATGTCACCTAACACTTGCAAAATGTTTAAACTTTCATACAGTACTTAAAAACCTGTGGCCGTCTTTTGCCTTCCAACACACACTCACATGCACTCCCACACACACACACGCACACATAACCCACCAGAATGAAGCTAAACTACATTTAAAAAATACTGTACATTGTGGAGAAGTCAATAACATCCAAATAGTTTCTTGGTTGCATTTGGTTTACAGTTCAATTGAAATAAATATGTATGGACAGAAAGTGGGGATGAGTTGACCAAAGCTATGGAAAGATTAGCTTTTCTTTACATCATATTTGAAAGAAAAGCGAATATCATGGCGTCCCCAAGACCTTAAATACAGCTCGTATGTTAATTGGCAGCATTGAATTGTTTACTTAGACTTCACATTAATATAGCGCTATAAATAATCAACCCAGGCCTCGTTTAAAACTGATGTGAGTCAGGTTTATGTCTAACTAAGTGTGGTTACTGAATACCAAGGAGACGAGAGAGGGAACAACCCAAACATAAAAATATCACAGAGTCGGGAATGAGAGCAAGAGGATTGCGAGGAGAGAGAAAATGGAGTTTCCTAAACCCTCCAAAATAGCTGGAAAAGGAGTACTTGTTTGTTCCGAAGGCACCTGGACTTTGCTCCGTGTGGAAGTTTTTATCACTTTAACCTGTTGCTCAACCCCCAAAGCGTTCAATAAAAAAGTAGTTCGGAATGAACTCAGTTTCGTCTGAGCGAAAGAAACACGTTTCATTTTTTTAAAAAAACCCAGTCAAAACGAAATGCTTGGAAAACTGCAGCACGATTCCCAAAGGAAAGGAACTCTTTGGTGAAAGGCAACAGGATATTTATTCGCTTCGGTTTCGACAGAAACGCCGGTTAATTTGGAATAATCTGCGGTGAAGTTGCCAGATCGTCAAAGAAACTGACCTCTCAACTCTGCGCCTGTTGACTTTTTCCTGCAAACAGGAACGTGGATGTACTTTGCAAAAAAAAAGCCTCAATTGTGCACACTTTCAAACGCTTTTAACCCTGTCTGTCGCTCCGTTAAGCTACAGGAGAAGTCACGGGACATTTTAAGTTTGGGCTTGAGAGCTAGTCAACAGGATCCTAAAATGGCAATGCTATGAACATGGCGCCGGGGTTACCTTGTGAGGTATATTGACGTGGCAGTGAGGAGCCAGGGGTGTGTTGTTTGCTAGACCATGTAATTACATGCTGAAGCTTGCGATTGTGAAACGGCAGTTCGAAACGGCAATAAAAAAAACGCCGGGGCGAGGATCAGATTACTCAAGGAAAGGTTCGAACCACGTGGGTGCGGATCACCTATAAAGTAGAAACGCATCGGCCTCTTACCGTTGGGTCGAGAGGACGATAGGGTTACTATTGTGGTCGCAATATAATAGTCTTTGCATTCGAAATGGAGCCTTATCGCATCTTCGCGACGTCTCAAAGCGCTTCACAGATAATAGCAATAATAATCCTTGCCTTTGATACAGCGCTTTTCACGTCTTCTAGACGCCTCAAAGCGCTTCACAAAATATACTGTAAAGTGAATTGACTGCAGACTTGTGGGCGAAACGCGGCAGCCAATTGCGCACAGCAGCGTCCCCACAAACAGTCGTGGATTGAAATGACCAATCTATCATAGTTTTTTTTGAGGGATTATTATTATTATTATGCGTGCGGAGTAGGGAAACTTGCCCAGGGTCCTGCCCTGCCTGGGTTCGAACGCTGGTCTCACGCTTGTAAGGCGAGCGCTCCAACCATTGAGCTACAGGACCCCACAAATATTGCAGTAAAGCAAACCAACTGCGCGTTTTGCGGGCGAACCGGCGGCAGCCAATTGTGCACAGCAGTGTCCCCACAAACAGTCGTGGATCCACCAAATTAGTATTTATTTCGTTTTGAAAAGGTCATTGCCCCCCTGGACAAGAGATCTGCCAACTCGCATTTACAGAGTGACCGTCAGAGGGCTTCACAGTGGTTAGTCAGGGAAACGAGCCAGGGGAGAAGGGGTGGGGGGGGGGGGGGGGGGGGGGGGAGGTGACCGTACGCACGATCAAAGAAGAAGGTCTTTTAGGCACGATTTAAAGGTGGGGGGAGAGAGAGAGAGAGGGGGGGGGGGGGGTGCGGGGGCAAGGCGGAGCGATTGCGGGGAGAGAGGTCCAGAGTTTCTGGGTGTTATGGCTGGAGGCAAGGCACCGATGGTGGGACAGAGGGCACAAGGGACAAACAGGAGGCCGGAGCCAGCCGAGCGGAGGCAGTTGGGGGGGACAGGTGCTAAGCAAGTCGGAGAGCGAGGGAGGTGCGAGGGCATGAAGTGGTTTGAATACTTTGCACAAGTCATGTGGAGCTCCTGTAGCTCAGTGGTTAGAGCCTTACAAGCGTGAGACCTGTGTTTCAATCCAGGCAGGTCAGGGCGAAACCTTGGGCAAGTTTCCTTACTCCACACACACGCTTGATAATAATAATCCGTCAAAAAAAAAAAACACATTAAAAAAGTTGGTAATTTCAATCCACGACTGTTTGTGGGGGACGCTGCTGTGCGCAATTGGCTGCCACGTTTCGCTCACAAATATACAGTCAATTCACTTTACAGTATATTCTGTGACGCACTTTGAGACGTCGATAAGATGTGAAAAGCGCTATATCAAATGCTAGGATTATTATTATTATACTGTATATATATATACACATATATAGATATATAGTTATATATATATATAAATGTATGGTCCCAACTGATACGCTTTGTGTGAGGTTCATTGCAAACTTCAGTGACCAAAGTAAATCACCTGCCTCGGATTCCTCCTGGAAACCGGCTTTCAACTCACGGTAAGTGTTGCGGCAGCGATGTCCCATCGACGATGAAATGTTTCTTTAAATAATTCATACGAGAGATGAATTATTCAAAGTATTGAGAGGTGCCAACTGAAAGGGGAAGGCAGCAATCTGTATCTGCCGAAAGATGTGCAGTCCCTAAAGTGGAGGGATATCTTTCCCAGGTGTAACTATTCGACTGATATTGATTGCTGGGAGCCGACCTGACCATCTGAGAATCAGGAGGTGGCCACAGTCAGATCCAGATATTTTCAGCGCGGGAGGGTGGAGGAGAGGGAGGAAAAGGTAGTTTGTTTCAGGCTGATGGCGATCAGTTGGCTGGCTCTGGCTGTTGTTTACCTGCTATTCCTGTAGCTCAGTGGTTAGAGCGTTATGCCTTACAAGCGAGTAGACCTGGGTTTGATTCCAGGCGGGATAAAACCTTCCAAGTTTCCCTTACTTCCACATGCCTGATAATAATCCCTCAAAATAACAAATAATAAATGCGTCATTTCATTCCACGATTCCCAGATGGTCGCTGCTGGTGCTCACCGGGCTGCTGCGTTTCGCCCACCAATATAAAAGTAACAATTCTCAATTCAAAACGCAATCAAAAAATTGGCCCACACTATACTGGCATCGATGAAGCATTATGAAGAGCATGTTCACCCTTCTGCTGCCTACAAATCTCGCCCACAAAATACACAGCCGATGTGCTTTGAGACGTCTCTTCCGCGCCTTCGGGACGTTCTCCCATCGCGAAAGGCGCTCTATAAATGTCATTTTGTCGTTGTGATAAGTTGCTCTATCAAATGCAAGGATTGTGGTTGTTATTATTATTATTCTTGGTCGGGTGGGCAGGTGGGGGCTGGGTGGCTTTATGGATTCAAGTCACACGCCAGGACGTCAACTCACATGGTTTGGGCTGATGCCTCTGGTACAGAGCTGCGGTGTGCGCGCATTATTGGAGGTGCCATCATTCAGATGAGGAATGATGCCGTCTGCCTGTTGAGGTGGACGTTAAAGATAGCACAACGCTATCGAAAAGAGAAGGGACTTCCTCTCGGTGACCAGGCCAACATGTCCCACCAGAATAAAATGGGTGATCCACTTCACGGCTGTTTGTGTGACTTTGCTGTGTGCAAATTAGCTGTCACGTTCACCTACCAAGACACAGTCATTACAAGTTGCAGCATATCGTGTGAAGCCACTTTGGGACGTCCTCCCGATGCGAAAGATGCTGTATCAAATATAAGGATTATTATTATTATTATATTACTACTCAATCTCACCCAACCATAATTCCAGTCCTGTTGTCTTTACAGCTGTTTCTTAACAGGCCCAATATCCTGGCCTTGACTATCCTTCCCAGTAATTTATTGAGTCCATTTTAATGAGGAGTAACAGATAGTATAAGCCAAGGCAATGTGAAACCTAGAAACCTAATTCTAGTAAAAATTTCAGTTGCTGGGTCTGTGGGTTTGTTATGTACAGTATTATATATTTTTTGAATAGTCACTCACGTTGAACCTGCTCTGAGAATATTCTACGCATCATCAAATGTACGGCCAAGGCAGGTACATTATTTATCACTCTTCTGAAGTTAACTAAGTGCTTGCACAGTGGGGGACTGATGGTGACTGGAGGGTTCACAGGAAGGGAACTGGGAGAGTCTGAAACAAAAACAGTCACTGGGAACAAACATGTGTGATCCTCATGCGAGCGATTGCTTAAACGATAATAGTATTCAATCCACTTCACAATATACTCTGTGAAGCGCTTTGAGACGTCTCGATGTCCTGGACAAGAATGCTGCCCCCCTACTCGCCCCCCCCACCCCCCACCCACCAAATTAGGAATTGGCCACTCACACCACGGCTGTTTGTGGGACGTGGCTGACCCTGCGTCCGCAAAATGTACAATCAGCTCCACTCAAATCATACCTAAGATGGCAAATCTAAACATGTGTACAAACGAAATGTAGAAAATAATTTCTTCTGTTTCATCCAAATGGGATGCTGCAGTCTAACTAACTGACTAACGCAGGCTGACTGTTGAAAATAGAGCAATCTTTTTCTGCTGATTCTTTAAAGATTGGGTGGAAATCAATATTGAGTTTTATATGGATACTAATATTGAGTTTATTAGATTTATTAGGTTCATGCCTTTAACGATTTCAATACAGTGATCACTTTACGTAGCTCGGGGCAACCAATCACAACATGTACGCTGTTATGAATGATATAATTAACAGTAACAACATATACTGCTGGAGGAAAAAAAGATTGTTAACAATTTTCCCTTCCTCCGCATCTCAAAAAAGACAACTGCTGTGTGGTTTAATTTTCAGACATCAGCTCTCCTCATAATAATAATAATCCTTGCAGTTGATATCACGTCGTGGAGACATCTCAAAGCGCTTCACAGAATGTACGTTTCACTCGATTACTGTACTTCTGTCCTGAAACTGTGATCAAATGCGCTGTGTCAACGCTCCTGTTTCGTATTTAAACACAATGTTGCAGATCTATCAAACATCCCATACCCTCACAGACTCACAATAATATAAATAGTCCTTGCATTTGATACAGCACTTTTCACATCTTATCGACGTCTCAAAGCAGACTATACTGTGCTGTACAGTACTGTAAAGTGAATTGATTGTATATTTGTGGGCGAAACGCGGCAGCCAATTGCACACAGCAGTGTCCCCACAAGCAGTCTTGGATTGAAAAGACCAATTTTATTGTTGTGTTCTTTTTTGGAGGGATTATTATTAGGCGTGTGTATGTGGAGTAATTTACCTAAGGTTTCGCCCTGACGTACCTGGATTCACGCTTGTAAGGCGAGTGCTCTAACCGCTGAGCCACAGGAGCTCCACAGACCTGGGAAGCTATCGGAGCTTTGAATGATAAATATTTTGAAACATTTGAAAACCTTTAGAACCCCAAACAGCCACTAGTTGTCAAGTCGGCAAACAAGTTATGCGCACTGATTGCTGGGTACCCATCCAACTGACTGCAAAACTTCACAACAGACATCTACAAACCTATTGGTATTTCTCTTGCGAGGTTCCTCCCTGCCCCCAAACCCTCCAGCGAGGTGTTGGGGGAAGAGATGCCGTCCTTCAGATGTAGGGCATTGCCGTGTGCAAATTGGTTGATGCGTTCAACCAATATACCACACGGTGTGTTCCTGTGAAGAGCCTTAAGACGTCCTCCCAGCGTGGAAGCTGTTACACTAAATGTAAGGATTCGAGGATTAAAAAAAAAATCAGGGATATAGTGGAGGAAGCTCTGTAGCTGACTGTGCTATTCCTGATCCGAGTACTGTACACTTATACTAATAATAATCCTTGCATTTGATATACTGCCTTATCACGTTGTTGAGACATCTCACAGGATCCACCGAAAAGTGGAGTGACTGTATTTTGTGGAGGAAACACGGCAGCCAGTTGCACACAGCAATGTCCCACAGACAGTTGTGGATTGAGTGACTCCATTTTATTTGCGGGAAAAGTTGGTCAGGACACCGAGAAAGAGAGAGGGAGAGAGATAGAGAGAAACTTCCTTCTCTTTTCAAACGAGTGCCATGGGATCTGTAACATCCGCCTGAACAGGCAGATGGCACTTCTGTAAAACATCACCTCCGAATACTGAATACCAAGAAACGCTCTTGTTCTCCACATTAATAACGCACTAAAAATCCCCGCACACGTTTCCTGGAAAGGAACGTAGCATTGTTTCCTCAAGTATTTTATGGTTTACACGCTGTCAGTCAACTCTCTCTTGGTGTGCGCCCACCTGCGACTGAAACACTCTCCCTTGGGCTGAGTTCCTGAGTGCATCCAAGGGGATTAAACACTTCAACCAACCGTGGGTTTAGTCTTGCTCATCGCTTTATCATCGAGAACGCCGGTGAGGAACTGCGGCTTCAGGAATATTTAATGACTCTGGGGGGGGATGGAGGAAGGGAAGTTTGTGTCTGGTTTCCCCACCGAATCATCGAGACACAGTTGATGGAAAGATCTGATTTAGTGAAAATCCACACGTCAGCTGAAGTTTTGAATTGTTCAATTGAAGTGCCTGCAACAAGAGCATTTCAGCAGCTTCCCTTTTCCCTAATGGTCCCTTTTTTTTTTAATGAGCTTTATTGTACGCCATGCCAATCACAACATAGAGATGTTATGCAAAGCCCCAGAGAGACAATGTGCAAATCTATAGGTGCCTATGCTCACAGTGGAGATGCTAACAGCTAATTATGTGACTCGAGACATCTCGATCAAGAGCAAACTGTATCTGTTGGTACAAAGGGAAGAGAAATGGAGAGAAATGAAGAGAAATGATTCTTCCATTGAGGTGTAGATAAGTTAAAGTTACTTTCTCTAAATAATTGACTCTCCCCAGAAATAATAGTAATATAATAATAATCCTCGTTTTTCATATAATTAATCCTTATGCCCTTCACAAGATACACTGTAAAGTGAATTGACTGTATATTTTGTTGGCGAATCGTGGCGATCGATTTGCACACAACAAAAGACCGACAAATAGCCATGAAGTGAGTGACCAATTTTATAAGGCGGGGAGATTGTTGACTAGGATATCAGGATTAACTCCCTTTCTTTTCATATGATGCATTGGGATCTTTAATAGGCACAGGTGGGACTTTGATTTCACCTCTCATTCAAAGGACGGCACCTCTGATAACGCAACGATCCCCACAGCAATGTATTGGAGTGTCATTCTCAACTACGTCTCCCATATAATACATATTCACTACACTACACATCTTGATAAGGCACTATATCAAATGAAAGGATTATTATTATTATACAAGTACATAGTACAGATGTGGGGCTTGAACCCATAACTTTTTGACTTAGAACTTTGCCTAATTGAAAGGACGAGAGGAATGAGAGATACAACGGTGTCGTTGTGGAGTCCAATTCAAAAAGAAATTATTTCATACCTTTCAAAATAAAAATATAAACATTATTGTTTAAACTGTGGTAAATATGGCTCCTTCCTCCTGTTTTTATTATATTATCTTTTTGTAGTTAAATCACATTCGGATCACGCACGGAGTCCTGTAGCTCAGTGGTTAGAGGCGCTTGCCTCGCACGTGAGAGACCTGGGTTCTATTCCTGGCAGGGCGAAACCTTGAGCAGTTTTCCTTCCTCCACATGCCTCTGTTTACCTGGCGGTCAGAAGGAATCCCGTTGTTAGTCGATTGGCGGATTGCTTTTCCGGAGAGATATTAATCCTTAAAAAACAAAAACAATACTAATATGGTCACTCAACCCACGACTGTTTGTGGGACACTGTTGTGTGCAATTGGCTGCCGCGTTTTGCCCATAAATATACAGCCGGTTCACTCTCCAGTATATTCTGTGAGGCGCTTTGAGACGTCTAGAAGACGCGAGTCTTCTACATCAATCGCAAGTATTATTATTATTGTTGTTATTGTTGTTATCCTCTAACCTGATCTCTTCACAGAGAGGATCCATGGAGGGCGGCCAAGATGATAAAGTGCTATATGCAGCAACACAATATTCCCCAGCGGGAGGTGGTGGACACCACAGGCCTCAACCAGTCCCACCTCTCCCAGCACCTCAACAAGGGCACGCCCATGAAGAACCAGAAACGGGCCGCTCTGTACACCTGGTACGTCCGGAAACAGAGAGAAATCGTACAGCGTAAGTACCCCGCGTTACAGCTTACACCTCGGAGCCTCGGGACGTCCTCCCGACGTGAAAGGTGAGAGAAAAATGTCATTTTCATTGTCGTTTGAAGTTGTTTGTCCATTCGGCGGATTGCTTTTCACAAACATGAATGAGAATAGTTTGCTCACTCAATTCACGACTGTTCGCGGGACGCTGCTGTGCACAATTGGCTGCCGCGTTTGGCCCAGAAAGTACAGTCAATTTGCTTTCCGGTGTATTCCATTGAGACGTCTCGTCGACACGATCGGGCGCTATATCAAATGCCAGGTTTATTATTATTATTGATGGTATAATATCAAGTCAACTACAGTTCCTTGAATCGCTTTTCAAAGCCTCAGCACGTCCTCCCGACGTGGAAGACGTTATAGAACAGAAGCAGAGGTTTCTAAGAGGGAAGGCGCGGAGAAGTATTTTCACACAGCGAGTCGTTCGAATCTGGAATGCATTGCCTGAAAGGCTGGTGGAGGCCGATTCGATCACAACGTTTCAAATAGAAGTGGATGGATATTTGGGGAGGGTGGGTTTGCGGGGTTATTGCGGGGAGAGAGCTGGGGAGCGGGATTGACTTTCAATAGGCCTTTTCAAAGAGCTAGACACGGACTCGGTGGATCGAATGCCCTCCTTTGGTGCTGAAAACATTCTATGATTCTATGAAAAGCAGTTTGTTGTCGTGATTGTTGTACTCCAACAAGAGCCGTGTGTAATAATAGCATAATCAAAAAATCTATTTTAAAGGTGCTATATATCCAAGGCAAACAGGATTTGAACTTAAAAAAAGATCGCTGTATTCAATCACAAATATAATATTTTCCAGAGTGCATGACACATCAAATCCCAGTCTGATTAATCTCAGTTATAAACCCTGCTGTTTGGTGAATGTTCCCTTGAGTGAGTGAGGTGACATTGCGTAATTCACGTGTACATCTTAAAATCCTCTGGTCCCCATAAAACACAGAACGCATGAAAACTAAAACGAATGGCCTGCGTTGCTTGGCAGTATATCTTCAATTGGACGATGGAGCTCCTGTAGCTCAGCGGTTGGAGCACTCGCCTTACAAGCGTGAGACTTGTGCTCGAATCCAGGCAGATCAGGGCGAAATCTTGGGCAAGGTTCCTTACTCCACACACACGCCTAATAATAATCTGTCAAAAAAACCACAATAATAAAATTGTTCATTTCAATCCACGACTGTTTGTGGGGGACGCTGCTGTGCGCAATTGGCTGCCACGTTTCGCCCACAAATATACAGTCAATTCACTTTACAGTACATTCTGTGAAGCGCTTTGAGACGTTGATAAGATGTGGAAAGTGCTATATCAAGATGCAAGGATTATTGAACTTGGAGTTGAGGTACAGATCAGCCACAATCTAATAGAATGACAATTGGCACAGGCTCAAGGGGCTGAATGGCCTCCTCCTGTTCCTATGTCCCTACGTTCACAATCAGAAGAGCATGGAATTAAAAGCCGTGACCGCAATCTCTTGTGATCAACTGGCCAACCTTGAAGGTTCTCTCACTAGGACATCAAAGTCATTGTCCCTCATGATCAGGTCACCCCAGATTTGATCGATTTGATTTGAGCCGTCACGTTCCTCCCACAAAGTATACTGTCAATTAGCGTCACAGTATATTCTGCGAAGCGCTTTGAGACGTCTAGAAAAGGTGAAAAGCGCTACATCAAATCCAAGGATTATATTATACTCTCAGAGTGCTTCGCAATGACGGGGTCAGGTCCCAAACAAGGGAAGAGGTGACAGCAGGCTTAGTTGAAGAGGTACACAAATTGTGTTTGTGTAGCGCCTTTTACGTTGGGAGGACATCCAGAGGTCCTGGAACACCTTTGTAGGGTAGGGGTAGGGGAACAGTAGAAGGGAGGAAATTGCAGAGGTAAACTGCGACGGTCGCTGTCGTGACAACGAGAGGGTACCGAGTTTCTAACCCTACGTGCAAAGGTCCAGTGCATTCATGACACGGTTGTCTACGCGATGAGTTCCTCGTCCTGACTGGGTGGGTGAGGAGACGGGTTGGCGGCTGCAGTTTTCTACCATTAGAAAACACAACAACCACAACAAAATTGCATTGATAGAGCGTCTGTCACGTCGGAAGGAATGCTATCTTCTTTTAAACAGATGGGAAGGTTATCTACGGTGGGCTCAGGCAAAAACGGTGGCCGTTACAAGCCGATGCAACACAATAGCCTTCTTCACGAGCTAACGTAGAGTCGCTGATAATCGGCCCGTTGTTTTTTTGAGTTTGAACCTCTTTTTTTCTCGTGTTTCTTGCAGAATTCAGCCAACCGTCGCAGAAGGCGGGACTGACTGCGCCAGATAACAGACAGCAGCTGTATCTCTTCGCAGATTTCAACACCGTGAGCCAGGGGGCGTCCGGGGAAGAGCCGGAGGAGCCGGCCAACAAGAAGATGAGGAGGAACAGGTTCAAGTGGGGGCCAGCCTCTCAGCAAATCCTATTCCAGGCTTACGAGCGGCAGAAGAATCCGAGCAAGGAAGAGCGAGAAGCGTTGGTGGAAGAATGCAACAGGTCAGTCGGTCGGTCGGTCGGTCGGTCGGTCAGTCGGCTGGGTGACAGGAGGCTAAACGTGGTGAAATATTAATAACGGTGATAGCAGTCACGCAATCCTAGCGTTCGATATCGCGCCTCGTTCTGTCTTCGAGACATCTCAAAATGTTTCACAGAATATACTGCAAAGGGGACCGACTGACTGACTGACAGTCATACAGCAGAGCCCCTTCCAACGATAACAAGTCCTGTAGCATGTCGACCTGTATAGTGGTTAGAGCACTCGGCTTGCGAGCAAGGGGACCCGGGTTCGATTCCCCGGCAGTGCAAACCCTTAGGCAAGTCTCTGTACTTCACACCCCCTCTGTTTACCTCCTAGCAGTAAGCAGTTGTTGTCAGATCACTTTTCTGAGGTAACGATCCCTTCAAACAAACATTGGCTCCAACTGTTTGTGGGGACACCGCTTGGCACAATTGGTCTACAAAATACACAATAAATCTACTTTACAGTGTAATCTGCAAAGCGCCTTGAGACAGTTTTCACAGCAGCGTCACACAAACAGCTGTGAATTGAGCGACTAAATTATTATTGTGGTTTTTTTTTTGAAGGGATTATTAACGCCAGTCGATTAACAACAGGGTCCCTACTTACTGCTAGGCAAACACCAAGCCTGCAGACTTTTTGGATTGATTACTTTTGAACCTTTGTAATTTTAGTATCTTCCAAATTAATTGGGAAATGAGTCCTCTGGGTGAAGTGTGTCGTGGATGCTGAGAGCAGTCACAGCTTGTGAAAGTAAAGCTCCGTTCAGCAATGCCTCCCTTAGATTCTATTCATAATTCAGGCTTGGCTCGAATTTTCACTGTTGAAGTCCGTCAGCTAATAGTAAATGATCAGGTAACTCTCAGCTCACGTAAGCAGCCTCTGTATTTAATAATATTAATAATAATCATCCTTGCATTGGATATAGCGATTTTCACATCTTATCGACGTCTCAAAGCGCTTCACAGAATATACTGTAAAGTGAATTGACTGTATATTTGTGGGCGAAACACGGCAGCCAATTGCGCACAGCAGCGTCCCCACAAATAGTCGTGGATTGAAATGACCCATTTTTATTATTGTGGTTTTTTTTTTTACGGATTATTATTAGGCGTGTGGAGTAAGGAAACTTGCCTAAGGTATCGTCCTGAGCTGCCTGGATTCGAACACAGGTCTCACGCTTGTAAGGCGAGTGCTCTAACCACTGGGCTACAGGACTTAGAAGAAGTAATGAAGATGTAAAAAATGCCAGTCGAACTTCTCCGTTGAAGTACACAACAACAACAACAACTTGCATTTATAAAGAGCCTTTCACATGGGGTAGAGACACAGAGCGCTTTATAAGCATAAGCCTCTCTTCAGATCAGGTTGAGACTTGCAGCACGGCAAGTGAATTTACTTGGGAGAATAACTAACCCCCAAACTCTATGACGTGTCTCTCAGTTGTGGAGTCCTGTCGTTCAGTGGTTAGAGCTCTCACTTTGCAAGCAAGGGATTTGGGTTCGATTCCTGGCAGGGCGATACTTTGGGCAAGTTTCCTTGCTCCACACGCCAGATAATAATCCCTCAAGAAAAACAAGAATAATTTGCTCACTCAATTCACGACTCTTTGTGGGTCGCTGCTGTGCGCAATTGGCTGCTGCGTTTTGACTACAAATATACAGTCAATTCACTTTACAGTATATTCTGTGAAGCGTTTGCTTTGAGACATCTAGGAGACATGAAAAGCGCTATATCAAATGCACGGATTATTATTATGTCAAGCGACTGCCAGGTTGGCGGAAGGCAAACTAGATGGACCTTGGTCTTCTTTTCCCCCCGATAAATTCTTATATGTTCTTATGCTCGTGAGGGCAGGGTGGCTGATTGCCCCAAAGATGCTGGGGCAGATTGAGTGAGAACATAAAGCAGGCCAGGGTTTGCTAAGCGAAGGGAATGGTTAGGACAGGAAGGTTTCAGGAAGATCAGGGAGGAGGCTGGGGCGGTGATCCTCGCTGGAAGTTACTCTTCATTAAATCACATTAACAATGCTGATTGTGACAAAGCACATCTTATAATGACAACAATCCTTGCATTTGACATCGATCGAATTTATGCGACCTCCCCACAAACCCACTCCCCCCCGGCTCGGAATCAGGCTCCGCCACTGTTAAGCACTCTGGGATGCAACCTGGCATCGAAACGCCTTTGAGACATCTCAAATTGCCTGACAGAATATACTGCAAAGTGAATTGTCTGTATATATTTTGTGGGTGATACGTGGCAGCTAATTTCCTGCAAACAGTCGAGGAGTGAGTGACATGAATTATTATCACGCTGTACTGTTCAACACGAGTCCCTTTGTTTTAATAGTTAAATGTCCTATTAAGCTTGTCCTTCACCTGAACTCTGATTTCCCCCCCCTCTCCCCCCCCCTGCCCCACCCCCCCATACACCCTGAGGATGAATACAGCAGGAACATTATAAATAATGAATGGAGGACCATTCCTTGAAAAATAAATTGATAAGTGTTTCTTCATGTGGAGTCTCTTATTAACCTCGGCACAATGTGTTAGGGCATCCAAGTGATCTTGAGCAATTCAGATATGATCACTGGTCTGCGCTGAGCAGACAGAGCAGTAATAGGCATCTTACATTTGTCCTCGGTGTCCCTGGGCTATGGCAAGAGGGATATCAGCAAGGCTTTATTTGAGTTCCCGATTGGCATCCAGTGACTCTCTCTCTCAACCCACCCCCCCACCCCAGCCATTCACCCTCACCCCCCCCTCCCCCCCACCCTTCTCCGTTCTCAGCTCGGGTCTGAAGCAGTCCAGCACTTCGACGTCCTCTTGACAAGCGTAATTTTGTTGTTGTTGGCATCTGCGTGTGTGTGGATGATGTGGGGGCTGGGGGGGAAGGGGGAAGGAGACAGGATAAGGTTTGATTCTGGTGCTCTAACTTCAGCGGTTACCCCAACGCACACCATAATAATAATAATAATAATAATAATAATCCTTGCATTTGATATAGCGCTTTTCACATCTTATCGACGTCTCAGAGCTCTTCACAGAATGTTACAGCATAGTCCACTCCGAGCAATCTATCGCTGGGATTTCCAGGTGTAGTGGAGAGGCATGGAATTCTCAGTTTGGTTTGAAGACTCTTAAGCAACGGTGATAGGTTTCCGCCTGACCCAAAATAAACGCGCTAAAACTCAATGCCCTGCCTCTCACACTTGGGTAAGTACGAGAGGAGAGTCAGAACTCATGAGACCCAAGCCCCAGTTTGAGTCAATAACTTGAGAAGACGAGGGACGAGGGGAGTGCATAACGAAATCAAATTTCCTGCCATTTATCATGCCTGAATTAATACATTAGGGTGACATTGGCTTTAGTTGCATTCGCTAGTTGCTTTGAATAGCAATCATGTATTTATTTATATATTTTATTTATCATTTAATATGGGATTTTAACCCATGTGGAACAAGGTTTTCCATAATAATAATAATTAATAATAATAATACTCACATCAGATATAGGGCCTTTATCCAAAGCCTTGGGACGTCCTCTCGACATCGAAGGTGCTGTACAAATGTCATTTTGTTGTTGTTTCACATCAGGACGACGCTTCAAAGTGCTTCCCAGGATATAAAGCAAAGGGCAGTAACTGTCTAATTTCACCTACAAAATATACTGTCAATGCACTCAACAGTGAAGCACTGTGAGACGTCTCGAAGACGTGATGAGGGGCTATATCAAATGCAAGGATTATTATTTATTATTATTGTTGTTGTTGTTGTTGTAAATGGCGGCTGTAACTCCTACACCACCCGGCCTGCCCTGGTTGATGGCTTGTGATAGACAGTCAGCCTTAACCCACCGCGTTCATCTCCTACCCATTACAGAGCGGAGTGCCTGCAGCGAGGCGTCTCCCCGTCGCAAGCCCACGGTCTGGGCTCTAACCTGGTCACCGAGGTGCGCGTCTACAACTGGTTTGCCAACCGACGGAAGGAGGAGGCGTTCCGTCACAAGCTGGCCATGGACGCGTACGGCAGCCCCCAGCCACACGTGGTGACGGCCATCGCTCCTCACAGCAGCTTGCCCCTGCAGCCCGGCATTCTGTCACCCAACAAAATACACGGTAAGGGCGCACGGCAGTCCACTGCCTCGACGAGACTCCCCTGACGGGTTCGGGTGGACGCTTTGACACCAGTCGGAAAAAACAAGGGAGATTCTCTTGTTCTCCTTGGGGGGGGGGCAATCCTCCGTCTAATAATAATATTAATAATAATCGTAATAATAACACTCCCTGCACTCGATGCGGTGCCTGATCAAGTCTTTGAGGCGTTTCAAAAGCGCAAAACAGGATACACTGTGAAGTGAATTTCGCTGTGTATGTTGTGGGCGAAACGCGGGCAGCCAATGGCACTCAGCAGTGCCCCGCAAGCAGACGTGGATTGAGTGAACGAATTGTGACCACTGGTTGATCGTTCACTTTGTGGCTCTCTGTGGGAGGCTTGTAACACGTTGGTTAGAGCGCTCGCCTCGTAAGGGAGGACCTGGGTTCGATTCCCGGGCAGGACGAAACCTTCGGCGAGTTTCCTTACTGCACATGCCTCTGTTTACCCAGCAGTAGTAGGAACCTGGCTGTTAGTTGATTGGCGGATCGCCTTCCGGGGGTGTTAATCCATTCCAAAAAAAATGACAAATTCCACTCAATCTACGACTGTTTGTGGGACACTGCTTTGCGCAATCAGCTGCCGCGTTTCACCCACAAAATCCACAGTCAATTTACTTAACGGTATATTCCGTGAAGCTCTTTGTGACATCTCAACGACGTGATAAGGCATTATATCAAACCCAAGGATTAAAAGTAAGTCACCCGGTGTTAGAATGAAAGAAAATCGCCTTCTTCAGTATACAATCTCAATAATCACCGGGTCTTTTTTTTCTTTCAAAATAATCTATTTTTAATTTAATTTATTTTTTAGACCCCAATGATTCTTTCAGCCTAGCTTACTGTTGGCTACACTTATAATAGTAATAATCATTGATGTAGTACTTTTTACGTCTTCCTGACGTCATGGATGGAGGCCTGAGGGAGGTGGGGGGGAGGTGAGGGTAGGGGGAATCAATCTATTTTCCTCTCCTAAATCCGTCCCTTCACTCCATTCATTGCCTTGTTAATTATTTGATGTTGAATGGAGTGGAGGTTGCAGCCACAGAGACTGAGCATGAGGCTCTCGTCACAGTGTTTCATCTCTCCCTGATTCCCTTACTTCACTCTCCCCACTCCCAGCATCTGCTCCCCCTCTCTCTCTCTCTCTCTCTCTCTCTCAGCACTTGCGGTCTCGTTCTGGGCCTTAATTAGTCCTAAATCCGACAAATCCGACTTCACATTGAAAGAGGATTTTATCCCCCCTCCCCCCCCCCCCCCCCCCCACCCTTGTCACTGGCTCACCACACGCCTCTCCTTTTCTCGACCATGTTTATCGATTCCTTTGACTGAAAACTCTCATCTCCTGGTAACGGGGCACGGGATTCAATGGGCGGTGATGCCGTGCGGGATTACAGTTCAATTTTACAGGAATATCTTTCGCAGCAAAACCCGCAAAGGTTCTCACTTCAATCGCACGCCCAATATTTAGATGATGCAATGGACTTTGTCAGAGGAGCCCTCCTTCGGATTGTTTGTTAAACCGAGGTCCCATCTCTCTAGTCCAGGTGGATGTTAAAGATTCAGATTAAGTGCGAGGGATATTATTATTATTATTATTATTAATGTGATGTGGAGTGCTGTAGCTCAGTGGTTAAAGCACTCGTCTTACAAGCGCGAAACCCATGTTTGAATCCAGGCAGATCAGGGCGAAACCTTGGGCAAGTTTCCTTATTCCACACGTGCGAAACATACACACATACACACGCCTAATAATAATCCGTCAAAAAAAAAAGCAATGATAAAAAAATCGGTCATTTCAATCCATGACTATTTGTGGGGACACTGCTGTGCGCAATTGGCTGCCGCATTTTGCCCACAAAATATACAGTCAATTCAATTCACAGTACATTCTGTGAAGCGCTTTGAGACGTGGATAAGATGTGAAAAGCGCTACATCGAATGAAAGGATTATTATTATTTTCATTATTACCCTGTGGCGCTGTTTGACAAGAGAAGGGAGTTCTTCCCAGTATCCTGACCGACAATCCCCCAAATAAAATGGAATTGGTCACTCACTCCGCGCTTGTGGAGTACTACTAACTGAACCAAGCTGACACAACAAATCATTGGGAATGTGTTGAGGAAGACGACTAGAGAAGAGAAAAAAATGAATTATTGTCTACGATGGTAGAGAGGCACTGCGCCAAACAAAGTGGACTCATCAGGCATTGAAACAACACAAAGGATTGTGAGTCTAAAAACTTGTGAGAGGGAGGTCTAAAAACCTAACGACAAGTGAGAGCAGGCCAAGAAACCTGAAGAGATCGATTGTCTGATCGTTATTTAACTCGAGCGGGTGAAAAGGTGGTGTCAGAGAAATGGATTGGAGAAGCTTGAATGAGCGTAATGGAAAAGAGAGAGGTGGCGAGAGACTGACGAACACAAGAGGGGTGTGCTGAACCGGTAAAGTGTCAAAAGAGTTATGAGGGAGAATTGGTGGTGCTGATGGATCGAGCCTTCTCAGGACTCACTCAATCGAAGAGACGATAAAAGGGGTGGAAGGGCGAAGACTTGCGAAGGCTCGTGTCAAGGAGAGGCTTATCCCTGAGAGAACAAAGGGAAAATTGGATCATTGGAAATAGGATCTGAGAACACAAGGGCAAATAAAACAAGTTAAACGGGAGAGGCCGAAGGCAAGGCTTGGGTTAGTTCTGTGTGCCTGCTCACATTGGCTCACGGATCTAAAAGGGGAGTTTAGATGGAGCTTCTTTATGGGATGTCCTTCTGATATGAAAGGCAGTATACAAGTGTCATTTTGTTGTTGTTTATGTTGCTGTGTGAGCGTGAGAGTGTGCAAGCAGAAAGCTGCCAAGTGAGCGCTGAACATGACGAGGAATCAGGAGGGATGTGAATCATCCTTGCATTCGATACAGCGCTTTGATGTATCGCTCCTTCAAGACGTCTCAAAGCGCTTCACTGAATGTACTTTAAAGTGAATTGACTGTGTGTTTTGTGGGCGAAATGCGGCAGCCAATTGCACACAGCAGCGTCCCACAAACAGTTGTAGATTGAGTGATCAAATTGTTAATTTGGGGTGGGGGGAGGAGGAATTATTATCCCTGGAAAAGCGAGACGCCAATCGAGACGCCAATCGCCACTGGGTTCCTTCATACTGCTAGAAACAGAGGTGCGCGGAGTAAGGAACTCTTACTCTTGCTTGCGAGGCGAGTGCTCTGACCACAGAGCTCAACGACTGCCCCAAACTCTAAACCTGAATCTCTCTTGTGACCTTGTGCTCCTTGCTGCTTCCCGTGTGACAGGGTTGAGATACGCCCAGCAAGCCACCAACGAGGTGGTGTCCCCCTCCATCAGTCACCACGGCAACGGCACCATGGTGACGACCCACACCATCCTACAGCCTGTCTCCCCCCCGGGCTTGGAGCCGAGCCACAGTTTGCTGACGACCGACACAAAGTTGGTGAGTAGAGTGGCAAGGGCCGGGAGTGTGTGTGTGTGTGGTGGGGTGGGGGGTGGGTGTGGGAGGGGTGGGGGGTGGGTGTGGGAGGGGTGGGGGTGGGTGTGGGAGGGGTGGGGGGCAGCGGGGGGGGGGGGGGTGGGGGGAAACGGATGGACTCACTCGACCAGATTGGAGACCGCTTCAAATTAACTGACAATTTCCTTTTAAGAATAATAATACCAATGAATTTGGTCACTTGGTCCACGACAGTTTGGGGGACAATGGGCTGCCACATTTCGCCTACAAAATAATGTACCGTCCATTCACTTTACGGTATATTCTGTGGAGTGCTTTGAGATGCTGTGCCAAATGCTAGGATTATTATTTTTAACTGCAGGGTAATAATGTGTCTTATCGGTGACTGTCACGCACTGGAGTTAACCACCCGAATCCCACCCATCCAACACTAACTCTGTAGGGTAGTGGTTAGAGCACTTCGAGAGCACTCAGGTTTGATTCCCAGGCAGGTCGAAACCTTCGGCAAGTTTCCTTACTCCACACGCCCCTGTTTAACTAGCAGTCAGTAGGAACCCGGTTGTTAGTCGATTGGCGGATCGCCCTGGGGTGGGGGGGGGCAGTAATCTCTTTCATAAATAACAATGATAACAATTTCTTCACTAAATCCACCGGGACGCTGCTGTGCGCATTTGGCTGCTGCGTCTCACCCATAAATATACAGTGAATTCACGTTACAGTATAGTTTGTGAAGTGCTTTGAGACACCTGGACGACGCAATAAGGTGTTCTATCAACCTGAGGCTTATTGTATGGTTAGAACTCTTCACAAGCACCATCGCCCGCTCTCGCAGGTGCACTTGTTATTGTTGCGTGCGCTGTCTGTCTTAACACCGATGAGAAGATTATGATTTTCAACCCCTCGTTTCTCCTCTGTTAGATCTGCCGTCACCCACCACTGCACATTCTGCACCAACCGGGGGGGCAGGAAACAGGCCTGTCTGTGAGTCATTTTCCTTTCAGTCGTGTCTGTAGTTCCTATATGCGTTCCAGGCAGCCTTGCCTGTTAGAATTCTTCCTGTAGTTTAGTCGAAGAACGAAGATAATATGCGAGACACTTTTAGTAGTTGGTGGGAAATTTGGGGGGGTAGGGTGGGGGGGGCGGGGTAAGGGGCACAATTTTCCGAACGGGAACCTTTGCTAAGGATTTTGAGTCGTGCGAGCGGGGGAGCAGGTCAAAGAAATATCCAAGGTGAAGAAGAAGAAGAAGAACAACAACAACTTGCATTTGTAAGGCCCTCGCCACACCCCCACCCTCCCACTCCACGCAGGGTAGAATACCAGATTGCTTCACGTTGACAGAGCCGGGTTAAGAAAGGCCCCATGTCATAAACAGGAACAAGCTTGTAGCTGGATCACCGTTATTCCAGGGCCTACTCAACCTCCCCTTTGCAACATCACCGCGTAAGACATCACAGACCGGGGATTCAAACCCGTCAGCTCCTGGTCTGTAAGCTACAGCTCTATCCGCTACCCAGCGAGGTCTAACCTTTTGTCTGCTGAGGACTGGATTCCCTATTTGAGAAACCTCCGCTGGCTAACTAAAAAGCAAAGCGTTTTCCTTCCAGAAATGTAGCATAACATTTACGGGTTCTGGGCGAGAAGAGAAGAGATGGGATATGGTGGATCCGGCCCGTGGGCCATCAGTTGAGACCAACCCGATGATACACAATTTGGAGCTGCCCCTAACTACTTGTGTGGTGAGCACCCAATAATAGGGAGAATTGAAAAACTCTGAAGGAGTAAATAGCAGCCTGGAGGAATGAGTGGACTACTGCATCTTTATAATCATTTGAAGTTTGGAATAAAGGCAGTCGAAAACCTTTATGTAATAAGTTCATTAAGGTTCTGAACACAATCTTTCAAGCGCTTGAACAGTCTCCAAAACTCCATTAAGGCTTCCAAGTCTTTTTAATGCTATCTTCGTTTGCTTATTTGGTAACAGCACTCCCGTAGTATTAATTTTTTATGTGCAAAGCTCTGAGAAAGGAGTCTGAGGAGAAAAGGAGCAGTGATTACCATAAGATCTAAGGAGAAGCTAGCAGCGACAAAGAAAATCATAATTTGGAAACGACATTTAATCCACCCAACAGAGCGTTTTGAATGAACTAATCTTTTTTTCAAACGCTTTTCTCAAACCGAGATTCGAGGTAGAGATTGAACAGAACAGGCACAGAGAAGATCCAATGACATTATCACTCTCGCTCTTTCTCGGAAGCAAGATTTCTAGGGCCTATTGCTTTCATGCAGTGAGACTCGACGTTCAACGTTTGGTTCAACGTTTCACCCCGAGGACGACACCTCCTTCAATGCGGCGCTTCCCCAGCGCTGGACTGGAGGGTCAGCCTAGACTGTGTGGTCACAAGGGCGCAGGAATTGTTCCTTAAGTACATAGGAGAAGAAATCTCTTGCAAAGCCCCGCACTGGTGCAAAGTGTGTAGCAGTGTCCACAGAGTGACCACAGCTCCCTCTGAAAAAAACACTCCGATCCTTTAGAAATATACCTGCACATGTAGCTCAGGTATTAGAAGAGTGTTCGAATCCAGTCAGATCAGGGAGAAATCTTGGGCAAGTTTCCTTCCTCCACACGCCTAATAATCCCTAAAACCAACAACACAATAATAAAAATTGGTCATTTCAATCCACGACTGTTTGTGGGGGCACTGCTGTGTGCAATTGGCTGCCGCATTTCGCCCACAAATATACAATCAATTTTCTTTACAGTATATTCTGTGAAGCGCTCAGAGACGTCGATAAGAAGTGAAAAGCCGCTGAATCGAATGCACGGATTATTATTATTATTATGAACGCTTGCTTCCCTTCAACCAGATTCAATTGCAAGACATTCGAGTCCGGCTGATTGACACTCACAGAACAGTGTAAAAGCTCAGTGTGAGCCCAGCACAAACGTGCCGTTGCAAGAAGCCATTACAAAGCCTTGTGTAAAGAGATGCTCAGCTATTTTAACGGAGGAAGGAGGATAGAGGAATGTCAGCCTGGCGCCTTTGCTGTGCGCAATGCGTGTATCGCCCACGAAATACACAAGTCAATTCATTTTACACTATACAGTACAGTATTTCCAGGTCAGGGTGAAACCTTGGGCGAGTTTCCTTACGCCACACGCCTGACAATAATCCCTCAAAGAAAAAAAACAACACCACAATAAATTAGTCATTTCAACCCACGACTGTTTGTGGGGACGCTGCTGTGCGCGATTGGCTGCTGCCTTTCGCCCACAAATATATGGCCTTTTCACTTTACAGTGTATTCTGTGAAGCGCTTTGAGACGTCTGCAAGACATGAAAAGCGCTATAGCAAATGCAGCAATCACTATTCTTATCATCGTGTGAACTGCCTTGAGAGGTCTCCACTGGGTGATAAGACGCTGTATCAAATGCGAGGATTATTATTACTATTAGAATATTATTATTATTTGCCAGCACTCACTGCTTTAGATCTTAGTTGTAAGCCAATTGTGTTCGATCCTTACAACTAAGATCTTTGCCATCGTGACCTGCGAATCCTGTTTCACTGTTTGAGTGACTGTTCGTTGTTCCTGCGAACAGATCAAATCAACCCGACAATAGAGACATACAGGCGCGTGTTACAAAATGCCAACACTTATTATCCTCTTTGACCACCAGAAGCTCCGGAGAACTATCAGTCTCTCCCTGGCCCGATTGATTTCGTAGGCTTACAGAATCACCAATATTCCAGCGATAGCTATTGTGATATCAGTGGCAGACACACAGATAGGATGCAAGCGATTGCCCACTTAGCTGTGTGTGCACCATAGCCTTCTTTCTAAAAGAGAAAATCGAAGCAACCGGACTGAGCAAGTCGTACAGTGGAGGCCTGTAGCGCAGGGGTTAGAGCGCTTGCCTCGCAAGCGAGGGGACCCGGGTTCGATTCCCAGACCTGGCGAAACCGTAGGCAAGTTTTCTTACTCCACACGCCTCTTTACTTAGCAGGAGGTCAGTTGATTGGCGGAACGCTTTCCTGAAGTAATAAGCCCTCTTAAAATGATTTCATTCGTTCATTCCTTCATTAATAACGCGGTCACTCAGTCCACGGCTGGACTGTGAGCCGCTGCTGTGTGCAATTAGCTGCCAGGTTTCGCCCACAAAATATACAGTCAATTTCCTTTACAATACATTCCACGAAGTGCATTGGGACGTCTCAACGATGTGATACGGCGCTGTATCAAATGGAAGGATTATTATTATTATGATGATTAATACATCCTCCACTGTAACCAGACACAAAGGTTTCTTTTTCACATAGAATGGACACAGATCGTCAGGAGCATTGAATCAGTCTATTTGGCTCGATAGGATTTGGGATTGCAGTGTTAACAGGAGCTAATGTCTCTCTTCGCCTGATCGGCCCTTCCAGGTCCTGCCAATGAGCCAGGCTGGCTGCACTGTCATCAACAGTACACAGTACACAGCACTGGGGAACATGGTGGAATCCTAAATCACCAATTACCCAAAAGTGCCTTCATTAGGGCGCAACAATTCCTGTTGAGCAGCTATATATTTCCCAGGGCGTGTGGTGCAATTGCTGTGCCTGAGCGAAAATGCTTTGAAAGCATTTTTAAAAAACAATATATATATAATTTGATTCATTAACTTGCAACGGCTTTCATCAATTGCTTTTACACATCATAAAACGTATCTCCTAAAATAACAGGCCTATTAGTTTAAGCAGAAAGCTGTTCTCCTTTATCGCCTATTTAAACTTTGGGACAAGCTCCATTAAAATAAAACCTTGTCGTTCTTAATGTTGCATCTGGCGTGATTTTCCTATCACCTCCCACTCCCCACATCCCCCTGCTTTCTGTGTAAGTCTGGTTCAGTTGCTAATAATAATAATTTGGTAACATATTCTGTGACTGTTTGTGGAAAACTGCTTTCTGTGGGGGGGAGGGCCAATTACTGACAGCAGTGTCCTACAATCAGTCAATTGACTTGATAGTACACAGTAAACACAGCAGGCAATTGCGTACAGCGGTGTCCCAGACAGTCGTGGATTGAGGGACCAAATGAATCACTGGGTGTGAGGGATACCAATCAAACTGTGTCTCCTTCACTGTGTCTGTTCTCCACAGATCTCGACCACAGGAGGCACTTTGCCCCCTGTCAGCACTCTGACCGCTCTCCACAGTTTACATCATAACCCACAGGCTATCACTCAACAGACTCAAAACCTGATCATGGCTTCCTTACCCAGTGTCATGGCGATCGGGCCGAGTGAGTCCTCAACCCTGGGGCAGAACCTCACCAACGCGGGAGCTTCTGCGCTCGTGATCGGTAAGTCAGCAAGCGCCCGGTCACGGGTGATTCGTTAACACGAAGCTCGTTAATGGGCGAACGAACGCTGCCTGCTGCATCGGTGTCTTCTCTAACATGGAGTCCTGTGGCGCAGTGGTTAGAGCGCTGGCCTCGCAAGCGAGTGGATCCGTGTTTGATTCCCAGGCAGGGAGAAACCTTAGGCAAGTTTCCTTACTCCAAACACCTCTGTTTACCTCCAAGCAATAAGTAGGAACCCAGTTGTTAGTCGATCGACGGATCACTTATCGGAGGTGGGGGGGTAATGATCCATTCGAAAAAAATTGGCTACAACTGTTCTTTGAGGACCCTGCTGGGCACATCGGCTGCCGCGTTTGGTCCACAAAATAAACAGTCAATCCACTTACCAGTATCTTCTGTGAAGCGCTTTGAGACGTCTCGCAGACTTGATAATAATAATAATACTACTTGCATTTGATATAGAGCTTTTCACATCTTATCAACGTCTCAAAGGTGCTTCAGGCACTATATCAATTGCAAGCATGATAATAATAATAAAAAGTTTCTCTCTGATTGAGACAGAAGCAGAAGCAACGTGTATTTTGAACTGCGTGGCTGGCAGGTGACGTACCTGGCGCCAGGGACTAAAGCGAACATTATCTGAGTCGCTCGTTGACACTTGGGGGTCTCTCGGGTTCGTGGGAGCTGAAACTTTGAACGAGTTGGATTGGTGCGTGAGACAGCAGGTGCGCTTGTCTTATCCAGTGGACCCCAGGTGGCTCCCACTGATCAATGGGAGGATTTGGGCGCAGATCTATTTTTGGAGGGATGATTAAAGCGATCCACCGATCGACCAACAACTGGGTTCCTATTTACTCGCAAGGTAAACAGAGGCGTGTGGAGTAAGGAAAGTTGCCTACGATTTCTCCCTTCTTCCCCCGAGAATCGAACCTGGATTCCTACATCGTGCGAAGCCTTTTGAGATGTCCGGCGAGGCGCTCACACAGGCATTGGATGACAGCTTTGCGTGCGTTTCCATTGATGGAACCTGTCGAGTGGGGGACTGTTTGCTAACTGTGAAAATGTGTTCTCTTTTGTTTTTTGTTATGTCCCTGATGGTGGTGGTGGTGTGTGTGTGTGTGTGTGTGTGTGTGTGTGTGTATATATATTGGGGGCGCGGGGGTGATTCTCTCTCAGGTTTGGCTACGACGCAAGGTCAGAATGTGCCGGTGATCAACAGCATGGGCAGCAGCCTAACCACCTTACAGCCCGTCCAGTTCCCACAGCAGTTCCACGCTCCACACCAGCAGGTCATGCAACAGGTCCAAGGCCACGTGACTCCCAGTTCCTTCATGGCGACCATGGCACAGTTTCCGAACCACCACGGTGAGGCGTTCGATCCCAAACCAGAAACTTCCGCAAGGCTGCTCGGAGGGGAGGGGAGAGGAGAGAAGGGGAGGGAGGGAGGGAGGGAAGGGGTGGAGGGAGGACGAAAAGGGGAGAGCGGTTCGATTCCCGGGCAGGGCGAAACCTTAGGCAAGTTTCCTTACTCCACACTTCTCTGTTTACCTCCCAGCAGTAACAACTCAGTCGTTAGTCGAGTGACGGATCACTTTTTCGGGGGCTAATGATCCCTAGAAAAGGAAAACATTGGCTACAACTGTTCGCTGTGCACAATTGGCTGCCGCGTTTGAACCACAAAGTGAACAGGCCATCCACTTAACAGGATATTCTGTGAAACGTTTTCAGATGTCTCAAAGACGTGATAAGGAGCTGCATCGAATGCAAGGATTATTATCATATCTTATGTAATAACATAGACGTAAAATAATGATGACTTATTTGTCCCCCAGCTAATCGCGCCCCCTCCCCACCCCCCCCACCAAGAAAATCACTGAGTAAGACAACAGACACCACACTCGCACCCAACACGCACTCCACAACCTGCTCCTAGTACTTTCCGGAATTAGGTCAGCAAGATACGTCCCTCCAGGGAGAGAGAGGGAGAGAGAGAGAGTGGGTTCTATTCCAACAATCTATCTCTGAGATGTCCCATGTGTAGGTCGGATGTATGGAATTCTCTGATGGGTTTCCGCATGTGTCAGGCACCTGGCTTCTCCCACCCACCCTTCCCTCCGCATCCCACCCCCAAAAAATTGTTGACCCCCCCATGGTCTACCTAGTGACCTGTCCCAAGAATTGACGCAACTCTTGTTCATTAATAAAACAAATGAATCAATGATTCTTTGGTTATAGCACCTTTGACTTCAGGAGGATGTCCCAAGCTTCTTCGCACTGTGAAGTGCAGTGGATATATTTTAATACCGAATAATAATAATAATCCTTGCATTTGATATAGCGCTTTTCACATCTTATCGACGTCTCAAAGCGCTTCACAGAACATACTATAAATTGAATTGACTGCATATTTGTGGGCGAAACGCGGCAGCCAATTGCACACAACAGTGTCCCCCACAAACAGTCGTGGATTGAAAATGATCAATTTATTATAGTTTTTTGGGGGACGGATTATTATCAGGCGTATGGAGTGACACTTGCCCAAGGTTTTGCCCTGACCTGTCTGGATTCAAAACTTGAAAAGAGAGGGAAGTTTCTCCCTGTGCCCTGGCCAGCAGATTTAAAAAAAATTGGTAATTCGTCTGTATCAAAAGCAAAGATTAACGGTATTATTATAATACGATTCACTGATCACAGGCCTTTATAGGAGTTCATCATTCGGTTCTTAAAAAAAAGCTTTTAAAACGCACTGTAAAGTGTTTCGATGAGGCACTCACTATTGGAAGAAGAAATAATTGTCACGGTAAATAAATCTCATTCATGTTATAGCCGGTTCGATTTACTGAGGGGCATGCGTGTGGAGAGGAGGGGATCAGAATCTATCTTCACTTGGTATCTAAACATCAACAGTCCAGGAGGGGGTTCGGGTTGGACAGTGACTAGTAGTTGTCCGATTTATTCCTCTCCCTAACACAGGATCGCTGAGTCTGATGGACTCAGCAACCCAACCATTGCCCTCCCTGCCTCGAGATACAGAGACCTGTAGCGTAGTGGTTAGATCACTCGCCTCACAAGCGAGGGGACCCGGGTTTGATTCCTGGGCTGGTGAGGGGGTAGTGGGGGGAGGGGTGAAACCTTAGGCACATTTCCTTACTCCACATACCTGTTTGTCCAACTGTAACTACGAACTCAGTTGTTTGAGAATTGGCAAATTGATTTTCCGGGGGGTAATAATCCCTTCAGTAATAATAAGAATAATTGGGTCAGTCAATCCACGACTGTATATGGGACACTGCTGTGCGCTATTGGCTGCCGCATTTTGTTTCGCCCACAAAATATACAGTCAATTCACTTTACGGTATATTCTGTTAATCGCTTTGAGGTTGCCACACACAGTGTCTAACCAAAACCCGCATGGTTCAAGTTCGGATTTAAATGACTTACCAACCTTTATTTACCCTTGATTTGGAATCTGAATCCGCTGGTGTTTAAATCATTCCGATTAATTCCGATCAAATAATTCCGATTAATTATTCCGATTAATTATTCCGATTAATCATTCTGATTCACTGCCGTTATAAATAATAATAATCCTAATAATCCTTGGGTTTCATGTCAGGAGGACGTCTCAAAGTGCTTCACGGGATTTTTACAACATTTGTCCGTATATGTGTGCATTTGTTGGCAAAACTTTAAAGATGATGATTTGTAAGGCGTTGGTGTAGATGAGGGACAGGCCTGGCCTGAGGTACATTATTTGGGATGTACACCTCCTATCTCTGCAAACACTAGTCATTATTTGATAGAAATCTCATTTTCCAAGATCGAGTCCCCAAACTGGTGATCCAAAACAATTGGTTTGTAGAGACATTTAGAAAGAGTGGGCGGCGGTTGCCAGAATAAATCCTTTTAGATTGCTTATTACTGTCCTTTTAACCTTGAATTAACTCTGTCTTTCACTGCGGTGTGTGATCATTGGGAAAGTCAGCAAAGTAGGTAGGGGACTGACTGACTGTCTGTCTCAGAGACAGCCTCGCTAGACTATTTGCTCCTCGCATCTAAGCGAACTGTTCCCGCTGTTAACTTTTAATAATGGTGCGATTATTTATTCAAAGGTTTCCAAAGTAGACATTAAAGTCTCCTGGGTGGGGGGGATGCGGGGGGGGGGGGGATGGGGGGGGCGGGTTGAGGGGAATTATCATCTTATTAGTTTGTGCACTTTGCGCAACAGCTTTCATAAGGTCCTTGCAAGATTTCATTGACTCACTTGCTGTATATGTTCCAATTTCACCCACTTGCAATTTGGAATTCCCATAGTGTAGCACTTAGCGCTCTCACCTGGCAAGCGAGAGGATCTGGGTTCGATTCCCGGGCGAGACGTAACCTTAGGCGACTTTCCTTACTTCACACACCTCTATTTAACTCGCATTAAGTAGGAACTCAGGTGTTGGTGAATTGCTTTCCGGGAGGTAATAAACCCTAAAAAAAAATACACTAGCGTTAAGAGATCTGAAAAAAAAGATTTGTTGGTTTTGTTGCGATTCTGCACACACACACTTGTTGCAAAACTCCCTCCTTTAGGTGAGACATTAAACCAAGGTCCCGTCTGCCTGTTCAGGTTGACGTCAAAGAACCCAATACCTCTGTTCAAAAAGGAAAGAGATTTTCTCTCTCTCAGTGTCCTGGCCGACAATCCGCCAAAAGAAAATTGTTCACTCACTCCATTGCTGTTTGAGGGACATTGCTGCGTACAACTGGCTGACGCAGTTCTCCCCCCGAAATACTGTATGTAGTCACTCCACTTTAAAGCGTATCCTGTGAAGGGTTTTGAGGCGTCTCGACAAAGCGATCAGGCGCTATATCAAATGCAAGGATTATCATTCATTATTATCGTTACTTTTACTTTTTTTTTAAAGAATCTTAAATGTTCAGGATTCTTAGCTTTCATTTAAAAGACTGTCGTTGACTGTTGACCAGAGGCAGAACGAGACCCAGCCTTATTGCTCGATTCCCTTCCTTTCTCACCAATCACTTTGCTTGTCATTTTTAAGATCAAACCAGGTTGCTAGTGATGACTGACTCATTGCCTAACTATACTTCCATTTAAGGCCGGTTTGAAAATAAGACTATATTTCTATCCATCTGAGCCTTGTTAGATGAGACAGCTGCTAACTAGGGATGTGCAGACTCTCCTTTAGGACTGCCCTCGCCTCCAGCCCTGTGTGTAGTGTAATGTCCTCTGGATTTCCATTTTAATTTAGCAAAGTAATCCCTGCCTTTCCTCGAAGCCCATCCATTTGTGTGGCAATCCGCCCGAGTGCTTTCCTTCCTGAGCCTGGAGGATTTGCGATGGGAACAGGTGCACACTTTGCTACCTGATTAATTATACGTAATACTCCTGCCCTTCCTAATTGCTAATCAATTCGTTGCTCAGCCAAACAGAAACAATTACGGTTCATTATTCGTCAGAAGCCGCAGTTCCATCCAGTGTGAGCCTCATCCTCGCTGGGATTAGCGCGTACACAGTGCCTGCAGGAAGCTCTCGTCTGCTTCTTAGCATAAGGGGTAAGGTCGAGCCACACCACAGGCTGTTGCTTTGCTACTGGCTGGCAGTCGATTGATCTGTCATTTCCCCCTTCAGCGTTGTGTTAATAATAATAATCCCTGCATTTGATATAGCGCTTTTCACGTCTTCTAGACTATGCGTTTCACAGAGTATACCGTAAAGTGAATTTTTTTATTTTTATTTATACGGCACAAAAGGAGGCCACTCGGCCCATCTAGTCTGTGCCGGCTCTTTGAACAGAGCAACTCAATCCCACTGCCCAGCTCTCTCCCAATAACCTAACAGACCTGTTCTTCCTAAATAAAGATCTAGTTCCATTTTAAAAACTGATATGGAATCTGCCTCCACCAACTTTTCAGGCAATGCATTCCAGATTCGAACAACCTGCTGAGTGAAAAAAAAATTATCCTCGCCTCCCCTCTGCTTCGTTTTGAAACTATTTTAAATCTGTGACCACGAGTCACTGATTCGCCCACCAGTGGAAACAGTCTTTCCCTATTCACCCTTCAAAACCTCTCATAATCTTATAAACCTCTATTAAGTCTTATATAACCTCTATTTGACTGTATATTTGGGGGCAAAACACGGCAGCCAATTGCACACAGGAGCGTCCCCATAAACAGTCGTGGATTGAAATGACCAATTTAATAATAATAATAATAATAATTGCATTTCATACAGCGCCTTCTCATGCCTTCTTCTCGAGAAGTCTCAAAACACTTCACAGGATATACTGTAATATGAATGCACTGTATTTTCTGGGTGAAACGCGGTAGCCAATTGCGCACATCAGTGTGCCACAAACAGTCGTGGAATGAGTGACCACATTTTTTTGGGGGGGCGGGATAATTACTTCCAGAAGGTGATCCACCAATCGTCTAGCGACCGGGTTTTCCTACTTACTGCTAGGTAAACAGAGCCGAGTTGAGTAAGGTTTCGCCCCTACCTGGGAAAATCAAACCCAAGTCCTCTCGAATACTCCAGCCACTGAGCTACACTGAGCGACTTTGGGACATGAGTCTACAGGGGAGTTGGAGAGCAAAGTAGCGTTTGCAAACCCGGGCGTAATGTTTCATCTAAGATTGCCTTTCTTTTTTGCACAGCTGTCTACAGTCACAAGCCAGACCTGTCCCAGTATCACACCAGCATCTTCCCTCAGACAATGGTGTTCACTGATGCCAGCAACATCAGCACCTTGGCCAGCCTGCCCATGGCTAAACAGGTAACCACGCACACCACAACCTTTCCCTGTGAAAAGCTCCCTCTCTCTCTGTCTGAAAAATATCATCGAGGCCATCTCAAAGCGCTTCAAGGAATATGCTGTAAAGTGAAATGACTGTAATATTCTGTGGGTAAAACAAAATACATAATCGTATTGCTGGGGTATTGGAAGAAGGAGGGAGGGGTGGGTCCATGTAGACATGTCCCCTCCCTCCGCTCAGTGAGCTCCAGCCTCTACGGTCAGGCCCCCAGCATCTCTGCCCCCAGCGTTTGGCACACCATCACACCTTCCCTTCGCCTCGCTCCCTCCCTTGCCTTCTTCAAGCCTGTACTTAAGACCCTCCTCTTCGACCATGCCTTCGGTCACCCTCCTAATCTAACCCTCCTACCCCCTACCCTCCCTGTCTCATATGGTCCTTCTGATCTCAACCCCCAGCTCAGGTCCAAATCCCTGACTGTCCAGCACCTTGTCACATCCTCCCGATGTGAAAGGCGCTGTGTAAATGTTATTTTTTGTTGTTGTTGTTGGAACATATTGGAGCTGGCACCAAAAGGAACATTTGGGAATAAGCATCGATAGATTTTGAGCTCCTGTTACGTGCCTTGTTTCGGAGCGTTAATCACAAGCCTGTCTCCCGCTGGCTTTAACACAATGCGCTGAATGTATCGAAAGAGTCTCCTGCGAGCCACTACCAGAGGAAAAAAATCGCTCGTCCACCCAGCGCCCTGCGGCAGCCAACTACACCCGGCCGAGAAACTTGGCGACATTCAAGTAGCATTTCCCGAGGGACATTTCCCAGCTGTTGCCGGCTATACAGTGCGTGAGTGTGTGTGTGTGTAAGTGTGTGTGTGCGTGTGCGTGTAAATTTTTTTTTAATAAATAAACTCGAGCCGAGCTGCAATTTGGTGGGTGATAAATAGCTCTCGGTCAAGAGAGTATTGCTACACCGAACAGATGCTCTTGGTCAGTCCATCAATCTCCGAAAGGCATTTGACTGCAGCCGAAGCGATTGCATCGCATCCACTCAGTAACACAGCGTTTGTGACACAAAGCATCACCTACAGTAACACAGTGTGTCGCTGACCATCTTCTCCCCTCCACCACCCTCCCGCCTCCCCCCCCCCCTCCCATCCGCTCCCCTGGCCGATTTGCACAGAGCGAATGTCCTCCAAGTGAACGACCGATTTTATCATAATAATGATAATAATAATAATCTTCCTTACAAATTGATATCGTGCCTCATCGCATCCCCGAGACATCGCAAAGCTTTTAAATATGATCGAGCATCGAATTAAAAAATTATTTTCAAATGAGAATTAGATCTTTATTTAGGAAGAACAGGTTAAGGGAAGAGAGCTGGGCAGTGGGATTGAGTTGCTCTTTTCAAAGAGCCAGCACAGACTAGATGGGCCGAATGGCCTCCTTTTGTGCTGTAAGATTCTATGATTCTGTAGACAAAAATTATCTGGCCAAAAATGTCAACCAGGATCCCCAGGTAACAGGTTCTGAGACAATCCAGCAGATAAAATTGTCCATCAACCTTCATGCCTATTTATGGGACATCACTGTGTGCAAATTGGCTGCCGCATTCGCCCGTCGAAAACACACGGTCACTACACTTCACAGGAAATTCTGCGAAGCGCTTTGACATGTCCTCTCGACATCTCAAAAAGATCTGGCATTAAATATTTTCCAGGAAAGGTAGGAAGAGAAGCCGCGCGGTTTGTTACAGTTTAGTTTCAATGAGTAAATGATTAACGTTCACCTGTAACGGTTTCAATGACACATTCCAAAGGCGTAATTGTTTGAAAACTCTACAGTTCAGTGAGGAAACTTGCTCGGCCCTGATTTCGGGCATGAGACGCAGCCTCTTAATCAGTGCCAACGTTGTCACATTCAGTCACACTCAGCCACAGCACAGTCATTCAGAAAGACTATTTCAAGCAGTTTCCAGCTCAAGGTCAGGATTTTTGGCAATTTATTCCAGAAAGGCTTTCTGGTTGCAGTTTTATTTCACAAACACGCTCAGATTTGTCACCAGTCCTCTGCTCATTTCCTCTTTAACCCTGTGTCGAAATCTTGCAGATACGTTCGCCCACAAAACACACGATCACTTCACTTTACGGTAAACCCCGCGAAGAGCTTTGAGGTGTGTTCCGGACATACAATACCAAGTGCAAGGTACTATATCAAAGTAAGGATTATTATTAATAATAATCCTTGTATTTGATATAGCGACTTCTAAATATGTTGTTGAAACATCTCAAAGGGCTTCCCAGGATATATTGTAAAGTGTTTTATTTAGTGGGAGAAACATGGCAGCCAATTGCGCACAACAGTGTCCCACAAACAGTCGTGGATTGAAATGACCAAATTATTAATGTTTTTTTCCCGAAGGATTATTATCAGGCGAGTGGAGTGAAGAACTTGCCTCTCGCAAGTTTGCCTCTCGCTTGCAAGGCGAGTGCTCTAACCACCGAGCTACAGGACTCCACAATAATCCTTCAAGGAAACCCCCCCCACCCAAATAATAATTCGGTCACTCAACCCACAACTGTTGTGCGCAATTTTCCACCACGTTCTGCCCACCAAATATTTTTTTAAAAACGCTTTGCAGTATAAATATACAGTACATTCTGTGAAGCTCTGTGAGGCGTCTCGAAGACGTGAAAAGCACTGTATCAAACACAAGGATTACTATTATTATATTATTATTATTATAACGACGATCTTTGTTACAAGGCAGAGTCTGAAAATTATCTTTCCACCTCTGACTGCAAGGGCTGGGAGCGGGTAGTGATTGGCAACTAAGCGGCGTATCTCTTTAACTCCTACTGTTTGTTCCATTCCAGGTGCTGCTGGCTAACGCGGAAAATCAGTCTGAGATCCACACATCAGTGCAGCAGCCTCCCTTACACACTCAGGATGGCTCCCTCCAACATGTTCAGACTACTCACAGGGTCTCCTCCAGTCCAGCTGTTACCACAGGTAAAGTTTGAGATGAAGTAGTAATAATAATAATAATAATAACACTTGCATTTGATTTAACACTTTTCACGTCTTCTAGACGTCTCAAAGCGCTTCACAGAATATACTGTAAAGTGAATTGACTGTATATTTTTGGGGGCGAAACCCGGCAGCCAATTGCGCACAGCAGTGTCCTCACAAATAGTCGTGGATTGAAATGACCAATTTTTATTATTGTGTTTTTTTTTTGGAGGGATTATTGTTAGGCGCATGTGTGTGTGTGGAGTAAGGAAACTTGCCCAAGGTTTCGCCCTGACCTGCCTGGATTCGAACACAGGTCTCACGTTTGTAAGGCGAGCGCTCTAACCGCTGAGCTACAGACCTCATCATTCTACATAGATATGGAATCCTGATAATTAGAGCACTCGCCGCACAAGGGAGAGGACCTGGGATCGATTCCCGGTGCAGGTCAGGGCCAAAACATAAATAATTTGGTCACTTCAATCCATGACTGTTTGTGGGACAGTGCTGAGCGCAATTGGCTGCCGCTTTTTACCCGCAATATATACAGTATAGTCAATTAATTCACTTTTTCAGTACATTCTGTGAAGCGCTTTGACATATCAAATGACAGGTAATTATTATTACCGCAGCGAGGAAACGCCTAGTTTGTATGTAACAATGAGGAAACCTAATTAAAAAATGATTTAAACATATTTTGGGATCCAACCACACCTTCAAGAGTGAGGTTGATAAATGTTTGGTAGGTCAGGGTGAAAGTGGGAAATTGTATTCGAAAGGATTAATCAAGATACAGCTCAGCCATGAACTAATTAAATGGCGGAACAGGCTCGATGGGCTGAATGGCATACTCCTGCTCCTATGTTCCCAAACGTTCGCTTATTTAAAATTTGGCCGGTCTGACGGGAATAGTACCTACAGTTTAGAATGTGGATCGTACAGAGATCGTACAGAGATATTATGATTCCCTCCTTCCCTTACACAATTGCGGCTGGAATGTCAGCCTAGGCTGTCACCTCAAAGTCTGCCACCTTCTGTCCCTGAGGCCTTTCCTTAAAGAAATGCATGGAGAAAAATTCCGGTGAGCAGGACCTCAGTTGACTTTGCCCAACGCATTGAGCAATTGTTCCACCGGTTAGATAACACCCGCTTTCTTCTCTCCGATGAAGAGATAACAGCGAATGCTGGGTATCTGAGTGCCTGTTCATGGATTCCAGGTCCAAGCAGAGTCCTGTGGCTCAGTGGTTAGAGCGCTTGCCTTACAAGCGAGAGACCTGGGTTCAATTCCAGGCAGGTCAGGGCGAAACCTTGGGCGAGTTTCCTTACTCCACACGACTAGTACTAATCCCTCAAAACAGAACAATAATAAATCGGTCATTTTAATCCACGACACTGCTGTGCGCAATTGGCTGCCGCGTTTCACCCACAAATATACACTTTACAGTACATTCTGTGACGCGCTTCGAGACGTCTAGAAGCCGTGAAAAGCGTTGCATCAAATGCAAGGATTTTTTATGATACAGACACAACAACAACAACTTTGACTTATACAGCGCCCTCCACGTCGGACGGCGTCTCAGAGCGCTTGAAGGTAGTAACAGTTTAGGGCGACTGTTTCCCACAAGGAAGGGAGATTGAGTTGGCCTTTGGTCTCGGTTTGCTCTTGCGCCCCCCCTAGAGGCTAGGTGTTTAAAGTGCATCGCCAGAGGCTTGTGGTCTAGGGTTCAAATACCACCGAGTCTCCACGCTGAGGCGAGGGTGTGTGTTACATTCTCAAGGGACATTGTTGGGTGTTGTGATGGTAACGGAGCGGGGGTTTAATCACTGCATGGCAACAATCCACCACCAGCCCTTTAAAAGGACACGGCACGGCCCTTTAGAGAGAGTCAACTGCAACTACAACAACAATTTTGATTTTACATAGCGTCCTCCACGCCGGACAGTGTCTCATTATTGACGTCTAACCCGAGGAGTTCGTCTGCATTCTCCTCGAGGCATCTTGGGTCGAGTGACGCAGGAACAGACGAGGTCTGGAGTCACATGTCTCCCCTGGAGATTGCTGACTCGGGCGTTTTGGGGGCTTTTATTCCCTCCGTCGTTTCTCCCGCTGCGTGATGTCCGTTCCCCCTTTTAGGGCATTTTAGCGCCCTGGCCACATCGTCAACGCAGCTGGCCCTGTCTACGGCATTGTAGAAATAATAATCCTGGTGTTTTAGTAGAGAGCCTTATCGCGTCTTCGAGACGTCTCAAGGCGCTTCCCAGAATTTACCGTAAAAAGCAAATTGACTGGATATATTTTGTGGGCCAAACGTGGCAGCCAATTGCGCACAGCAGTGTCCCCCCCCAAAAAAAAACAGTCGTGGTGTGAGTGACCAAATTATGATTATTTTTTTGAAGGGATTATTACCCCCCACCCCCTGCCCTCGGGAAAACCCATCTACCAATTGGCTAACCTTGGAAACGTGGGTTAGGTTTCGCCATCGGCCGGGAGTTCGAACCCGGGCCCTCTCGCTTTCGAGCCACCGAGCTACAGGACGCCACGGTACACGTGCCAGAGCCACAGCCGGAGCCCAACTGAGAGGCTGAGAGCCCGAGGCTGATGTTCTTTGTCACTTCTCTTTAATCTTCAAACACAAATCTGCAGCCAGGGCTGTCGGCAGCCATTTCCATCGCCTGCCTGCTCAGGACTGTTCAAAGCTCTCACCGCAGGGAGGTTTTTGTCGAAGTGGGAGGGGGTGGGGGGAGGGGGGGGAGGAAATCCTTTTCCAAACGCTGACAGGGGTGGTGGGAGCGACGGGGCCCACGAGATGGATGTCAAAAAATTTGCTCCATTTATAAGCAGCATGTAACACACGCTGATCGTAGAATCCCACCGCCATTCACCGCGAGAAGACAAACAAAATGGGAGAGTTTTCCACGCAGGCTCGTGTCACTGCAAAGCTGGTGATTTGTGTTATTGCCAGTGTCATTGCCTGTACTCACTGATAATCCTGTACTCCTACCTGTCGATAGGCCTGCTGTTGGTGAGAGTACCGTACAGCTAAATGCTCTCAGTCCCTTTGATGTCCACATTTGTATCTGCAGAGAGAGAGAGAGAAAAAAACCTTGTTACTTTCTTGTTTACTGGAAGCAATTTTTAAAATGTTTTTGAGCGAAAAAAAAGGCAGTTATTTTTATCGATCCGATCTTTTTGCAAATCTCATTGCTTCGGAGTCTAGACACTGAAGGCCCCAAAACAACAACAACAAGAAGAGCTCGCGTTCACATAGCGCCCTTCACCTGGGTTAGCGTCCGCTTGACAATGGCGGAGTCTGACAATGAGCCAGGGGGAGAGGGAGGTCTTTAGGATCTTTCACGTTCCACGTCCCAACCACCCCACCATCGGCTGACAGATTTTATATAAAAATAATTATCATCAGCATTGCTTCTGATATAACGCCTTATCACGTAGTTGATAAGGCCCCAAGCGCTTCACAGAATATATTGTAAAGTGGATTAACTGTGTATTTTGCGGGCCATGTAAAATGGTAGATCCTTATAGAGGGAGTCATAAGAAGGAAAATCTTATGTCTGTTTGTGTGTGAGAGAGAGAGAGAGAGAGAGAGAAAACAACTATCTCACGGGTGCAGGCGCGGAGACACCAGCCTCCACTTTCAATTCATTCTGAGAATCAAAGGGGCAATGAGTTGGCCTCAGAGTTGGCATCAGTGCCAAGGTGGCCTGAGGTAGTGGAAGCTTAGGTGCTGGCATTTGATTTGAAAGTTAACGGGGTGACGGCTTCAAACGTGTTTCAGTCAGTCTGAAGAAAGTTTTCTTTTTTCTCTCCCACCCAACTCTCCTTCTTCCCTCCTCTCCCCTCCCTCCTCCCCTCTCTCTCCCTCGGTGCCTCTCCCTCGCCTCCTCTCCCTCCCTTCACCCCCTCCCTCCCGTTCTTTGTTCACAGTCGCTTCAGGTAGTCTGGTCATGTACCAGAACACGCAGCCAGCAGACACGCACAGCCACCTGCTGTCACCCAGTCACAGCGCCATCGAGGCCTTCATCCCACAGCAGATGGCGTCTGTGGCGCCGTAACCACGGCAACCAGAGCAGACTGTCTCCTCGTAACGTGCTTCCAGCCTGGATCAAGATGTCCCATTTTATGCACCTCACACACTTCACCTCACCCATCCAACCACTCATCCACTCACCCAACCCAACTACCCACCCTCCCAACCACTCACCCACTTCACCCACCCACACCACCCACCTCACTCACCCACCCACCCCACCTCACACACTTCACCTCACCCACCCAACCATCCACCCACCCAGCCCACCTCACCTACCCAACCACCCATCCACTTCACTCACCCACACCACCCACCTCACTCACCCTCACACCCAACCCACCTCACCCACCCCACCCACCCACCCCACCTCACACACTTCACCTCACCCACCCAACCATCCACCCACCCAGCCCACCTCACCTACCCAACCACCCATCCACTTCACTCACCCACACCACCCACCTCACTCACCCTCACACCCAACCCACCTCACCCACCCCACCCACCCACACCACCTCACCCTCCTCACCCAACCACCCACCTCACTCACCCAACCACCCACCAAACCCACCTCACACACCTCACTCACCTAACCACCTCACCCACTCAACCCACCTCACCCACCTTCCTCACATACCCAACCACCCACCCAACCATCCACCTATCCAACCCACCTCATCCACCCACCCATCTCACACACTTCACCCACCCCACCCACCCATCTCACTCACCCACTTCACCTCACGCAACCACCCACCCATCTCACCCACACCACCCACCTCACCCACTCATCCGCCCACCCACCTCACCCACACCACCCACTCATCCGCCCACCCACCACACCCATACCCACCTCACTCACCCTTCCCCACAACCAACTTAACCCTCCCAACTTACCCCCTCCCTCCCTCCCTCCCTCCCTCAATCGCTCACTTGCTCTCCCTCCCTCCCTCCCTCCCTACGGAGGAGGGAAAAATAATAATAATAAATGTTGGGAGGCGAGATGTCAAAAAAGATGTTCTCTGTTACGCCCAATGTAAGAGGCAGCCGTGGAGCTTGTAGGAAAATATTATGGTAGAATATTTTCAGAATATTACAGCGCAGAAGGATGCCATTCCGCCCACCGTGCCCTTATTTATCTGCGGTTTCGCTCTCTTTTTTTTAAAAAAAATCTAAAACTAATTCCATCTCAGCAGAGAGATGAGAGGTGGCCATATGTCAGAGGTTCAACCTCAAATTATTCGTCTTAATTGGTAATAATAATAATCCTTGCTATTTGATGTAGCGCCTCATCACTTCGTTGAGACGTCCCAAAGGGCTTCACAGGATATACTGAAAAGTGAATCGACTGTATATTTTGTGGGGGAAAATATTTACATGTGGAGTGTGGGAGAGGTGGGGGGGGGGGGGGGGGGGGGGGGGGGCGGTGGGAACAAATCCACAGGCTCGAAACAGTTTCCAGCCTCCCCTTCCCTTCAAATTGTGTGCCACGCAAATGAAGTTCTCGTCGTCAAATCTAAGCTTTGATTCTTAAAATCCTTTTGTAAAATATGCATCAAAGCTGCCACATGTTTCCATAGCTTTTTGTTTGGGGAGGGAGGTGGTGGAGGCATTTGATCATCCTCACCCTCCCCCCCACCCATCTCCTCCCTCACTCACCACCCATTTTCCACCCCCTCCCCCACCCTCCTCCCCCCCCCGTTTGGCAAATAGATGGTTTAGAAGCTCACCCTTCGGTTCGAAGTGGCTGCACTTCATTTTGTAAGCTCTGTGTAATTCAGGGTCACTTCAAAGCCGCCTCACGTACAGTATTAAACACAGCAGGTTCAGATGATGTTCACGCCTTGTTTTTTTTCTGTCTCTCTCTCTCTCTCCCCCTCTATCCACCCAAGGCTTTTCCTGTTAAATGCCAAGGTTTACACGAAGAAATAGCAGTACAGTAAATCCGTATAATTTGTATCATACCCAAGTTGTTGGGTCAGGGTTATCGAGGGACCCCGACGAGGCAAAGGCAGGTAAGTGGAGTTGAGGTACAGATCAGACGTGATCTAATAGAATGGCGGAACAGGCTCGAGGGGCTGAATGGCCTCCTCCTGTTTCTATCTGCCCGCACCCACTTCAAGAGTTTTATGTTCTATCCAAGTTTGATGTAGCGCAAACTTGGGAACATACATTAAATATGATTGGTGCAAAGTGACATGACTTATGTGAGGTTATAATATAATAAAATAATATTACTGTCATAGGTTTATAGTAATCGCAGCGTGCTGTGACATTTGGTCCCTCGTTTGCAAAGACAGGGAGACATTTGCATTTTTATATGGTCCTTTATCGTGTCAAAGCCTCTCCAAGCGCTTCACAAACAATGCCAAGTGTGGTAGTGACTTGTTTTTTTTGTAGGCAAACGCAGGAGTCATTTGAGCCAGTGAGGTCCCACAAACAAGCTGCTCCTACTTCTTGGGGACTCCATAAACAGGGGGATACACTACAATATAGTGACCGGGTGGGGGGAGGTGGGTGGTGGAGGGGGTGGGGGTGTCTAGAAGGGAATTTAGGAGGAACTTCACACAGAGAGGGCAGTGAGAATGTGGAACTTGCTGCCTGAAGCGGTGGTGGACGTCGACAGCATAGACATATTTAAGAAGAAACGTGAGGTGAATAGAAGGGTTTATACGAACGAGTAAAGAGTTTGCGAAGTCTCCACCAACAGGGCACAGACCGGTTGGGCCGAATGGCCTGGTTTCCGTGCTGCACATTGTTTGCAAATCAATATAAATCCAGGTAAAAAGCTCCGAGATGACTGGCCAATTAACATGGAGGAACTTTAGAGGTTTGGTGTACACTATACCAAGGGGATGAAGTTCCAATTGCTGGGCGCAATTGGCTGCTGCGATTCGCCCACAAATATACAGTCAATTCACTTTACAGTATATTCTGTGAAGCGCTTTGGGACGTCGATAAGATGTGAAAAGCGCTATATCAAATGCAAGAATTATTATTATTCTGTCTCAGTCATAGATAGATAATAATAATACTTGCATTTGATATAGTGCCTTATCACTTCGACAAGGCGTCTTGAAGCACTCAACAGGATATACTGTAAATATGATTGGTGCAAAGTGACATGACTTATGTGAGGTTATGATATAATAAAATAATATTACTGTCATAGGTTTATAGTAATCGCAGCGTGCTGTGATGTTTGGTCTCTCGTTTGGTGTTACTGTGTATTTTGTTAGCAAACTGGACACTAGAAGGATCGTATGCTTTGGATTCTGAATAGCTACAGCTTCAGCTGATGGCAGACACAGAGAATAACAGCAATTTGCATTTATACAGCGCCCTTCAATTAGGGTCTGAAAGACAGAAAGAGAGGGAGGCGAGATAGAGTAATACAGTACAGTAATGGCAGGGTCAGTCTGTCTGAGGGAGGGAGAAGGAGGGAGAGAGAGAGAGAGGTGGGAGGGAGTTCTAGAGGAGAAGTGGTGCTGTGCTGTGATTCCAGCAGAGAGAGAAAGGGAGGGAGAGAAAGGGGGTGTAGAGCGCCTGAGAGAGAAAATAATTGCCTAGGCCTGTCTCCGTGAGGTCAGACGCCCTTGGAAAACCACAACGGTTTTACCGTGGGAGCCTCATTCAACCAGAATGATAGACTGAAAGATAGGTGTCATTTGTCACCGGCAATGAACGCTCATTAAAGAGATCCTTGAGCAGTGCTCACTGCAAAGGACATCTGATCAATGTTAACCCACCAGTGTCAAATGGGAGATAGCCTCACACTCAATCAAACACCAAGGTCAATAAAGAAAGCTTGGCTGTTCCTTTGTATCTGCCGGAGGTGCGATTGGAGGAGCTTTTTGTTTGAAAGGGTTTTTCCTCCCCCCCACACCCCCCGCCCCCTCTCTGTCTCCCTCTCTCTCTCTCAGAAAGACTGACCCTAATACATATATGACCTTAATCTCCGAGCCTTAATGATTGTTTTTTTTAATCAAACAGCAATCTCCTGTCTTTGTGGAACAGGTTTCCTCCCAGATTGGAACTCAGTCTTGAATCTCACAATCTGTGCTGCTTGTGAAAATTAAATGTTTGATGTGGAGGGGGGAGTGGGGGGGAATCATTTTTCTTTTTCGATCCTTTTATTACCCCCAGCACCGTCACTACACATTACTGTATGAATCAGTTAATATCAAATGAGACAGTATGTATAACTGGTTATTATGCTGTCAACAGATAGGCATTTTGCTGTGTTGTTTGTCATGTGTATATGTTTAGATATCAGCCTGGCTCAGTTGGTAGCACTCTCAACAACAACAACAACAAAATTATATTTATATAGAGTCTTTCATGTCAGGAGGACATCCCAAGGTGCTGGATGGAGATATAGTATTCCGGTCCCACGTTGTGGGGTAGGGATTAGGCAGGGAGGGGGGATGGAGGTTGATGTAAAACACGGGTCAAAGCGGTGGGCCTTGAGGGGGGCTGGAAGGGTCTCTGAGTCAGAAGGTTGTGGTTTTAAGCCCCCCCATGTTGGGACTTTAATCTCACGCAGTCTAGACTTGACACTGGAATGTGGTGCTAAGGATGAGCTGCCTTGAAGGAGGCCAGGAAGGTGGTGAGGCGGAGGGACTGCAGGATGAAGTTCCAGGGGGTTGGGGGCAGAGTGGCTAAAGGCTCGCCCGCCAATGTGGGGTGCATGTGTTGGGGGGGGGGGGGGGTGGAGCAGGCCAGAGCAACAAGAAAATTACATTTACCAAACATTCTTCCTTCATTTAATGACCGACCGCTTGTGGGACATTGCTTTGCACAAAATGTGCTTGCCTACAAAATACCGTCACTACACTTTATTGCGAAGTCCTGGGAAACGCTTTGAGATGTCCCCCTGAAACGACAGGCTGTATAAAAAATGCAACAACAACAACGACTTGCATTTACATAGCGCCCTTGACGTGGGGTAGCATCCTGGAATGCTAGGATTATTATTTTATTAATGCATGCGATATGGGTTAAGGATATGGGGATAGGCTGGGGGCAATGGGTTAGAAAGTACAGCTTACACTTGAGAGTTACTTTGGCCGCGTTTTCAGCCACTGCTTCCCAAAACTCTGGCATACCCTTCCTCTCCCTCCGCCTTGCCCCTTTCTTCCCCATCTCCAGGTCGCTCAAAGAGGACCTTCCTCTTTGACCATGCCTATGGTCACCTCCCCCTCCTTGTGGCTTGGGTTTTGGGCTCCACCGTCAGGTGCTCTGGTCACGCTACCCTGCGTGAGTGAGGGGCGTTATACAACTGCAAGTTGTCGTTATTGTAATTCCTACGATTCTACAATCTCCCGCTTGACTGCAGGTACTGCCTCCTCCAAAGTGACCTGATCTGCTCCCCCGCACTCACTTCACCATCACTTACAGGTCAAACGCAAATCCATTTTGTGAAGCCAACAGAAATAGAACCAAATCGAGGCTGATGAAGTGGCCTGATTTTGAGAAGCAAGAGTAAAGGACGGCGTGACTCTTTGTTTGGAAAAGCTTGGCAAAGTCAAGCCTGTTGCTACACTATTCCACAGTCAACAACAGGAGCAGCTCTTGTGTTTAAATAGAGCCCGTCACGTAGGGTAGCATCCCGGAGGACTATTCTAAACTCATGAGGGGACGAGAGGATGGCAGGACTCACTTAAGCCACACATAGAAGTACAAGACTACATCATCGTGTGGGTTTCTAGTGGGGAACACAAAGGGTGCTGGAATTCACCCAAAGGTGGGACTCAATCTGGAACTCTCTCCTTAAAGAATGGTTGCTGGATCAATTCAAATTTTGATCCTCGTCCTCACCTTCAAGACCATTCATGGCCTTGTTCCCCCGCCCCCGCCCCCCCAACCTCTCCGACCTGCTGTCCCCCTATCAACCTCCCCGTCCCCTTCGTTCAGCTGGCTCTGGCCTGTTCCATGTCCTCTGCCCCATTTTCAGCGGATGGGTTTTCAGCCTCTCTGCCCCCACACTCTGGAACTCCATCCCATAGTCCCTTCACCTCGCTCCCTCCCTCACCTCCTTCAAGGCCGGTCTCAAGACCCTCCTCTTTGACCGTACCTTCTGCTGCCCTCCCAACTCTCTCCCTCCTAACTCTCTCCTGCCCTTTGCCCCTACCCTACCCCTCTCGCTTGCTTGGGTCCCGACCTGACTGTTCAGCTCCTTGGGACGGGAAAGACGCTCTATAAATGTAATTTTCATTGTTGTTTGTTTGATAGATTTTTGATAGGACAGGGATTGCAGCAGAAGTGGGTAAATGGATCCAACTGAATGGCAGAAGAGACTCAATGGGCTGAATGGTCTACACCTGGTCCCATACATTTCTATGGCGTCTTTTACTTCGGGAGGGTGTCCCAAAGCACTGGACTGTCGAGACGGTGGTTGGGATTAGGAGGGAGGGAGGGCATCAAAGGCACTTTATCTGGGGTCCTGGAGTCCACCCGCCTTGCAAGTAAGAGCCATGGGTTTGATTCCCGGTCAGGGCGAAACCTCGGACAAGTTTCCTTACTCCAACGCCTGATAATAATCCCTCAAAAAAAATAATTGGGTCGTTTCAATCCACGACTGTTTGTGAAACACTGCAGTTTGCAATTGGCTGCCGGATTTTGCCCACAAATATACATTTACTTTACTGTGACACGCTTTGAGACGTCTAGAAGAAGTGAATGCATACACCAAATGCAAGGAATATTGTTAGTATTAAAGAAATGCGATGTGTTGTTATTGAAATCCAAAGTGAGCCTTTAAGACATTCTCTTGACATGAAAGCCGTTACATCAAATGCAAGAATTATTATTATTATTACCAATCATCACTGTGAGACCGCTGTTTTAAGGCCAACATTCGCTTATTTTGTCTCAGGAACTGCACCGGCTCGTCGCACTTAAATCCTCTGCGGAAACATTGAAAAGGTTTTTCAGCCCCTCATCAGTCGGGATTGGAATCAATTTTGTGTACAGAGATGAAGGGTCAGTCTCAATTAACCTTTCGTGCCATCCAATCCTTCCAAACTAAATTCAAATAAAAAATTATTTCGACGTATAATGATGTTATAACCATGTATGGGTGGTTATTTCTCCCTCCCTCTCCCCCACCCACCAACTCACAGACCTTGTCTTCGGCCACAAGGTTAAATCCCATCTCATCTATTATAGAAGAGATTCAGTGCTTTCTAAAATAATAATTCCTTTCACATCGGGAGGATTACTCCGAAGCACTTTGCATGACATACCGGGAAGTGTATTGTGTAGGTAAGCGCGGCAGCCAGTTTGTCCCAGAAACAGCCATGAAGTGAGTAAACCGACTTTATTCAAAGGGGTTGGCCAGGAAACCGGGAGAGAGAAACTCCCTTTAACTTCTTTTTTTGATTGGCGCCATGGGATCCACCTCCTCAGGCAGATGGACTAACTCTGTTTAAAGTCTCAGCCAGTGTGTCTCCAACAACACAGCATTTCCTTAGCGTCGCACTAATCTGTGAGTGTAAAGTCCTGACTCGGGGGAGGTGGGAGGGCGGCTTAAACCCCCCAATGGGCTCTCAAACTCAGAGGCAAGAGCGCTGGCTACTGACTGAGCTGAGACTTAAACTGAGGAACACAAGTGTTTCCACAAGGCAGCCAGTTTTGTCATATGTTTAGGTCTTTCGCATCCTCTGCAGTTAATTATTTTGTCTTGTATTTAATGATACTTTTAAGGATATTAAATGAACTTGCTGTCAGACATCTGACAGCTTTAAGATGCTAACAACTGATGTGAGCAGGAGCACTGAATATCCACACACACCCACATCAAAGTCTAGCACCAGATAAACAGCTAACAGGGAAATTGAAATTCCAGGTATTAATCTCTAACCTTGTCTTGATAGGCAGTTTCCTGCGCTGTGCACAGTTTCGTGCCCCAAAATATATAGTCAATACTCTTTGCAACAACAACAACTTTGATTTATATAGTGCCCTCCGTGGCGGACGGCATCTCAGGGCGCTTCACAACAACGGATCCCGGGACCGAGCAAGAGGCAGGGGTAGAAAGGTGACCAAAGGCGCGGTTGAAGAGAAAGGTTTTTAGCTGAGACCTGAAACTGGGAAGAGAGTGGAGGGGGGGGGCGGGCGAGGCGAAGGGAGTGAGTTCCAGAGCCTCGGGGCGTAGTGGCTGAAGGAACGGCCGCCAATGGTGGAGCGGAGGATTCGGGGAGACATGGGTTTGATTCCCGGTCAGGGCGAAACCTCGGACAAGTTTCCTTACTCCGACGCCTGATAATAATCCCTCAAAAAAAATAATTGGGTCGTTTCAATCCACGACTGTTTGTGAAACACTGCAGTTTGCAATTGGCTGCCGGATTTTGCCCACAAATATACATTTACTTTACTGTGACACGCTTTGAGACGTCTAGAAGAAGTGAATGCATACACCAAATGCAAGGAATATTGTTAGTATTAAAGCAATGCGATGTGTTGTTATTGAAATCCAAAGTGAGCCTTTAAGACATTCTCCTGACATGAAAGCCGTTATATCAAATGCAAGAATTATTATTATTATTACCAATCATCACTGTGAGACCGCTGTTTTAAGGCCAACATTCGCTTATTTTGTCTCAGGCATTTATATAGCGCCTTGGGTGTTAGTCGAATTGGCCGATTGCCTTCAACAAAATATTTGCTCAATCCACATCGGTTATTGGGACACCGCTGTGAGCAATTGGCTGCCGCGTTTGGCCCACAATCCAGTTTAACTTGTATCCTGTGAATCTCTTTAAGACGTCTCAACGATATGATAAGACGCTGCATCAAATAAAAGGGTTGTTATTATTATTATTATCATCTTCGAGCGGGTTCACAAAGAGGTTTCTAAGGCATTGATATGAGCGTGATTGATGTACTTGTGAAAGGCACAGGGATTTATTTTCCTACCATTTAAAATGGTTCAGAGAAGAAATTGAGGTAAATGATAACTACCTGATTGATCCTGTGGAGTCCTGTAGCTCAGTGGTTAGAGCGCTCGTCTTACAAGCGCGAGACCTGTGTTTCGAATCCAGGCAGGTCAGGGCGGGCGAAACCTCGAGCAAGTTTCCTTACTTCACACACCTGATAATAATCGCTCGAAAAAAGTACACTAATAAAATGGTCATTTCAACCCACGAGTGTTTGTGGGGACACTACTGTGCACAATTGGCTGCCATGTATCGCCCAAAAACTATACAGTCAATTCAATTTACAGTATATTCTGTGAAGCGCTTCGAGACGTCGATAAGATAAGGATAGCACTAGATCAAATGCAAGGCTTATTATTATTATTTTTATTATTACAAAGCATTGCAACCACCTTTTTTCCTTTCCCAAGCTCAGTGAAGTCATCTACCCCTCTCATAGGTCTTGTTTTCTGCCTTTCAGATTCGCTTTCGCACCTTATTGGCATCTTGCGCCTGTGTTAACCTCCATTGCAGGTTTATCCAAATACAGTAACAACATTTTCGGTTCACGATTTGCAGCGTTCGTAACCGAATGAAGTACGTATAACCTCAAAAAATAAAACTTAAAACGTTTTCAATCTTTGCTTCTAACGTTTAGGCGCAGAAGCACTGAGCATCAATTTTTACATAAGAGTATTTGATTTATTGAATTATAAAGATATTTCTGATGCATTTCATTAAGCCAGACAGGGCTATAGATCCCATTGTTCCCAAGACACCAGCCTCAATGTGAATCCTGATACAGATGTTTCTGCTCTGTGAAATCAAGCGGAAAGGTAGCATAGCATTTCATTTTTAAAGGATCCTTATGTGGTTAGAGTGAATTTTAATGCTGGCACCTGCCATAATATTCAAACTACTTTCAGCGCAAATTAATAACTTAAATCGAGCCTTTCTCTTCCGTCCTTTAAACACCATTCCCCACAGATGGCATTTAATCTTGTTTATACAGTATTTCACTGATGTTGAATATCGTGTCAGGCGGTGTTTCTTGGTAAAATACAAAATGAAACAGATAACAGGCTGATTTCTAATTAAAGGGTGACACCAAGCCACGTTTAACTGTGAGCATCAAAAGGAAATTAATAAAATAATCTTATGTTTGATGCAGCGCCTTTTGCTGGAGCTTCTGGGGCTCAGTGGTTAGAGCGTTCGCCTTACAAGCCTGAGACCTGTGTTCGAAACCAGGCAGGTCAGGGCCAAACCTTGGGCGAGTTTCCTTACTCCACGCATACATCTAATAATAACAATCCGTCCCCAAAAAATAAATACGCACAATACTAAAAAAAAATTGGTCATTTCAATCCACGACTGTTTGTGGGATTGACTGCTGAGCGCCATTGGCTGCCGCGTTTCGCCCACAAATATATAGTCAGTTCACTTTACAGTATATCCTGTGAAGCGCTTTGAGACGTCAAAGATGTGAAAAGCCCGGTATCAAATGCAAGGAATATTATTATTATTATTATCATGTTGTTGAAACGCCTCAAACCGCTTTGCAGAGTTTACTGTAGTGACTGTGCATTTTGTGGTTACTCTGGCAGCCAATTTGCGCATAGCAATATCTAGTTTTATCTGGAGATTGTTGGCCAGGACACCGGGGGGAGAGAAACTCCCTTCTCTATTTGAATAGCTCAGTGCAAATTTTAACGTCCACCTGAACAGGCAGACAGACCAGTTTAACATCTCATCCGAAGACAGCACCTCAACGTACCATTCCCCCAGCACTGCATTGTGTTGAGCCTAGACTGGGAGTTCCAAATCCCAACACGGAGTCCCGTTGCACTAGAGCACTCGCCTCGCAAGTGAGCGACTTGGGTTCGATTCCCGGGAGGGTGAAATGTTGGGCAAGTTTCCTTACTCCGCAACACACTCCTCTGTTTACCTAGCACTAATTAGGACCCTGGTTGTTAGTAGATTTTCTGGGGGTAATAATACCTTAGAAAAAAATTAATCGGTCGCTTCAATCCATGACTGTTTGTGGGGACACTGCTGTGAGCAATTGGCTGCTGCGTTTCGCCCACAAAATATACAGTCAATTCGCTTGGCAGAATAATCTGTGAAGCGCTTTGAGACGTCTAGAAGACGTGAAAAGCGCTGTGTCAAACGCAAGGGTTGTTACTAATATTATTATTATTAAAACACTCCAATTGCGAGACAAAGAGATCCTATGCCACGGTTTCGAAGAAGGTCTGATTTTCGCCTCGTTGTTGGCTGTAAAACCAATTATTTTGAAATTGTAAGACTTGTGAAAAATTCAGACTCGGGCTTAATTTGGGAGATGGTTCACAAGCACATCGGAAAATCGAACTGCGAATTGTACACATGCTCTTACTCTTTGAGGCTGGGCGCTGTGACTAGGGCAACCACGCTTTTGTATGTACAGTTCTCATTTTGCACCCACTGAATAGACAGCACCATTCCAAGGTCACATATGGCTTAACTCAGAATCACAGACAACACCCTACCCCCTCCCCCCACCCCACCAACTGCCCCTTACCCCCATCTCTGTGTTTAACACTCATGTCCCTTGGGAAATAAAACAAATTTAGGCAACAGGCATGAGAAGGTCTCGTTCATTGTTTTTCACGCCGCCTTACACGCATAATACCAACCGGACACTCAGAAAGACAGGCGAGTTTCTGCCAGTGTCTGCGGACAATCGATCGTTCAACCGCTGGCTGTGCAGAAAGTGACTGCCACCTCGGGTGCATGACCTCTCCACGTCACGGAATTGGTGCAGAGCCTTGGTGTCTGTCTGAAACACTGACTGTCCAGTGCCTTGGGACGTCCTCTCGACGTGAAAGACGCTATACAAATGTAATTTTGTTGTTGTTGTGGTCTTATGGCGCACCATATCGTAATGGTTACCAAGCAAGAGAAATCAAGATCTTTGTCCTCACTTTCAAATCCTTCCCTCCTCGCTCACCCCCACCTCCTAATGGAGTGGACCTCCTAGGAGGTCCTAGTGGACCTCCTAATACCCTGACAATTCCAGGGTCTATAAAAGTGTAAATTATAAATAATAATAATGCAATAATCCTTGCATTTGATGTAGAGCTTTTCACATCTTATCGACGTCTCGAAACGCTTCACGGAATGTACTGTAAAGTGAATTTTAACGCCGTTGTTTGATTGCCTTCGCGACGGTTTGCGGGACGTCGCCGCGCACAAATTGGCTGCTGCGTTCGCCTTCAAAAATACACGGTCGCTTCGCTTGACGTTGAGCCTTGTGAAGAGTTTTGAGATGTCCCCACCATGAGAAAGCCGCTGCATCAAATCGCAAGGGTTATTGTTGTTGCGTACTGTACTATAGAGAATGAATGATGGGGAGAATCATACAAGAGAAAGAGAGTTGTTCTAACCTATCCCACGTAAAGATGTAAAGCACTTCTTAAACTCAGCGCCTTGGGACGTCCTCCCGACGTGAAAGGTGCTCTATAAATGTAATTTTGTTGTTGCTGTTGTTGTGGTTAAACTCAGCGTTAATCGTGGCAGCTGGTTTAATGCAGTCCTTGGGAAAAATGTTCAAGGCAATGGGATTAAGGGTGAGGCAATGAGACACACCAAGTCACTGCTGTCTGAGAGACTCCAAACAGAAGCAGGCCTGTCTTGGCTTGGCCTGCCCTTGGTTCAACAGGTTTCCTACCAATGTATTTCATTCAAAATAGGGGTGTAGTTCATTCCATTTGAGGTATGCATCCATGGGTGCAGAGCTAGCTTGACACATTCCTTCTAGACATTTTTGCTGTTAAGCGTTGAGCTGGAATGCCTCTATTTGCGTCACCAAATTAACCCACCCAAAAAACGTCATCTTCACAGACACTCAAAGCCCCTGAAGGTGCTGTAATTTATTTTTTTTAAAAAAAATTAAAACGCTGTAATTAACAAGAGGATCCCGTGGGAAATTATTTTTTCTTTCATTGCTGCTACGTAAGAACTTTGCTTTAATTCATCTGCTCTTCAGGACAAGGCTGCACGCAGCTAAAAATGGATCGGTCATGCTAATTCCACGTGTAATTCTGAGCCACAGTGCTGCACTGAGATGATATTAACAATAATAATCCTTGCAGTTTAACGCCTTGTATTGTGGAGCTCCTGTAGCTCGGCGGTTAGAGCACTCGCTTTCACGAGCTTGAGACCCGTATTCAAATCCAGGCAGGTCAGGGCGCAACCTCGGGCAAGTTTCTTTACTCCACACGCCTAATAATAAAATTGGTCATTTCAGTCCACGACTGGGACACTGCTGTGCGCGATTGTCTGCCGTGTTTCACCCACAAATACACAGTACTACTTAGCATTTCTCATTGCCTCACCCTCATTCCTTATCAATCCATGAGATAGCAGAGTAGGGAACCAGTGTGAATATTTGGATTCCTGTAGAGTATCGGTTAGAGCATTGCCCTCATTGTCTTGAACAATTGGAACAAAAAAGACCAAAGCATTTTTTAAGGGTTGGGTGAAATTAAGCTGCCACATTAACGCTGAGTTTAAGAATTTTACAAAATGTTCAATTTCTTCACAATACAGGTTCCTACTCACTGCTAGGTAAACAGAGGCGGGTGGAGTAAGGAAAGATTTGACGAAGCTTTCGCCCTGCCGGGGAATCGAACCCGGCCACTTTTGCTTGCGAGGCAAGTGTTCTCTATCCAATACGCCACAGCAATCCAAGTCCTTTTAGCACTCTGAGACGCCGTCCAGCCTGGAGGGCGTTATATAAATGTAGTTGCTATTTTAGTTGCAATGGTTTCCTGGCCTATTAGCTCATGGATGGTTAAGCAATTAACCTGGGCCCAAGATTCACTCATAGAACTAGTTCCTGATCTTGCCTGGACTGGCAATCCATACAATTTCTGGGGCCTTTTACTGAAGCAATTGAAACGCAGCAACACCATCGTACCAGAATCTATAGTCGGGTAAAGTCCTGAATAATAATATTGATAATAATAATCCTTGCATTTGATATAGGGCTGTATCGCATCTTTGAGACGTCTCAGAGCACTTCGAAGAATCATAGAATCTTACGGCACAAAAGGAGGCCATTCGGCCCATCGAGTCTCTATACCGGCTCTTTGAAAAGAGAAACTCAATCCCATTCCCCAGCTCTCTCCCCATAACTGCACAAACCCGTCTTCCCCAAATAAATGTCTACCTCTCTTTTAAAAGTGGTTATCGAATCGGCCTCCACCACCTTTTCAGGCAATGCATTCCAGATTCGAACAACTCGCTGAGTGAAAAAAATTCTCCTCATCTCCCCTCTGCTTCTTCTTGAAACAATACCGAAACAATAGAATATACTTCAAAGTGGAGTCACTGTGTATTTTGTGACCCTTTGACGTCAGCTTAAAGGTGAAGGTGGTTTTCACCCACTTTCCTTCCCATCTTGCTAGGTTTTTTAACAGAAGCAAATTCTCTTCACTGTTATTGAAGAGAAATTAATTCTCTTAATGTATTGATGTGACCAATGTTCGGGCAGCCTAATTGACCATTGTTGTATTCACAAGGCAACCCAATCAGGGGAAGGCGGGGATGGAGGAGGAGATTAAAAGGAATGGTGAATCTTGGCAGAATCTCCTTATTTGTTAGACCAGTGGCAAAGCAAATTAATGGCAAGGGTCTAATTAGCGCGGAGACAAATATATTTTGTGGTGAAGAGGATTTGAGTTTCTACATTGTATTTCTTTTCCGAAAACTAACAGTAGTACTGTGCATGACTATTATCCCACTTGGGTGTTGGAGGTAACTGCTAGAGTCTGGCCAGCTTAAACAGCTAAGTTTGCCACTGAATGCACAATCTAGTTTGCTTCCCTCTTCCCACTGCTTGTCCAGCTAAGACTACTCTATCTGTTGTTGCTTTGGTTCGCGGGGTTAACAGGAGCTGAGTGGGAAGAAACCCTGATCCCACCCACCCATGCACCCCTCCAAGGCCTGCCATCTGATGAGCTGTCATCGGCAATGCCCTAAATGAATGTCACACGGGGCGGACTCGATTCCGACATTCCTTAACCAAGCATCGTGTCACCTTGGATCCAGTTTGGCTAGTTCCGAGGAGACACTCCCCCTTCTCCCCCACCACAAAATACTGACATAATGATATACAGTATTATACAGTATTGACACAATACACTTGGAATAATGAACGCTCCCAATTCCCGGTGGAATTCTATGTCCAAAGTCACATTACGTGTCCCATAACCAATACAGCAACGGGTTTGCCAGCTTTTAAACATACACAAAATGATCCGCCTAATACTTTCTGGGATTAGGTAGGCAGGATGCATCCCTCCAGTGAGAGAGAGAGAGCGCATTCCATTACAGTAATCTCTCTCTGGAATGCGTAGGTGAGATGCCTGGATTTCTGTTTAGTTTGATCCTTTCATCCTCCTCGACTTGCCCCATTCAGGACTTGGGTGTCATTTCAGATCAGCAACTCAGCACCACTATAAATGATAACTAATTCCTTGCATTTGGTATTTGATCCCTTATCATGCCGTCAAAGCGCTTCACAGAAAATACTGTGTGAATATATGTGAAGTCAATTGCCTGTGGATTTCATGGGCAGCAAATTGGGCAGAGCAATGTTTCACAAACAGTCGTGGATTGAGTCAGCCAATTTTTTTTTAGCCTCCTCTGCCAATCGACTAACAACTGGGTTCCTACTTACTAGTTACATAAACAGAGGCTGGTGTGGAAAGGAAACTTGTTTAATGTTTTGCTCCGGCTATCCGGTATCGAACCCACGTCCTCTCATTTGCGAGGCGAGCGCGCTGACCACCGTACTACAGGACTCCACCCAACCTCGAATGGAAACACACCAACAGGGCAGGCAGTTACTTTGATGTACATCCATCCATTTTCCATGAGTGACCCACTGATCTAAACGTATACCTGTGGTCACGCTGTCCTTTGATAAGGAAGCAGCATCTTGCTCGGCTGGTTAGATTCAAAAGGCTTTGTTTTTGATTTGTTCGGAAGCGAACACAGTTGCCTAGGCGATGTGCAACATCAATGGAATATTTTGACTTTTTTTGTCCCCCACCCCCTGTCCTAGATAAGATAAAAGGCCAGCGAATATGTAACATTTAAAAGGACACAACATGGAAGGCTCACTTCCTTCATTAATTCATGCTTTAGCGATGCTGAAAGCCGCTGGCATATTGCACCAGATGCCAACATTAAAATTCAGTGAAACCTTAGCCGGCTTCGTAAAAATTAGATGCCACCTTAGCTCTCTGCTCGAGTTCACACTGATGAAAGTTCATCACAGCTAACGTCAAGGCATCAACTGGCATCAGGGGAGCAATGGGTTGCATAATCCCGTGCGCTCAATGAAGTTTATTTCAAAATGATTTTCTAATTTAACAGCACCAAATACGAAACCCGTATTCGTAAAAATATGTCGGATCTGATAAGTTGCATCCCGGCGATTGTGGGCTGGCTTTAACAACAAACAACAACAAATTACACTTATAAAGCGCCTTTCACGTTGGGAGGACGTCCCAAGGCGCTGCACAGGAGGCGTGTGACCCGAGCTGGGGGGGGGGGGGGGGGGAGTGTTTGGGAAGGGGTGAAACACGTAGGGGAGGTCGAAAAATTCTGGGTGGAACAAAAGGCACGGTCGAAGAGGAAAGTCTTCAAAGCGGCCTTGAAAGAGGAAAGGGAAGAAACGAGACGGAGGGATTGGGGGATGGAATTCCATAGGTTGGGAGCGGAGAAACTGAAGGCCCGGCCTCCGATGGTGGGGCGGTTCGGGCGGGGGGCTTGGAGCAGGCCAAGTCCTGCTGAACGGAGGGTCCGGGTGGGCATGTAGGGGGAGAGTAAATTGGTTAAGTAGGGCGGGGCAAGGCCCTGTAAGGCCTTGAAGGTGAGGACGAGGATCTTGAATTCGATCCTCTGGAGGATGGGGAGCCAGTGGAGACGGGCGAGGGTGGGGGTTATATGGTCGCGAAGGCTGGTGCGGGATAATACATGGGCTGCAGAGTTTTGGATGACCTGCAGCCTGTGAATGGAGGAGCTGGGGAGGCCGACGAGGAGAGAGTTTCCATAGTCCAGCCGTGAGGTGATGTACGCGTGCACGAGTGTTTCGGCAGAGTGGGGGGTAAGATAATTGCGGAGCCTGGCAATGTTGCGCAGGTGGAAATAAGCGGTGCCGGTCAAGGCACGGATGTGGGGGAGGAAGGAGAGTTTTTGGTCGAACGTGATGCCAAGGTTCCTGACTGGCTTTGTGAGGTGGAGAGTACAGCCTTGGATGTTGAGGCTTTACCACCCGTTCGGGGTTTTTTTGGTGCCACGTTTCGCCCACGAAGAATGCGTACAGCCAATTCACTTTAGCTTAAATTCTGTGAAGCTCTGAGGTACTGGACGTCTCAATGATATGGTAAGGCACCGTATCGAATGGAAAGAATATTATTATTATTATTATTTTGTTGCTTGTTTCAGCCACCATTTTCTTGGAAGCACTCGCTTGATCTTCAACCCATGTGGTCTTAAACCATGTGGGCGCTGGACAATTGGGATAATAACTTGCATTTATATAGTGCCCCCTCGCGCAGGGCAGTGCCCCAGAGGGCTTGACAGAGGTGGCGCCGAGCTGGGGGGAGGTGACTGTAAACTCGGAATGCCTTCAGTCGTGATGTTAAGATAGGGAACTAGGGGGTAAGGCGGAGGGATTTAAGGCATGTTCCAGAGTATCAGAGTACCCTTTACATTGCACTTTATATACTGTATAAAATGTACTTGCTTCCATCCCTCCAATCTACTTTAAATATTCCTCCTCCCAACCCGCCCTCTCCCCTATTAACAATTACTACATAAGACTGAGATTACACACAATGATACAATCCGTCCACTTAAATCAATGCTACATTACAGCATCTACAGAAGCAAACGAGATGCTCCCTTCTCAGCAGACAGTTCTAATTTAAACCAGGTGTTTAAATTAAACTATAATAATCCTTGCACCTTATCACATTGTTGAGTCATCTCAGATTATACGGTTAAATGAACTATATTGTGAGTAAACCGCGACAGCAAATTGTGCATAACAGTGTCTCACAAAGTCGTGGATTGAGTGACCAATTATTTTTGAGAGATTATTTCCCCCGAAAGCGATCTGCCGATTGACTAACAACTGGGTTCCTACTTACTGTGAGGTAAACAGAGGCATGCGGAGTTGGGATCGAAAGCTGAAGGAAACTGAAGCAGGGGAAGTTAAACTTTTTTGGGGTGCCAATGTAACTTGATCAGCGAGTCAAACCAAGCCAATTAACATCTAACCTACAGCATGGCAACACTACATATTTTAGAGAGTATTGTACTGAACCTTTCACTTTCCGAGGTCTGTTAATTGTTGTTTTAATTAAAAGACATCTGCCTTCAGTTGAAGCAGGCATCATTAAAGCGGCACAAGGTCAGAGATAATGATACAACGCGCTGATCTGCTGATACTAACTTGGGAGTGCTGGTACAGTAATGAGCATTTTTCATTCTAAATATACTATCTATAAAAGTAACAAATTCTCAATGTCTTCTTTCTTAGCAACAATCTTTTCATTTATACTGTATAGCGATGGAGGGTGGCGTCTCAGAGCGAGAGAGTCTGACGCCGAGTTTCAAGGTCTAGTGGCTGAATTGGAGCGGAGGGGGACATGGAACAAATAGGCTGGAGCCAGCCGGGTGGAAACAGCAGACGGTGTTAATGACATCGGATAGGTAAGGGAGATGTGAGGGCATTAAAGGTTTTTAAAACCAGTGAGAGTATAGATCCGTTTGGTGATTGGGAGTCAGTGGAGCCCGGCAAGGACTGTTGTGATGGGGTGGGTAAGAAGTTTTGTGCGGTTGAATATCTGGGTGGCAGAATTTGGGATATGGGGAAGCTAGGGAAACCAACGAGGAGGGCATTGGAAAAGTCGAGCCGGGAAGTGACAAAGAAGTGGGTGAGGGTTGGTTGGGAGGTAGACGGAGGCGGAAAAAAATGTTCCTCCAAAAATGCAGGGATCCATCAATATCCCCATAACAAGCCAATAATAATCTATGAGGCTGCCTCCCTTTAATAATAGAAACACGAGTGCGTTCTGATGTGATGCGAATTACATGCAGCCCGGTTGCTTCACTGTGATGATGTTCGCTCAGTGAAACAAGGGCTCCAGATCACTGCAAGTGCAAGCCATGCAATCTAGTGGACAGATGCTGCCTTCATGGGAGTCACGGTGAACGGTTTGCAATCAAATGGCAGGAGCCTCGTGCACATTAAACACAGCATCTCGAGGTGGTTTTTTTCCAGGCAGCAAATGATTTGTTTTTTTAACGTACAGTATACGCCATGTGAACCCACCGGGTCACCGCAGCAATTATTAATAATACTGATTTCCATATAGAATCTTAGAATATCACAGCACAGAAGGAGGCCATTTGGCCCACTGTGCCTTGTGCCCCCTTTTCGGAAGATCAGTCAGTCTCCACTCTTTCCCAATATATTTGTTGAAATGTCTCAAAGTGCTGTGAAAAAGTGTGTGAACCACGCAGTACTGTAGATGTAAAATTGGCTGAAATTGGATGTGGGAGATCTATTGACCCATACTCCAGTAATCTTTCATAACCTTCTTCGAAATAATACACCTTGCAGTTGATTTATTGCAAAGTGTATCTTGTAGGTGAACACACTGAGAATATATAATGATAATCTTTGCATTTGATATAGAGCCTTATCGGGTCTTTTGAGATCTTTCAAAGCAAACCACGGAATAAACTATAAAGTGGAGTGGTTGTGTATTTTGTGGCTAAAATGTTTTTTTACACACACACACACACACACACACGTATACGGAATTTATGTCTTCATATAACAGCAAAATTACATTTATAGAGTGCCTTTCACGTCGGGAGGACATCTCGATGGAGATGGAAGAGGAATTTGAACCACCTTTATTGGATTTACTGAAAGCTGGTTTCAAACTGAGTTTGTTTAAGTGTTTTCGAGCGAGAAAAAAAAATCGCTGCAGCATGTTAATCGCACGGGTTCAAAATGTTGGCACCCATCGGGAGTTTTGGCATTAAAAATGAATGCACAAAAGCATCCCCTCAAATTCCCCCCAGGGAAAAGGAACGAGGAAGGTTGAACAACGGAAGCGATCGCTGTTTACATTTCAAAGATAAATCAACTTGAATCAAGTCTACACCAATGAGTAAAGAGGCCTCTTATCATTTCAGGCAGGTGCGTGCAAATCGCAATGGAACAATTAATTTTGCAGTCGCTAATCCCTCAAGTGAGAGTCTATTATACACAGTTGCAGCTGACTCAGCCGTCCAGTCTGTCTTTAAAGAGTCAACTCGTCTCAAAAGACATTTTCCCCCCAAGGACACGCGGGCGCGATTGGCAGCACGACAGAAACAGACGCTTCCTTCTATCAAATAATAATAATAATCCTTGTATTTGATATAGTGCCTCATCACGTCATTGAGATGTCTCAAAGCACTTCACAGGATATACTGTAAAGTGAATTGACTGTATATTCTGTGGGCCAATCGAGACAGCCAACTGCACACAGCAGTGTCCCACAAACAGTCGTGGATTGAGTGACCATTATTATTATTATTTTTTTTTGATGGGATTCTTACCCCCGGAAGTGAGATCCGCCAATCGATTAACAACTTTTTTCCTATTTACTTCGAAGTAAACAAGAGGCGTGTGAAGTAAGGAAACTGGTCTAAGGCTTTGCCCCGCTCGGGAATCGAACCCGGGTCCTCTCGCTTGTAAGGCGAGCGCTCTAACCACTACGCCACAGGACTGCCTGATTCCTTAGCTTCTCTGAGGCCCAGGGTTAAAATACGGAATAGACGCAGAGGGGTGTGTAAAAAAAAAACAACCACAAACTGCAGAACCACTCATCCCATCACAACTTATTCAGCACCTTGTGAGGTTTCTTTACGTTCCGCTCAAAATTCTCAGAGGAGGTGTGTTCGTCACTACTCTTTCGCTTGACCTTTTTACACTTTTTCTTGCGGGAAGGCTGCATGTCTCCCGCCCTCAGGTCAGCCTCTGCCACCTGCCAGTGTCTTTGCCCAACTCCATCTAGGCGTTGGCTTTGTTCAGCTGCACCTGCCCGATGTCTGTGCTTTCCCTTTGGTTTTCCATTCCGTACGGAATCAAAGTCATGTTCCTTGGACACTTCCTGCGCACCGTTGGCAAAATTATCTCCTCCCTCCGATTCCCTCTTCTTCTTTTTCTTCTTTTGTTTCTTCCTTGCTTTGTGCCCCGTCTCGGCATCGCCCACCTCGGGCTCTGCCCCCGGCTGGGAGCTGGGAGGCGCTGGGCTCTGCTTCAGTAAGTCGGTGCCCGAAACTGCTGCTTCCTTCAGGCGCTCCCACTCGCTATCCGAATCACTGCAACGTTACACAACAGCACAATTCAGTGATTACACACACACACACACACACACTGTCGGAACCCTAGGAATGCACGTCACAAAGCGCCTCACACACTGTATCGTAAAGTGGATTGGCTGTGTATTTTGTGGGCGAAATGTGGCAGCCAACTGCGCACAGCAGCGCCACCACAAACAAGTCACCGATTGAGTGACCAATTTATTTATTTATTTATTTATTTTCACAAGGCGAGACGCAAGGTTAACTCGGTTGATCATTCTGATCAAGCTTAAATTATTCACCTGAGCCAAGCCATCTGCAAAGCGGCTCAGCGAAACCAATAAATGTAATGCTCGATGCCTAGAGAGTAAATTCCGATAGCTGTGACCTAGTTTGTGACCTCAAACTGTTTCACAGACCCGAGCGACGCTGCCTTAATATGAAGATTAGCTAAATTACCATCTGTCCGTGTGAAGGCCACGGGAGATCAGCAATGAGAAAATCATTCTCCCTCCGCTCTCGTCATTTACATTCAAAATAGGCCGCCAAAGCCTTTCGCAGTGTAACCCCAATTAACTGTCAACATGAAGTCATAATCCTTGCGTTTGAAATAGCTCCTTACCAAGTCGCTGAGATAATAATGATTCTTGCATTTTGATACGGCGCTTTTTACATCTTCTAAACGTCTCAAAGCGCTTCACAGAATATACTGTAAAGTGAATTGACTGGTGGGCAAAATATGGCAGCCAACCGCACATAGCAGCGTCCCAAAACAGTCGTGGTTTGAGATGACCAGTTTATTACTGGTTTTTTTTTTGAGGGATTCTCATCAGGCGTGAGGAGTAAGGAAACTTGCCCAAGGTTTTGCTCTGCCTGGAATCAAACCCAGGTCTCTCGCTTGCAAGGCGAGTGCTCTATCACTGAGCTGCAGGACTCCATCATTTGTTTTTAGAAGGAACCTCTAAAGATGCCTCGAAGAACCTCTAAAGATGCTTTTTTACTGTAAAGTTCAGTGATTGTATGTACCCACAAAATATAGTCAGTTCACTCTACAGTATATTCCGTCAAGTGCTCAGAGACACCTCGAAGATGTGATAATGTGCTGTATCGAATGCAAGTATTATTTGTTGTCTCAGCCCTGCCCTCGATAAAATCAAACGCAGTGCCCCAAGCAGAGTGCAGTATAGGTGATCTAACTGCATTACCAACAGCCAATCACCACAAGTATCTCTTGTGGGAAAGCCTACAGAGATTTTTCTGGCAAAGGGTGGGGGGAAAACAAACTAGTGAGAAAATCACCTCAATGACTGTGATTGCAGTGTATACTGCCACCTACCCTCTAGTATCTAACATCACTGCTACAGTCTGCATCAGCCACGCATTGTACTGCATACTTGAAAAGTTATTTTGACTGGAGTCCTGTAGCTCAGTGGTTAGAGCACTTGTCTTACAAGCGAGAGACCTGGGTTCAATTCCAAGCAGGAAATGGGCAAGTTTCCTTATTCCACACGCCTATTAATAATCCCTAAAAAAAATTGGTCATTTAATCCACGACTGTTTGTGGGACAATGCTGTGCACAATTGGCTGCTGTGTTTTCTACACATGTATTATAACAAAATAATCCTTGTTGATAGAACATTTTTGACATCTTCTAGACGTCTCAAAGCGCTTCACAGAATATACTGTAAAGTGAGTTGACTGTGTATTTGTGGACGAAACGCGGCAGCCAATTGCTGCCACAGCAGCGTCCCCACAAACAGTTGTCGATCAAAATGACCAATTTATTAATGATTTTTTTTGGAGGGATTATTATTAGGGGTATGGAGTAAGGAAAGTTGTCCAAGGTTTCGCACTGCCTTCAATTGAACCCAGGTCTCTCGCTTGCAAGATTGAGCGCTCTAACCACTGAGCTACAGAGCTCCACATGGCAATAGATAATATGTAAAATCCCTCATTTTCACATCTAACATGACATGAATGCAAGGTTCCATTTTGTTGCTCTCTCTGACCTGAAATGCCTTCATGGTTTGATTATTTTGCGCAAGTGCTTAAGAGCCAAGGGCTCGAGAGGGTAATAATTAGCATTGAGACTAATGGATGCATCCAAAACGCTTCATTATCCTTTCATTTCACAACCCTGAAAGGCTTAGCCCACGATTAGTGCTGTATACTCTGTAAATATCTTTACGGCCACCTTAATTTGAGAAATAATTGAAAGGCAATTTGCGACCCACTCAATGTTTGTGGAGCTCATTTGATGTTTAGCCGATTGATAGAGCCTGAGTAACATAGCAAGATTATAAGCGAGATGAAGGTATGGCTTTCAAATTATCAAAGTGATATTATAATATCTCAGCAACACAACGGTCCGAATGTCCCTCTAGTCTCCACAATGAGATTAATGGTACTGTTTCTGCTTCTGACAGTACAGTGGAACCAATGCCACAACACGCAGGTTGGAGTCCTTCAACTGGCATCCACCTGGACATGATCTCGGTTTAACTTTGCATCCGAAGGATTAGCACCCCTAACAATCCAACACACTCCAAATATTTAACTCACAAAATACACAGGCAGTTCAATCTGTGAGGCGTTTTGAGACGTCTCAATGATGTGATAAAGCCCTATATCAAATACAAGGATGATTAGAATTATTATTATTAAATACTGCAATGCGAGTGCAAAATGGAGTGGAGTCCGTAGCTTAATGGTTAGAGCACTTTTCAAATGTGAAATTTGTGTTCGATTCCAGTCAGGGTGAAACCTTGGGCAAGTTTCCTTACTCCACATGCCTAATAATAATCCCTCAAAAAAAAAATCAATCCACGATAGTTTATGGGACACTGCTGTCCACAATTCGCCCACAAATATACAGTCAATTCATTTTACAGTAAATTCTGTGAAACGCTTTAGGACATCTAGGAATCATGAAAAGCACTACATCAAATGCAAGGCCTATTATTATTACATTAAAGTCCCAGTGTGGGGCTTGAACTCACAACCCTCTGACTCTGAGCTGGCAGTGCTTGTATCGACCAACTGAGCCAGGCTGGCAAACGATGATGAAAACCAAGTGAAATTCGATTCAAAACCATCTTTGCACGCACTTTACAAGATGTTATACTACGTGACAGGATTGTACAGTGCAGGTACTACCGGTTTAAGTGAACCTCTTATTTTACCTTAATAATTAAGTACGGTAACGACGTCTCCCCGATGTGAAAGCCGCTAGACAAGGATTATTATACAAATGTAATTTTGTTGTTGCCATTGAAATTGTTAATCAATTCTCTTTTGTGATTATCACCCCTCAAAAGTCCAGCGTGCGTGGACAGCCAATGCGTGCTGGCTACACCGAGACCCATTTTAGACAGCAGAACTAACTGAACACAACAGAAATTGCTGCACGCATCTGCTGTTGCGGAGACTGTCTCTTTTAGTAGTTTTTAAATAGCGCAAAGATCAACTTCACAACAGCTGTGTGCATCGGTGTTTGCTCAAACATTCAGTTGTTTATTGTCAATCTTAACATTTGTTACGCAATGGAACAATGTCTAATATTAGTCCTCCACACATACTAGACCCCTGTGTCGCTCAGTGCTGCTTTCCTCAGCGACTGAGCGGTGTGGGTGGGGGGGGGAGTGGGGGCAGCTAACCGTATTTTTAATTTGCAAAAGAGTGGGAAACATTCCTGGCTAACCTCGGATGACATATTGTCATTTCAACCTTTGCCTACAAACACAAGTCACATTTACAGTATATTCTGTGAAATGCTTTGAGACATCCTCCCGATGTGAAAGGCTCGGCATCAAATGCGACTGTTATTATTGTTTTATTATTTGAGACTGTAAATCACATCACAGCGGCAGGCTGGACTATGAGTGATCTATTGTGTAGCTTTCGCTACATAATGAAAGATGTTCAACATTCGTCCTCAGCACACAATAGATCCACATAATGGAGTCTAATAACAATCCTTGCAGTTGATATAACACCTTAACACATCATCAAGCCGTCTCTAAGCACTCACAGAATATATTGTAAAGTGGATTGACTGGATATTTTGTGGGTGAAACGCAGCGGCCAATTGCGCACAGCAGTGTCCCGTGAGCGGCCACGGATTGAGTAACAATACCCCCAAATTTTGAGGGTATTGTTATTAGCCTCCCAGAAAGCCACGGATTGAGTAACAATACCCCCAAATTTTGAGGGTATTGTTATTAGCCTCCCAGAAAGCCGTCCGCTAAGAAAATAAGCGAAAGAAATGCAAACTTTCCCAGTCTTGGGTTTGCGAAATGATTTAGCCACGGGGATTCCAAAAGATGAAAAGCTTTGCCTCGAGCACAATTCTGCTCAGTTACACTGTAAAACCCTGAACTAGTCTGGTCTGTGCTCAGTGCGGCTGAATTATAATTACACTTGTGATCATTAAATTCCTACGTGCCACCTAACGGAGAGTCGTGTCGTTCGGTTTGGGGATTGATGCCGGGCTGGGAGAGAACGCAGATAGTCCATTTACAAAGAATGAATATCACCCCAGTCAGGCAGAGGCTCTGTACATAACAACAGCATTACACTTGTGCAGCGTCCTTCACGTCATGGGAACTGTCTGATACCGAAGGTTCAGATACCAATAAAAACTCTTTAATGTCACGTGTTGGATTCGCTATTAACTAGTGGAAAAAGCCTGTCTCCGTGACCAGGGCAAATCCTGTTAGGGCAACTCAATACAAAAGAGAATTACAGTACGCGTTTATGCTCTTAGTGGCGCCAACCGCAACAGGCTTGAGATCGCGAGGCTTTGTTAATTCCACCAGGCTTTGAAGTTCAAATCAGCTTCAAGGCTGCTGTTTCATTTCGCTTCTGTTTCCCTTTGGGTCAACTCCGACCTCAATCTTTATACCCTCTCGAGGATGCCTCTTTGAAGCTCAATAGAGTACGACTTGAATCTGCGCGGGGGCAGCAGCCAGTATTGCTTTTGTAACACTTAAAAGCTTGGAAGTCTATGGTTGAATGACTACAGAGCCCAGCTCATAACAAGGAAATGGGATGAGGGCAGAGGGCGGAGGGTGCAATAAAAAGCTTTCATGATGGCTTGTATTTCATTCCTCTCCTTTCCATTTTCTATCTTGGACTCCCTTAATCCCAAGGCTGAAGAGCAGATAGCCTTGGCTTGTGGATTTCTCCCTCAATCTCTCCCCCATCGCCCTATCAGCGCCTTGGGACGTCCTCCCGACATGAAGGGCACTCTGTAAATGTAATTTTGTTGTTGTATCCTGCCCCAATCTTCAGCTCACGCCTCAAACAAGACTTCAGCCACACCTACAGTCACCCCCAGAGACTGAGAATTGTGATGTTGTGAACACCTGCTGTATATTGCATCATTTTCTATTTCAGGCACATTACGAATTTACTGAAGTTTAACGATTGGCACAAACACAAGTCCTAGTCAGGGGTTAATGCTCAGGGTTAAGGACTCTCCTTCCTCTCCCCCTGACTCGTTGTCAGACTCCGCCATTGTGAATGCTATCCTGTATGAAGAGCGCTGTAATAAATGTAAGTTGTTTTTGTTGTCGGGTTACCTTGAACTGAGAGGGGGTGTCCACTTCACCGGAGCTGAGTCTTCTGGTTTCTCAGGATCTCCCGGCACAGACGTAGAAAACAAACGAAAGCCTGGAGAGTAAATTAAATATTATTAGAATGTATTATGACACCCCGAAACTCTTGCACTATCCCTTTGCCTCACCACTTCCTTCTGCATTTTCACATCACGCCTGAAGGTGTTTCCATTTGACCGTGCCTATCGATACCACCCCCATCCCACACCCCACCACAGCTCAGAGTGTTACTCCACCAATGTCAGATGCACTGGGGAGCTATGTAAATGCCAGTTGTAGTTGTCGTAGTTCCTTATCATGTCAGTCAATAATGTCTTAAAATGCTTCACAGACTGCACTGCCAACTGTAGTGACTGCACATTTGTTGGTGCCTGAATGCGGCAGTCTCAGAACCACAGAAATTTAAAGGCCATTTTGGATTAAATTCTAAAGTAAACATTTTTATTAACAAATATCAAAGTGCCAAGTTGTTATTCATGAACTATTCATGAATTCCATACTAACAAGAATAATGATAATAATCTTTATAATATAATAATCCTTTCATTTGATATAGCGCTTTTCACGTCTTCTAGACGTCTCAAAGCGCTTCACAGAATATACTGTAAAATGAATTGACTGTGTACATGTGGGCGAACCACGGCAGCCAATTGCGCACAGCAGTGTCCCACAAACAGTCATGGGTTGAAATGACTGAGTTATTATAGTTAACTTTTTACCTAATCTTCAGGTAAAAATGTGTGAATCGAGAAAATCAAGCATAATAAAATTACCTGCTTCGTCATCACCTTCTTCCTGCTGTTGCGGAAAAGTTCGACCGTGTTCTTTTACGATTATCATACTGCAGAACAAAACGAATTGCTTTTAGGAATACAGAGCAGTTACAAGTTAAGGAGCCTGGCACCTTCTGGTAGCTCTGATGCTTCTCATGCCAAAGAGAACTGGATTCTAATAATTCCATGGGTCATGAATTTAACCTCTCCCTTGGGTAGCATTGCTTCAACTGTAACTGCAACCGAAATGGTGACTGTTTATGTCTGGTTACCTCTGCTGAATACAATATCACAAGGACAAGCCAGAGATGGGACACTAAGGTCCTGATCTGGAGAGTACAAAGCGACATTTGCGGAAATCCATCACCTTATCAGTGTCCAAACCAAATTGGCAGTTCCACTCATACATGCCCCCACAAAACCAGATGGAAATACGCATTATCTCCCGAAAGATATTTTGTGAACACCTGTTCACCGATTTCTTGAAAGTATTAGACGCAGGTTGGCAGAACCCAGGAGTTGTGGACCCCAGAGTGTTCGTTGGAATGCCGCTGAAGAGATTCGGGGAAGATCAGAAGTAATGGTTAGTTGGTACTCAGAGGAAACACAGAGAGGCTGGCAGTAGCAGTAGCAGTTTCTCCTCCAGTCTCCTTGCTATTGCAGGAGGATGTTTTCTACTGAGCCATGAAAGAAATCAGAGGACAAGGAAGAACCGATTAAAAAGCAAAGTCGTTAAAACACACACACACAAAGCAATAAAGAGCTAGTAAAAATTTATAAAGCAATACTGTACTGCAAACAATGATTTATCAAACATGCTCTGCCGAGTCTACCTTGGTTTATGGAGTGCTGGTCTTGACATCAAACAGTGAAAAGCTTTTAAGAGGTGGTGGGGAAAAATAAAGAGAAGAGTTTGCTTGGAGAAGCGAAACAGATTTTTTTTTAATTGCTAAGAAAACCGTCAGTTTGGGGATTTAGTACAATTATGTACACATTTAATTTTCCTCACATTCCCTCCATTCTTCACTCTCTTGTCTTTGTAAACTCAGTTCTACTTAAGAGTCTGCCCAGAGATCAATTTTACTTGTCTGCACATTTAATAATAACGCTTGCATTTGATGTAGTGCCTTATCACGTCTTCGAGATGTCTCAAAATGCTTCACAGAATATACTGCAAAGTGAATTAACTGTGTATTTTGAGGGCGAAATATACTGTCAATTCAATTGAAGGTTCTTTGGTTACCAATTTCCACTCGCTCTTCAAATTGAATATCCAGATCTCACAGGATAAAGGTTAATGAGTGCGCTACATGACAATGTATAAGGTCAGGGTAAAAATGGTTCGTATCATCTGCTGCAGTAGCTGGTATCTTTTGTGAAGTGTTTCAAGTGAATTTTGTATGCTCTGGCATCCTCTACTGGCAGCAATCCTGATATTACATCGACATTTTCTACACGTCCAACCGTAATGAGATGGTTCCCAAAAATGGGAATACTTTTCAATCCCTGCTTTATTGTACTCACCTTCAAATAACCCTACTTTTAACAGTTATAGATGGTTTAGTCAGCACGGTTGTGAAAAGCAGCACTTAGGCACATAGAAATGAACAGAATCAGAAACCACTACCAACAACAACTTGCATTTATATAATGCCCTTCACATGGGGTAGTGCCTTGGAAAGCGCATAACCGGGGAGCTGAGCCAGGGAGAGGAGGGGGTTGACTGTAGGCGCAGTCGAAAAGGAAGGTCTTCAGGTGCAATCTGCAGACAGGCAAGGTGGAGGGATTGAAGCGGCGTTCCAGACTCTCGGGTGTGAAAACACGACCACTGATGATGGAGGGGATGAAGGGCGTGTAAAAGGCCAGAGGCAGTTGATCAATAAAATTGGTCATTCGTTTCGTGGTTGTTAGTGGGACATTGCTATGGCAAACTGGGCGGCATTCATTCCTACAAATAAAACCCACAGTCAACGCATTTTACTGTAAATCCCGTGAAACGCTTTTTTGAGACATCCTCACTACATGAAAGGTGCTTTACCGAGTGTAAGGATTATTATTATTTAAATATTTCTTCCATTTGAAAGGAAGGAAATACTTAAAACGTGTTAGCAATATAGGATGTCCTCCCAACATGAAAGGTGCAATACAAATGTACTTTTGTTGTTGTTTTTGTTGTATTGCAAGTACAAACAGCAGGCTGCATTAATGGAGAGGCACTTACATACAGCTTACAAGTCGGTGAACTATATACCTGTCCAACAAAGCACCCAGCTTTTTTGCAACATGAGACCGGAATTGTGGCGTCGTTTGCAACTCATTCCCATCGTGTACGTGGTCATCCGCTTTTTGCCTGCAAGTGAGGGCAAAAGAATTATAAAATTAAGAACATAAGAATTGGGATCTTAAGAATTAGGACCATTCGGCCCTTCAAGCCTGCTCCGCCATTCAATAACATCATGACTGATCTTCTCACCTAACTCTAATTACCTGCCCTATCCACATAATCCCCTAATCCCTCTATTTTTCAAAAATCTATCAGTCTCAGCCTTGAAAATGTTCAAGGACTGAGCATCTACAGCCTTCTGGGGTAGTGAATTCCATAAATTCACTACCCTCTGAGTGAAGAAATGTTTCCTCAACTCTGTTCTAAAAGGCTGACCTTTAATTTTAAGACTGTGACCCCTGGTTATTGATTCTCCTATCAAGGGAAACAGTCCCTCAGTGTCTACTTTATCTAGCCCTTTAAGAATCATTTATGTTTCAATAAGATCCCCCTAATTCTTCTGTACTCTAGAGAATACAGCCCTAGTTTATTCAACCTATCCTCATAGGTCAGTCCCCTTATCCCAGCAACTAACCTAGTGAATCTACGCTGCACCCCCTCTAAGGCGAGTATGTCCTGTTATAAATAAGGAGACCAAAACTGCACACAATACTCTAGGTGCGGTCTCACCAAAGCCCTATACAGTTGCAGCAAGACTTCCCTACTCTTGTACTCTAAACCTTTTGAAAGGTTGACTGCAAGTGAAAAGTTACTCAGCCATCAAGACCAAAAGATTACAGGTTTGACTGTGGTGGATGATGTGATGTCTGAAGGACTAACACAATTAGTATTGCCTATAGATACAAGTCTTGCCAAATCAAGGCTTACAATTGAGATTTTTACACTTAAACTCGGTGCTCTACTTGGCCATGACAATGGAAACCCCCAAATCATCATTTGGGTGATGCTCTATTTGGCGGACATCACTGTTGTTCAGTCCGTCAATGCTACTCAATTATGCCCCAAATTTCAATGCTTCACTTTTACAGTGCACATTAACAACAATACTATGTTGTCTTCACAACCTTCACGTCACTGTTGAGATAAGCTTATATTTCAGTCAGTCCAAATCCCAAACAAAGAAGAATTTCCAAGGGGAAAAAAATCCCACATTATGAAACTTCAAACTGTTTTATTTGCTAGAGACATGTTAAAAGCACATACCTGAGGCTTGGCCGTTTTGAAGTTGGTTTATGGCTCTCATTTTCCTTGGGCCCTTCTGCAATAACAACAAATGTTCAAGAAAAAGCTTTTTAATAATCATACATGGAACAGAGTTATACAGAGGAAGTAGATTTTTTTGTAAGCACTTACTTGGGATAAAAGTAGATTTTGATGAGAAACTTTTAAGCTCCTCAGTACTGTAACAACAACAACTTGCATTTATATAGCGCCCTGTACCCTGGGTGGCGTCTCAGAGCACTTAACAATGGTGGAACCCAAGGCTGAGCCAGGGGGAGGGGTAAACGGGATCAAAGAGAAAGAAGGAGTGTGCTTTGGCTTGTAGAGTTAACAGGAGCAGTGTGGGATGACTCCCTGTTCCAGTCTGCCCTTCCAAGTCCTACCAATGAGCCAGGCTAGGCTGTGCTGCCATCAGCAGTGCCTTGGAATAATGCAGACTCACCTGGCTCAGGAACCGGACTGAGCCCACCAGAGAGCCGAGTCCATTCTGATATTCCGTTACCAAACATGTCTTGTACAGGACTTGTAGAATCCTGTAGCTCAGTGGTTAGTTAGGGCACTCGCCTTACAAGCGAGAGACCTGGGTCCCAACAGAACAAAGCTTGGGTAGGTTTCCTTACTTACTCCACACGCCTGATAATAATCCATCAAGAAAACCCCCCCCCAATAATAAGTTGGTCACTTTAATCCACGACTGTTTGTGGGGACGCTGCTGTGCGCAATTGGTTGCCGCGTTTCGCCCACAAATATGCAGTCAATTCACTTTACAGTACAGACATTGCTGGGAACACTCAGCAGGTCAGGTCAGCAGGTCAGTCCGGCATTCTAAGAGTCATTCTGAGTAAGAGTCGTGGGCCCGAAACGTTGTGTCACTTTTCCTGTCTCCACAGAGGCTGCCTGACTTGCTGAGTGCTCCCAGCGATTTATATTTCGTTTCAGATTTGTCAGAATCTGCAGTATTTCGCGTTTTCGTTTACTTCAAGGTATGTTCCGAGAAGCGCTTTGAATCTTCTAGAATATGTGAAAATCGCTATATCAAATGCAAAGATTATTATTATTATCTCGGAGCCGGTTCAGCGGCAAGGAGACCCCCGCTTAAAGAGCGAAGGGGGAGAGTGATGGTGGGAGAGTCACTCTGGGGGGGGGGGGGGGGGAGAGAGGGGGAGCTGCTGGAGGGTCAGCAGGACGAATGCTCGCTGGAGCACAACAGGATGAGGCGATGAGAAAGGGAATATAATAATAATAATAATCCTTGCATTTGATATAGTGCTCTTCACATCTTATCGACGTCCCAAAGCGCTTCACAGAATGTACTGTAAAGTGAATTGACTGTATATATTTGTGGGCGAATTGTGGCAGCCAATTGCACACAGCAGCGTCCCCCACACACAGTGGTGGATCGAAATGACCAATTTTATTATTGTGTTTTTTTTGGAGGGATTATTAATAGGTGTGTGTGTGGAGTAAGGAAACTTGCCCAAGGTTTCGCCCTGACCTGCCTGGATTCGAACACAGGTCTCCCCAACTTGGCAAGACAAGTGGCTCTAACCACTGAGCCACAGGAGCTCCACAATAACGTGATGCAACATGATAGCTCGCCCCCAAAACACAGTACACATACCCTGTGAAGCGCCTTGAGGCGCCTGGAAGTCGTGATAAGCCGTTACATCAAATGAAGGATTATTATTATTCTTATTATAAAGCAAACAAAGAGAAACACGCGAGCCCCGCGCTGGTCCCAGGCTGAGCTGCGGCCAGGCCAGGCCTCGGGGGGAGGGGGCCTCGCGCTCCAGCAGAATTATACCCGAGGCCGCAGCCTTCACCTACCGCTGTGACCCGGGCCAGTGAACCGCCCAAAGTCCCAGGCCGCCGCCTCTTTCAGCCTCGACATCTCCTCGGCGCCGCCTGAGTCAGAATCGCTGGCTTCCCCGGGCGCCGCCATCTTTATCGCGTTTTTAAAAAAATTCTCGCTCTGACTCTCTAAAGCGCGCGTGCGCGCAAGAGGGCCGCGCCACGCCTTGTGGGAGTTGTAGTTGGGGCGTGACGTCAGGCCGAGGCCTGTACCGCGGTTGCGGAACTACGAAGACCACAATGCCTTTCGCGGAGGGTTGTGGGAAGGAGACGAGGGAAGAAGGAAAGCGATAAAACGTCGCACGTCACATGTCGCGAGTCACGCACGGAATTCTCGTCATCACGTCGCCGCCAACCCCCCCCATAGCAACCAAGACGGACCCTCCTCCCTTAGCAACAGCAGCATCTCTCAGCCCTGCCTCTCCTCCCCTCCTCTTCTCTGCCTCACGGTGTCTGATGAAAACAAGGTCATTGACCTGAAACGTTAGCTCGCTCTCCTCTCTCCAATAGATGGAGGCTGCCTGACCTGCTGCCTGTTGCCAGCCACTTGGCGGCATTTGAAGTAGTTTAGCCATTTTAATCTGTGGCAGCAGCCCCCCCCCACCCCCACACCCCAAAACCCTTGAGAGACAATGACATGAAGCAACAACAACGACGACAACAACTTGCATTTATTTATACTGCGCCTCTCACACAGGGGGTAGTGTCCCAGAGCGCCTAACGCCAGCCGGGAGGGAGGGAGTCGCTCCAGGGCCGAGGAGCGTCCCGCGCATACACAGCAGTGACGGTGATGGGCTGAGAGCTATAAGGAGGGGTGAGTCTCTCCGAGCCTCTCCGAGCCTCAGACAGGGATAATAATCCTTGCTTTTGACTGTAGAGCCTCAGCACGTCATCGAGGCGTCTCAAAGCGCTTCACAGGATGTACGGTCAAGTGGATTGACTGTGGGTCCTCACTTTTCCCTTCCCCTCCCCTTCTCCCTCGCTCAGCTTCCCATCACAGAGCTATGAGACATTATTCTACATGAAGGATGCTGTATATATGCAGTGTATATATTTAGCTATGTGTTATTGTAATATTATTTGTTATTATTTCTTAAACAATTGTTTTTGTTAGTGTGTTAAATATACAGTATAGTCAATTCACTTTACTGTATACTCTGAAGCACTTTGAGATGTCTGGAAGACGTTATATCGAAAGCAAGGATTATTATTATTAAACCTTAACCAATTTATGTCCTTTGTTAAATAAAAAACAATGCCGTAAAGGATGTCCTGGCACAATGTCTACACATCTTTCCTTTACATGGATTCAAGCCACTTGTTAAACAGATCGCCCACCAAATACACAGCCAATCACTACAAGAACAGGTCTGTTAGGTTATGAGGAGAGAGGTGGGAGGTGGGATTGAGTTGCTCTTTTCGAAGAGCCAGCACAGACTAGATGGGCCGAATGGCCGTAAAATTCTATGATTCTTGAGACGTCTCAACAATGTGATAAGGCGTTATTATTATATTATTATTATTCAGTACCCAACCTCAGCCATCCTTCCCATTAACCTGTTCCAGTACCCTCTGTGGGAGGAAATATTTGATAATAATACTAATTATTGAAGAAATACTTCCCTGATGTTTGTTCTCCATTTGCCCTTCACAGGTTCAAACGTATTCCATTTTGCCTTGCACGAATGATGTGTAGGATGCAAAAGATCCATTAAGCCTCTAAACTATATTTTGCTAAATTAGAGAATGTACTTAAGGAATCAGAGATAATTCAGTTCTGCACATAGATTCTAAGCCTTTGGATCACTAAAGTTTCTGCTGCAATTGCTGAAATGATTATACAAAGGCTACACGCTGAAAAAAGCCAAATCAACAAATGCAAATAATTCATGCAAATAAAATAACCATATGCCAAATATCGCCAGTGATAAAGTGTTGAAAAATATTGATATCTTCAGAAAATAATGGTAAACACACGGTAGAATGTTTGTCTATAATAATAAAAAATCCTTGCATTTGCTATGGCGTCTTATCAAGGCATGTAAAAGTCTCAAACCGCTGTACGGCATATACAGGTATTGCAAAGTGGATTGACTGATATTTTGTGGGTGAAATGCAGCAGCCAATGATGACGTGATACGGAGCTATAACAAATGCAGGAATTAGCATTATTATCATCATTATTACTCTAGCGCAGGCCTGCAGCTCAGTGGTTAAGAGCGTGAGACCTGCGTTTCGAATCCAGGTAGTTCAGGGCGAAACCTTGGGCAAGTTTCCTTACTCCACATGCGTAATAATAATCTGTCCCTAAAAAAACCTATAATAAATAGGTCATTTAAATCCACGACTCTTTGTGGGGGACACTGCTGAGCGCAATTGGCTGCCACGTTTCGCCCACAAATGTACAGTCAATTCACTTTACAGTATATTCTGTGAAGCGCTTTGAGACGTCTAGAAGACATGAAAAGCGCTACATCAAATGCAAGGATCATTATTATTATTACTCTAGCAAGTTATATCCAGTGGTCCTACATACGTGATAAGACTTTGGCCGACACACTTGTACGTGTCAGAGGAGCCAGAAACGCAAACAGAAACGCTAACTTTGAAAACCAGAAATAAATCTGCAAATAGGATTTTTTTTAAATGGCATTGAACGTGTCACGTGAAAACAAGAGGGAGGCAGGATGAATGACCATTTAAATAGAAACGAGTTCTACCCAAAAGGCAACAAGACAGCCTTGTGTAATCTCATGCCCTGCGTAGAATAGATGTTTACATGATATCGACTATGACTGATAGTCGTCATTACCCTATGCGTACAAAAAAAAATATCCTTTTCCGTTTGATTCAAAAGTTTGATTCAGTGTGTTCCTCACACTCTTTTACTCTGTGTGTATGTGTGTGTGTGTTTGGGTTGGTTGGGCTGAGGGAGGAAGGGAGGCTGGAGGGGGAGGAGTTGGGGTGGAGGGCAAATTTGGTTTGCACAAAAAATCTGGCTGCAATATTATGAAGCTCTAAATTTGGCAATCCGACGTGTGATTGCGGTGATGCTGCAGAGGGAGGGAGGGAGGGAGGGAGGACCTGCCTGCCCACAACGCACATCACATTGGCTCCATTGGTCCAGGCAAGACTGCAAACCACTGAGCAGAGGGGCAAATTAACTGAAGCCAAAGGAGAGAGAGAGAGAGAGAGATAGAGGAGTGTGTTTGGTGGGACAGCTGAGCGTTGGAAACATACACACACACACACACAGAGACACACACACACATACGCACATAACAACATCATGATTCATCACCGCTTCGTCTTCTTACCACACAACAAAGGCGTGGTACGTTGAAGCAAAGAGCAGGTTTTGCCGGTCAGTGAGTGGATGTGATTATGTTATTGTTGATCTGTTTGTGATCTGTTTTTTCCGCAGCTGATTTGGATCTATTTTCCACCGGTCTGTGCTTTTTTGGGGGTTTTAGAGAGAGGAGAGCAAGCGAGAGAGAGAGAGAGAGAGGTGTTTAGTATATCATATACCATATTATAAACGAGTCGCTTGTGGTTTAAACGTTGCAATGTGGGGGACCCTACAAGCGATTTATCGACCAAGATAAAAGCTTGTGACAGGCACAAGGCAACGCGTTCATCTTAAACACGCCGAGATCCGCAATCGCCTGCATTGTTACTGAATAATACTCCAGGAAAAATGCATTGCTTTTGTGTTTGGACACTGGGGGAAGGAGATTTGAAGGGACTTTTAATCATACCAACTGTACACAGATAGATAGATAGATAGATAGATAGATAGATAGATAGATAGATAGATAGATAGATAGATAGATAGATAGATAGATAATGTGAAAGTGGTTTGACTGTGTATTTCTGTGAAGCGCTTTGAGACGTCTCCACGACTTAGTAAAGCTCACCATCAACTGTAATTAATAATAGTAATCATTGCATTTGATATCGCGCCTCATCGCGTTGCTGAGATGTCTCAAAGCGCCTCTCAGGATAGACCGTAAAGTGAATTGACCGTACACGTATGTGTTGAGCAAAATGACCATTCTAATAATAATAATTATTATTATATATACAGTATATACAGTGTATATATATATTTCAGACGGAGATGGAATTACCATGACAACTGCTCATGAATTACCGAAGCACAAGCAAACGACGGTGGAACAGCAGCAGCAGAAGAAGACACAGTTGCTGCACACGCTGGTCGCAGTCCTCGTCCAGGTGACCACGGGCACCACCATCACCAGCCTGAACAAATGGATATTTGCCGTCTGCAACTTCCCTTTCCCGCTGCTGCTGTCCGCCCTGCACATGCTCACAGCCATCATCATCGACTACATCCTGATCCGCATGGGCTTCATCAACCTCAAGCTCAAGGAGGCCACGGGACTGCCCACGGCCGCCAAGTTCAAAGTGTTCCTCCTGAGCCTGACCTTCTGCGCCACCATCGCCTTCGGCAACATGGGGTTAAATTACGTCCAGCTCTCCTTCGCCCAGATGATCTCCACCACCACCCCGCTCTTCACCATAGCCATCTCCAAGGTGTTCCTCGGTCAACAGCACCACATCCTGAAGTACACTGCCATGATGCCCATCTGCCTGGGAGCCTCCTTCAGCCTCATGGGCGAGATGGAGTTTCACCACAAAGGCTGCTTCTACATCTTTGCCGCCACCCTGCTGAGAGGCGTGAAGTCCATTCAACAAAGTGAGTTGGGTTAACGGCTTTGGTTTTCCCATTGTGCTGAGGGTGAGAGGTGGGGGGGGTGCAGGGTTGGGTCGGGGAAATGGAGTGTGGGGGCAAATGACAGTAGAACAACTTTCAGTTGCTCTGAAAGGGCGCTATATACTGTAATATAATAATCCTTGCATTTAATATAGCGCTTTATCATGCCGTTGAGACGTCTCAAAGTGTTTCACAGAATATAACGGAGTGACTGTGTATTAAGGAACAGGAGTATGTCATTCAGCCCTTCAAGACTGATCCTCCATTTAATTAGATCATTGTTGATTTGTACCTCCACCAATCCTTTCAATTCCAATTTCCCGCTTTCTCCCCATATCTCTTAATAGCTTGACCTACCAAAAATTTATCATCCTCACTCTTGAAGGTGTAGATGGATGCAGCCTTCATGACCTTTTGGGGGAGAGAATTCCAGATTTATTTTGTGGGAGGATAAATGAATGCCAGTTGTTGTCTTGCGTTTAAAACTTATATTTGGAATAGGAAGGGACTGTCATTCGAGAGCACCAACTGCAAGACCAAACTCTCATTCCACCACAAGTCTAACTTTTATGTTGTTCCATAAAGTTGTGTGGTGGCTGGGGCCAGGTAGGAACTAACAAAGGCTGTGTTTTTAATCCTGGCTTTCAGATCACATCATAATTAGTAGTAGATAGGCATATGAAAGAGAGGGGCTGGAAGAAGATAAGGGGATAAGGTGAGCAGTGAGATTGAATTGATCTCCTCGCTCTGTGATCCAGCGTGGACTCGAGGACCAAATGGCCTCCTACTGTGCTGTAGATTTCTATGTTTCATGAACACGTTTGAATTGAGGTCGCTGCAGAGTATGACTTACAGCAGAATTTTTGTGGGATTTATGATGGAATCATTACTGATTCAGTAATGATCTTTACGTTCAATGCATTGCCTTTAAACTTGTCAAAGCACTTTACAAAGTGGGACGTCCTCCTGACGTGAAATGCGCTATATAAGTGTAATGTTGGTGTTGTTGTTGAATGACCTCAGAGGGTAGCTTCCATTATGTGTAGGCTAATCAGCATCATCAGTGACTCACAAACCTCAATGTGATGATTGGATGCATTTGATTGAGGAGTGGGGGCTTAATTTGGATGAGGAAGGAGTGTTGATCGGTTTTGTGCAATGATATATTTATGGCCATCAGTAGACTCCTCTTGGCTGTTGGTGGGACATTACTGCGAGCAAATTGGCTCCCACCTTTGCTTGCAAAACACACAGTCACTACACTTTGCAGCAAATCTTGTGAAGCGTTTTGTGATGTTAAAACACATTGTATCAACAACAACACATTTGATTTATATAGCGCCCTTGAATCGAATGGAATAATTATTCTAATATTATCTCAAGTGTTTTATGCAAAAATTGATGCCTCCCAACACTGCGGCATTCACTGGAGCTCAAATCCAGATGAAAGGCTTAATCACCGAAACATCTGATTGAGATGCAAGCCATCATGCTTTGAACAGAGCAAAACTGGTCAAGAGAAGCCAGCGAGTCTGTCAATGTTTCTAGCTTTTAGAGGTCTCAATAAATGAATGACGTGTGGGGAAAGCCACATAGCACAGGACACCACCCAGGTTGAGATTAGATGAAACAAAGGAGTGAATTTGCAATTGTAATGTCTAAATGAGTCCATGATTAGTTTATTTTCTTGATGTATTTTGCGACTTACTCAATAACTTCTCTGCTATTCCCCCCTCTCTCCCACCCCCCCTCCCCATTGACTTTCTTTTCTTCTCTACTAGGCAGCAGTTCCACAAATTACCCTCTAATATATAATCTACTCCTCATAATAATTCTTGCATTTCCTTGCACTTGATATAGCGCCTCGTCAGGTCTTCGAGGCATTTCAAAGCTCTTCACATACTATACAGAACTATGAAGTGAATTGACCGTACATTTTGTGGGACAAATGTGTGTTCATAAGACATTTGACTATGTGCTGGGAAGGACATTATAATTGGGCCTAATCCTGAGCTTACCCAGCAGTCAGGAGAGGGCAATGGCTAACATTGAAGCCAGTTTCATTGCCTCTGATTTGTTGTCTCAAGAAGTCAGTCAGTGCCGTTGGACTTGGACCCAACAACCACAACAACATTTTTTTTTTTTTGTAAACCCAATAATATCCTGGAGAGGAAAGTAATGATTGGGGGGAAATTACTGGACACCCTCATTGTAGCCCTGGCCTCTGGGTTCAGTCTCTCATAGGCTACATCATATGTGAAGCGCCCCAAAATGGCTGACTTTCATTGCCAAGTGTTGCCATTCGAGCTTCCTGCACATGTGCACATAGTGATTTTAGCAATGACCTGATGATACAGTAGTCAAATATTTTTATTTTGCACAGGAAGCTGGGTGTACACTGCGTTGGTCAATAGACATATGCTATCCCAGTTGGGGAGACGTATGCAGTCAGACGTCTCGAAGATGTGATAAGGCCCTAGATCAAATGTAAGGATTATTATTATTATCATTATTATTGTTATTATTCAGAAAGCATAAGCATTGTCACAAAAGCTGGCTACCTCGACAGCATTGGGGGAGTATTTTTGTCTGTTTGCTTCCAGTGGAAACACATTTCGGAATCTGCAGCACACAGAACAGGTCACTACGGCGTAATGACCCTCAGTTACCCTTGTCTCCTATTCCTTCTTGTGAGGGTTGAAGCTTTAACAAGGGGGACTGGGGAATTGCACAGGCCGTAAAGTGATCAGAGCCAAAGCCGCTTCCATTGGATTATATTTTGCTCGAACAATTAACAGGTTTATTAAAAGAAACAGGTTATATTTTGAGAAGCAGCTCAAAATAAATCTAAAAGCAGCTCATGAGGATTAATGTTCGCCGGGCGGATACCAGGAAGGAAGTATTTTGAGCTCAACGTATTGGCTGTTTAATTTTGCTCAGTTGAGCAATATCAATGTAACTCTACTCCATGTAAGCTCTGTGATAGAGATGTTCACTCAACATAGAACAGATATTTCTGATTCCTGCAGGAATGTTAAGCGAATTTTCTTTTTCTTCTTTGTTGGATGTCATATTTGTAATGTCAGTGTCATGGGAGTTAACTGTTTTAATAGTTAAATTCAATAACAGTGAAATAATAAAATCATCAACTTGCATTTATGCAGCACCTTTCAAGTGGCGCAGTGTCTCGGAGCGTTTAGAAATATTTTTTACTTTCTGCAGTTGGTTAAAAGAAAAACCCTTCACAGACAGAATTAGACAGATGTATTCTTGTGATTGAACATCAATGTGATTTGCCATCTGATAAAACCACTATGCTGCTTTTGTAGATAATCCATGACAATGGATCTTGATAACTTTTTGTCTTCAAGCTTCTCTTCAGGTATGCTGAAACACTATGAAATCTTTCTTGTGATTGTGTGTCTGACTCATAGCCATGACTGTAACGAGATTTGTTCTGTTTTGCCGCGGCAAATATTTATAGATGTCTCAGGGCAGCCCATAATTATGGGATACAGACCTGGTAACCGATACAGACCTGGTAACCGATACAGATGCAAGCGAACTCAACCCTTAGAGTTCCTTATGTTCATAGATAGGCAGGAATACAGCCAGTAAAATGTCCTTTGAAACCTCCAAATAATGCTGCTGTGTGTGTCAGTAGCTCTCTTGGCTTTTGAATGAAGACGGTTTGACGTTCAGGCCTCGTGTCAGGCCTTTTCAGCTCATAGTCTAAAGAGGCTGACGCTCCAACGTAGTGCTGGGCCCAGGTCCACAGTATTGTCAACAACAACAACAACTTCGATTTATATAGCGCCCTCCACGCCGGACGGTGTCTCAGAGTGCTTTACAATAGCAGATCCCGGGACCGAGGCAGGGGCAGAAAGGTGACCAAAAGCACGGTTGAAGAGAAAGGTCTTCAGCTGTGACCTGAAACTGGGAAGAGAGGGGGCGAGGCGAAGGGAGTGAGGAAGGGAGTTCTAGAGCCTCGGGGCCTAATGGCTGAAGGCACGGCCGCCGAGGGTGGACCGGAGGATTCGGGGGGACATGGAGGAGGCCAGACCCAGAGGAGCGAAGGCAGTGGGTGCTGGGTTGGGGGGAGAGGAGATCAGAGAGATAGGGGGGTACAGAGGAGTGAAGGGATTTGAAAACAAGGGTGAGGATCTTGAAGTCAGATGTACAGCCCTTGAGTTGAGATGTTATACTGAGCTCCTGTCTGGGCTTGTTCAATTAAAAAAGATCAGGGTGTGTCTCGCGGTGTCCTGGCCAAACATCCAGATAGAATTTGCCTAATTCACTTCATAGCTGTGTGTGGAACATTTGTGTACAAGTTGCTGCCACGTTTGCCGACATAAAATACAAAATGCGCTCCACTTTACAGTAGATGCTGTGACGTTTCGAGACAAGTAGACAAGTGATGAAGCGCTGTATCAAGTGCAAGGAACATTAGAAGTATTATTATTTTTCTCTTCCAATTTTCTTTTTTCATAACGGTTTTTCTTCCACTAGTTGTCATCCAGATGGCAGCTATACAGAGCATCAAAGCAGAACCTGATTCCATACTTATCTGTCATCCTCTGGTTAGCAATTAGAATTGGGGATCTTAGCTGCACACTTGTGATGCCTGAGATCGATTAGCTCTACTGAATAAATGACTCAGAGATAGAAGGTTGTGGACTCAAGCCTATCATCGGGTCTTTGAACTCAGTCTAGGCTGACATTCCAATGCAGTGTTGGGGGAGCTAGTCCTGCATTGTCAGAGGTACCATCTTGTGCCATGTTAAACTGAGTTCCCGTCGATGATTGTTCAAGTGGACCTTAAAGATCCCATAGTTTTCCAACGTTGCTAAAAATAACTAGCTTCTAAACTAAGACAGAAATGAAGAATTTTACACAGTTCTGGCAATCTTAAGTTTTGACTATGTCTTGTTTGTCAGCCTCCCCAATTCCTCCCTCCATAGCCTGCAGATCACCAGAACTCTGTAGCCCGTGTCCTTTCTTGCACCAATCTCCGCAACCCTATCACCCCCATCCTTGCCTGACTGCACTGACTTCCCATCACACAGAGGATTCAATTTAAAATCCTGGTCCTCACCTTCAAAGCCCTCCAAGGCTTCTCTCCCCAGCCCCACACACCACCACCACCTCTGTGATCTCTCGACCCCCCCCACTAACCTGCCTGTTCCCTCCGCTTAGTAGCTCCGACTGCTCTATCTTCCCCACCCCACAATCGACGGGCGAAGATTCTGCCACCAACTGTTAGAATTCCATCCCGCAATCCCTGTGCCTCGCCCCCTCCCTAGCCCTTCTTCATGTCCCACCTAAAGTCCCTCCTCTTCAACAGTGCCATCGGTCACCCGCCTTCCCCCACTTAATAATAATAATCCTTGCATTTGATATAGCGCTTTTCACATTTTATCGACGTCCCCAAAGCACTTCACAGAATATACTGTAAAGTGAACTGACTATATATATTTGTGGGCCTAACGTGGCAGCCAATTGCGCACAGCAGTGTCCCACAAACAGTTGTGGATTGAAATGACCAATTTTATTATTGTGTTTTTTTTTGGAGAGATTATTATTAGGGGTGTGGAATAAGGAAACTTGCCCAAGGTTTGCCCTGAACTGCCTGGATTTGAACACAGGTCTCCTCAGCTTGGTCCCCCCAGCTTGCAAGTCAAGTGCTCTAACCACTCTAACCACAGGAGTTCCACCACACTTCACACCATCCTCCCCGATCCTGACCCCAGCTCATGTCCGAAACACTGAATGTGAAAAGCGCTACACAAATGTCATTTTGTTGTTATTGTTGTTGAAGCACAATGGTCTCATAGATTAAGACGAGAGGAATTTTAGACCTTTGGTGTTTTCCTACTCTCAAGTACAAAAACACATACTTTTCAACAATTCCCTTGCAGGATCTCTCCGCTTAGAGGGCATGGTCCCTGCAGTGTGGTAAACCCTGATTAAACTGCACTTGTTGGCCTCCAACTTGTCTTGCGTGCTGTTAATGTTTGATATGGTCACCCAATCCGTGACTGTTTACGGGACAATGCTGTACTCAATGGGCTGTCCTCAGACACATAGTCAATCCACTTGACAACATATTCTGTGAAGTGCCTGGAGACTTCTCAACGCAGTGATAAGGCGCTATATCAAATGCAAGGATTATTATTACATTTTCACACAGACTTTCACAGGTGTGAGGGGTTGACACAGAGGACTGAAAATCAATTCCATTATTAAATTGTTTTTAAACTGCTTTTTGCTTCGGTTTAGTGTTAGAGTTCACCTAATAATAATACTTGCATTTGATATAAGCACCTTATCATGTTGTTGTGACATCTCAAAGTGCTTCACAAAATATATTTTACCTGCAAAGTGTACAGTTAATTCACTTTGCCATGTATCCTGTAAAGCGCTTTGAGACAACTTGAAGATGTGATAAGTCCCTATATCAAATGCAAGTGTTATTATTGTAAAGAGGATTGACTGTGTATTTTCTGGCCTGAAATAACATCCTAGACTTAAATTGTTTTATACCACTAAACGGGAAGCAAATGCCACGGTGATTTAAGATGCTTCCTGTATTTTGCTGGCTAATTTTGTCCTGGCCAGCAAAGCTTTTCTAATTACCTCCTCCCACATTAGCAGCTGCAGTGAAATCTAGTGCTGCCTTTACATTGCACTTATAGAAATTAACACATGCCATGGGGGGGAGAGGACAGTTATTTTTCATTGAACTTTGTGCCACTGACCTGAATCCCTGTGTCGATCAGATATCGTATCACACCATCGGTTATATATAGACTATAAGTCAACAGAGCAAATTAACTCAAGGTCATTCACTTGGCTCAGGAGCAGAGGACCGGATGTGGATTCAGATAATAAATTGTCTGAATTCAAGGTTGATCAAGTGAGAAGCTTGTGTAACTAGAACAAAACAAATTATCCTAGTTACAGGGTGGGAAAGAGAGAAGCTTTGGTCTACTTAGGGTGAAAGAGGCGGGTCAACACAAGACATCTGATTGTTACAAAGCTGCAAATCACTGTCCTAAGGGTAAACGTGTTCCTAGCTGGGCACCAACCAGGGTTTAGTGGTGGTATACTGTAAAGCGCTATTTGAGATGTCTTGACTGCTAGATAAGTAGTTAGTCGATTGGCGGATCGCTTTTCTGGGAGTAATAATCTCTTCAAAACCTAACGTAAAATGAAATTAATAAATAATAATTTGGCCACTCAATCCACAACTGTTTGTGGGACACTGCTACACACAATTGTCTGCCATATTTTGCCCGCAAAATACAGTGAATTAATTTAACAGTATATAATTGAAGCCATGATAAAGTGCTATATGGAATGCAGGGATTATTATTATTAGCTGCTGTATCAAATTATTGAAGATCGTAGGGAACGGCGATATGGGAATTTTCCGGATATGGATATATCGGTTGGCTCATATCGAGATATACCGAAATACCGATATTTTCAGTTTTTTCGTACTGCGCATGCGCGCGCGCATCGGGGCCTATCTTCTCAGGAGGTAAATATCTTTCTCTCTCTGTGTGTCTCACTCTCTCCATCTCTGTGTTTTTCTGTCTGTGTCTCTCTATGTCTCTCTCCCTCTCTCCTCTCTCACATCCCCCCCCATCTCTATCTATCTGTATATTATCACATCCACCCCATCTCTCCCCCCCACCCCCCCCCCGTCCCGTCCCTCTCTCGCACCCCCCACCACCGTCGTCTCTCTCCCCCACTCCCCCCCGCCGTCTTTCTCTCCCCCTCCCCCCAGCCGTCTCTCTCTCCCCCTCCCCCCAGCCGTCTCTCTCCCCCCCCCCCCCGCCGTCTCTCTCTCCCTCCCCCCCCGCCGTCTCTCTCTCCCTCCCCCCCCAGCCGTCTCTCTCCCCCTCCCCCCAGCCGTCTCTCTCCCCCTCTCCTCCCCCACCCAGCCGTATCTCTCCCCCTCTCCTCCCCCACCCAGCCGTCTCTCTCCCCCTCTCCACCCCCCAGCCGTCTCTCTCCCCCTCTCCCCCTCAGCCGTCTCTCTCCCCCTCTCCCCCTCTCCCCCAGCCGTCTCTCTCCCCCTCTCCCCCCCAGCCGTCTCTCTCCCCCTCTCCCCCACAGCCATCTCTCTCCCCCTCTCCCCCACAGCCGTCTCTCTCCCCCTCTCCCCCCCCCCCCCAGCCTTCTCTCTCCCCCTCTCCCTCCCCAGGCGTCTCTCTCCTCTCTCCCCCCCACCCCAGACGTCTATCTCCCCCTCCCCCCAGCTGTCTCTCTCCCCCTCTCCTCCTCCCCCCAGCCGTCTCTCTCCCCCTCTCCTCCCCCCCCCCCCAGCCGTCTCTCTCCCCCTCTCCTCCCCCCCCCCCCCCAGCCGTCTCTCCCCCTCTCCTCACCCTCTCCCACCGCCCCCCCCCCCAGGCATCTCTCTCCCCCTCTCCTCCCCCCAGCCGTTTCTCTCCCCCTCTCCCCCCCCCAGCCGTCTATCTCCCCGTCCCCCCAGCCATCTCTCTCCCCCTTACCCCCCCCAGCCGTCTCTCTCCCCCTCACCACCCCTCCCCCCAGCAGTCTCTCTCCGCCTCACCCCCCCCACCCACAGCCATCTCTCTCCCCCCACCCCTTGCATACAAGTATATTGTATTCGAGGACTATGAATACAAGATGGCGGCTTTGCACCTCGGTCTGTGCATTGTGTATAGAGATGAGCATTCTGGGTCTTGTAGTTGATTGTGCTCGCATCCCGATTTTTTACCTCGATATATCGTTTTTCGATATATCGGTATTTTTTAAATGTCTATATTGGCATACCGATATGAAAATCATATCGGGTTTTAGCGATATACCGATATATCGCCGTTCCCTAGAAGATCGGTGATTCAGCAAAATGCCGAATGTTATTTTAGTCAGTTTTACCTATTCAATAATATAATATATAATAATAACCCTTGATATAGCAATTTTCATGTCTTATCGATATCTCAAAGCGCTTCGCAGAATATACTGAATTGACTGTACATTTTGTGGGTGAAATGTAGCAGCCAATTGCGCATGGCGGTGTCCCACAAACAGTCGTGGATTGAATTGATCAATTTTATTATTGTATTTTTCGGGGGATGGATTATTATTAGGCGTGTGGAGTAAGGAAACTTGCCCAAGGTTTCGTCCTGATCTGCCTAGATCCGAAACACAGGTAATTCAGCGCTGGCGCTTTGTATTAAACGGATCCTGATGGTCTTGTTTCTCATGGTCTTGTTTCTCTGCTGCGGCTCTTTGCCTTCCAGGTATCCTCCTGCAGGAAGAAAAGATCAACTCGGTCATCCTGCTCTACATGATGTCCATCCCCAGCTTCTGCATCTTAACCTTAGCCGCGTTGCTGCTGGAGAGTAACGTCATATGGGAACCTCTTGTCCTGTACGACCACAGACTGTGGATTTTAATCTTGCTCAGCTGCCTGGGATCAGTAGTGTACAATCTAGCCAGTTTCTGCGTCACTACGCTGACCTCTGCCGTCACCCTGCACGTGTTGGGCAACCTGAACCTAGTGGGAAATATCATCGTCTCCCAGATCCTCTTCGGTAGCGAGATAACCGGGCTTAGCTACGCCGGCATTGGCCTGACTCTCTTGGGGGTGCTGATGTACCAGAACTCGGACTTGATAGAGGACTACTTAGCGCCGAAGGCGAAACATTGCGAGGAGCGTGCCAAGTTCAAAACGGACTGAGAGTGAGGGCGGGAGAAGGAGGGAGGGACAGGGAAGGAGGGAGAGGGAGGGAGGGCGGGTGGGGGATGCCAAAAGGGACAAAAAAAAAAGCCTTGCGCTTGATATTTATAATTCTTATAGGATCAGAATCGCCAAACTGCAGGCAGAACGAGGGGAAGGTTATGATATTACAGCAAAGCACATTGCCTTATTTAAAATAATGCCTTACTTAATCTGTTGTCCTATTTAAAATGTATAATGAATATGTGACCTGAGTTGTATTTATTTAAAAAGAATCATATGCAGTTACTTCTAGACAGGAATATTAAATAGCTAGGTTTTAATTGTAAACCTTTATTTTATGTTAGCGCAAGCATGTGGGTGGCGGGGAGGGGAATGACTACTTTGTGGTATCGTGAGTACCAGATAAATGTGGATTTGAGCTTTTTCACTCTCTGTTCTTTATCGCAGGGTGGTCCAACTGGTAGCCCCCCCCCACACTTCCCCCCCCCCCCCCCCCACACCACCACCGGGGGCTGGATGCATTCCCTTGGGCCGGGGGTAATAATCCCTTTGACAAATAATAATAATACTAATTTGATCACTCAATCCACATCTGTTTGCGGGAACACCGCTGGGTGCAACTGGCTGCCGCGTTTTCAGCCAACAAAATATACAATCAATGCACTTTATAGTATATTCGTGAAGCGCTTTGAGGCGTCTCGAAGAGGTGATAAGGCAATATATCAAACGCAAAGATTATTATTATAATGTCACACTATGTTATGTTTCGTTTCGTGAAGGGCAATGCAAAAATATTGGTTAGGCTGCCTGGGGACATTCCTCAAATAGGGCATCCGGCCCTCAGCAGCCAAAAGGTTGGACCTCCCTGCTTTAGTGTATTTGCTCCATGTCTTGTACTTAGGGTCCCATTGACTGAGTTGATGAGAAGGCTGTTTGTATAACCACCCTCTTTCTGCCCATGCTGTTTAATAACAGAGATCGCTGGCAATGCACAGCAACAACTGAAAGGCAAATGTAGGGTACTATTTGGGTCTGACTTTTCCTTCAGGTGAACACGACGGAAATATGAGGTAACCTCTCCCAGGTCACAGCTCTGCCAAGGATAATAACAGTATCAATAAAAATGGGATGTGGTTGGAAGGACGAACACATGTTCCAGCTAAAATCAGGTGGGCGAATAAAAGATGTATTCAGTATGTGTGTGGGTGTGTGTGTATGTATTTGTGTGTATATATACTGTGTGTGTATATATATATATATATAGTCTGTGACGAGTCTGGAAAATGCTGTAATTCATGTCCTCCTGTAATCTGTTTCATTTCCCAACCCCTTGATGAATTTCCTTGTTAAGAAGGTGGGTTAACAACAACAACAAAATTATACTTGTATAGCGTCTTTCACGTCAGGAAGGCATCCCAAGGCGCTGGACAACCACTGCTTCAGACTCGAGTTTAGGACAGGAGGTGGGGTGAGGGAAGTGGGGGATTAGGAATTGCTGATGGGTCCATCGAAGAGGAGAATCCTGAGACGAGACTTGAAGGGAGCCAAGGAGGAGGCAAGGCGGAGGGACTGGAGTGGAATGGAGTTCCAAAGGTTGGGGGCAGAGTGACTGAAGGCTCGACCGCCAATGGTGGGGCGATGGATGTGGAGCCTGCTGAGCAGAGGTGGCAGGCAGGTTGGTAAGGTGATAGAAGGGCATGGATATAGGGTGGGATGAGGTTGTGGAGGGCTATAATGTGAGGACCAGGATCTTGAATTGGATCTTCTGGATGATGGGGAGCCAATGGAGTCAGGCGAGGATGGGGGAGATGGGGTGACGGAGTTTGGAACGGGAGAGGACAATGTAGGGGTTAATACCAAAGATCCTATTCAGTCTGAACCTACCTTGGCCGACCATTTTGGTGCTGAAACTGTCTGGGACATAGACAACAAACATTAGGGCGAAAAACAACAACAACAAATTGTTTTTGCTCACGTTCTCACCCACACCAACTTCACTCCCCCATTACCCCAGTCCTTGCCAGACTTCAATGGCTCCCTGTCCCTCACTCTTGTCTTCAAATCTCTCCACTCCCCTACCTCTCTGACTTCTCTCCCCAAAACAATACCCGTTGCCTTCGCTCCTCCGGTTCTGGTCTCCTTCTTGTCCCCCGAATCCTCCGTTCTACTATCGGCGGCCGTGCCTTCAGCCACTACACCCCGAAGCTCTGAAACTCCCTTCTTCACTCCCTTCGCCTCGCTCCCACTCTTCCTAGTTTCAGGTGTCGGCTAGAGACCCTTCTGTTTGACCCCGCTTCGGTCACCTTTTCCCGCTCCCCCTGGCTCGGGCCCAGGATCCGTTATTGTGAAGCGCTCTGAGATGCTGTCCGGCCTGGAGGGCACTATATAAATTGAAGTTGATATTTGTATAGCACCTTTCATGAGTTACACAGGTAGTGAGTTTCAGCCACAAAATACTGTACATAGTCAATGCACTTTACAGTATATCCTAGAAACACTTTGAGATGCCTCAGTGACGTGATAAGGCACTAGGCCCACAAATAGAAAGTCAATTCATCTTACAGTATATTTTGTGAAGCGCTTTGAGGCGTCTAGAAGATGTGAAACGCACTATATCAAATTCAAATATAATTATTATCACTATTATTCCCTCATACCCCAGCAGTTGACTCTTGTTAAGGAATCTTGTCTATTTCCCTTTTGTAGGCCAATATGGATTTGTGTCTTAACTACTGCTCTTGGACAGGATGTTCCATATTCTATTATGCGTGAAAATATCTTTTTTCTCTTAACCTCCCCCATTTACTTGTGGGGATAAAAAAAAAATCCCATAGAAAATCTCATCACAAAATTGCAGGATAGTGTGGGGCGAGCTGCAAATCCCGTAGGATTGGTTTGCGTGCCTTGCAGGATTGAATTTGATTTGAGAGGAGAAGTTGTTTAGCCAAAGAAACATCTTTACAGACATAGAAAGAAGGCACAGAGGAGCGTTCTCTAATGAATACGACTACATTTTCTCAAACTGCTCGTTTGTGGAAAAGGGAGAAAAATGACCTAGATAACAGCGTTGGAGGCTACATCACTTTGCCAGGTGTATAATGTAATGCTGTCTGGAGCCTAAGATGCCACGTGTATAGATTCTGAAAGAACACTTTGCCAAAGTGTTACCCACAAAAGAGAATTGCGAATGAGCTTATATGTGCTTAACCAGAATCGTTTGCCCAAACAACAACAACAAAAAACAACTTGCTTTTACACAGCAGGCGGGTCAGCGTCTCGGAGCGCTTACCCGTGGCTTCTCTGACCGTAAGTTTGGTCAACAACAACATGGATTTATATAGCGTCTGCCACGCCAGACAGCATCTCGGAGCGCTTCACAATAACAGATCCTGGGGCCGAGCCAGGGGGGGAAGAGGAAAAGGTAACCCAAAGCGAGGTCGGAAAGAAATGTCTTTAGCGTTGACCTGAAAGTAGGAAGAGAGGGGGTGATGTGAAGGGAGTGAGGGAGGGAGTTCCAGAGCCTCGGGACATGGTGGCTGAAGGCATGGCCGCCGATAGTGGAACGGAGGATTCAGGGAACAAGGAGGAGGCCAAACCCGATAGAGCAAAGGCAACGGGTACTGTTGTGAGGAGAGAGGAGGTCAGAGAGGTAGGTGGGGTGCAGAGGAGTGGAGGGATTTGAAAACAAGAGTGAGGATCTTGAAATGGATCCGTTCTGAGACAGGGAGCCAGTGCAGTCTGGCATGGCCTGGGATAATCGGGGAGCGAAGAAGGTCTTCAGTCCTGATCTATAAAGGATGGAATGAGGGGGTGATGGTACATGAGAGGAAAGACAGTTTTTTTGGGATGTCTGACATGAGGAAACCCATCCCACGCTTAAGACTATCCAAACTAGACTGAGAACACGCCACTCCCACATGGAAATTTCCCAGTGCCTGTAAATTGAATGCACCCTCTCTTCCTTGAAGGACGCATCCTGTTTATCTAAATTTCAGAAGGTACAAAGCACAAAAGCTGGCAAGTCTGGAACCCCACAATGTGGGCTGGAGTAACAAGTGGAGTTTTAACATTGAGAGGCCTGTCTGCCAAGCTTCCCATTAGGGTTTTTGCCTTGCCTGGGTTAACAGGATCCGAGCGCAAAAGAATCCCTGCCCGCAAAGACGGTTACGACACTATCTAGATCAACACTTGATAATGCTTGCAATGTTTGTGGTGCATTTTCACGTTGACTCACTGAGTTTAGTCACTGTAAGAAGGGAAGAGGCAAAGTTAGAGCTGGGTTGGTGGTTGAGTTTGGTAACATTGGCCAGGACAGCTACAAGGGGTGTAAAATTTGCCATAGTGTCAAGGAAGGAAAAGATTAACAAGATCTTGTGGTTCAAACAAGCTCCTCGCCGGACAAACTGTTATACAGACATTCACACTTCTGGACTGTTCGCCTTTGTGATTTAACAGCCGGTTAGTATTTACTTTTCATTACACGACATGGATAATGACAGCTTGGGCAACATTTGACAGATGTAGAGAGGGCGGGGAAAAATAATACTTTAAAGAGGGGGAAGTGGGAAGAAAATTAGTGCAGAAAGAAAATTTTCTGCGGAAAGAAAATTGCTAAGTGATGTAGTTTTAACATTGAAAGTACTGTCTAGCAAGCTTCCTGCGGCTTATAAAGATTGCCAGTCTTAATCAGTCTGCTTCTTAACACTGCCTGTCTGAGTGTACACTTGCAAAGTCCAATGGATTAGTGGTTAGATCACTCTCCTCGCAAGTGAGAGGACCTAGGTTCAATTCCAGGGCAGGGCCAAATGGCAGGCCAGTTTCTTTACTACACACGCCTCTGTTTACCTAGCAGTAAGTCGGAATCCGGTTGTTAGTCGATTGGCGGATCACTTTTCTGTGATGTACTAATCCTTTTCAAAAATAATAATAATTTGGTCACTTATTTGTTGGACGCTGCTCTGCACAATTGCCCACAAAATACATGGTCACTTTACAATACTGTATATTCAGTGAAGCGTTTGTTTTGTCTCAAGGACGTGATAAGGTGTTATATAATAATACTAATAATAATAATCCTTGCATTTTGATATAGCGCATTTCACATCTTATCGATGTCTCAAAGCGCTTCACAGAGTATACTGTAAAGTGAATTGACTGTATATTTGTGGGCAAAGTGCGGCAGCCAATTGCGTCACAGCAGTGTCCCCACAAACAGTCGTGGAGTGAAATGACCAATTTTATTATTGTGGGTTTTATCAGATGGATTATTATTAGGTGTGTGTGTGAAGTAAGGAAACTTGCCCAAGGTTTCGCCCTGACCTGCCTGGATTCGAACACAGGTCTCACGCTTGTAAGCCGAGCGCTCTAACCACTGAGCTACAGTAGCACCCTATATCAAATGCAAGGATTATTATTTTTAGTATGATACACTTCTTTCACGGGGAAATTATGAATCATTAGCAAGAGTTCAGAATTTGCATTAATTTTAACCGATTGCGTTCCTGGCCGGATAGTTCCTGCCTCCAGCTGGTTCGTTGGTAGCAATGTGGTTGCCAGGGAAAGATTATTCAGTCCACAATTTTCTGTAATAAGGAGGAAAGGGAGAAAATGAGTGGCTTTCAGTCTTCCAATTGTGCTTTCAGACGGAGATAGTCAGCTGTTCACCAGTTATATTAATCCTTTCATTTGATATAGGCTCTTATCACGTCTTCGAGCGATCTTAAAGCGTGTCATAGAATATTCGGTAAAGTGAATTGACTGCATATTTTGTGGGTAAATATGCAGTTAACTAAATTTTACAGTAAAATAGCTCTTTGAGGAGTCTCGACGATTTGATAAGGGGCTGTATCAACGCAAGGCTGGACTGTATGTCAACGACAACGTGCACGCATATAGCGCCCTTCTCACAGGGTAGTGTCTCGGAGTGGCGGACCTTGACACCGAACCGGGGAGAGAGTGTAGACACACTTGACGTGGAAGATCTTCGAGTGCGGACTGAAGACTGGGAAGAAGGGGGCGAGGTGGGGTGGGGGACCGAGACAGGGAGCTTTTATGGTGAAAACTCTGACTGCCCCTTTAAGAAACACCCTGGAGCTTTTTCCTGGAGCCGTCAGCCTCGCAGTGCAAAACAATAGTGTTCCTAAGCCTTGAAGCAGAAATGTAAAGGAATGCGATATGACTCGGGTTTCTAAGCAGAGTAATAATAATAATAATAATAATCCTTGCATTTGATATAGCGCCTTATCATGTCTTTGAGACGTCTCAAAGCGCTTCACAGAATACACTGTAAAGAGAATTGACTGTACATTTGTGGGTGAAACGGGGAAGCCAATTGCACACAAACAGCCGTGGATTGAAATGACCAATTTTATTATTGTGGTTTTCTTTGGAGAGATTATTATTAAGCGTGTGGGATAAGGAAACTTGCCCAAGGTTTTGCCCTGATCTGCCTGGCTTCAATCACAGATCTCAAGTCTGTAAGGAGAGTGCTCTAACCATTGAGCTACAGGGCTCTTCACATTTAAATTTATTTTTAAGGAATTATTACTCCTGGAAAAACGATATGCCAATCGATTAACACCCGGGTTCCTAGCTACTGCTAGAGGCTTATGAAATCAGGAAACTTGCCCAATGTTTTACCCTGCTGGTAATCAAACTCAGACTCTTTGGCTTACGAGGTGAGTGCTCAAATGACTAAGTGACTGGATTCCAGCTGTGAGCAACGTGTGCAAACTTTGGCCCAGTGAATGTGAACTGGCGAAAAATCAAAAATCTCACATCCGTGAAAAAGCTACCAAACCAGAAACCCCGTGACTGCAGTGAACAGGAAGTTCAGGTGTAGAGATCCTTTATCACAGGGCTAAAGTACACGGCAATCGACTCCTCCCACGTCACTGAAGGATGCATCGAATACCTCCACACCGTAGCGCCATAGCGATAGCTTCTGTGCTCTCTGTGCTGAGTTGGTTGTGCACTGCATCGGTTCCTCGGCCTTGGGAGTTTCTGCCGTCTCCCAGAGAGAAGCCAAGCTGGTTTTATCATTAACCTGTACCGGAGTTCCCTGCTGTCGACCTGTCATTTGCACAATGACTAGGAAGGTATTCGCTCCAAGGCGCAGGTTGACAGAGAGTCGACTGGTCTGTCTGCTTGTCTGACTGCCATGGTAAGCATGGTACATGATCACATCACTTGGTACCTTGGCATTCAGGAGTGGTGGGGGGGGGTGGGGGGGGGGTGGGAGGGGGCCCGTCAGATTTGTTTCGTTACAATTCATTGTAATGCGTGTTCGCTTCTTTGAAGCAAATTCATTAACATCAGTGGCAATGGAATTCGGAACAAATCGAAATGTATTGAATGAGGATCAAGGAATAGAATTTTTCTTGTGTGCGGCGGGGTGGGGTGAGTGGGGGTTGAGTGGGTCAGCTGGATGGGACACACAGTCAACAACAACAAATTGCATTTATAGAGCGCCTTTCACGTCGGGAGGACGTCCCAAGGCGCTGCACAGGAAGCGTGTGACCTGAGCTGGGAGGGGAGTGTTTGGGAAGGGGTGAAACACGAAGGGGAGGTAGAAAAATTCGGGGGGGAACAAAAGGCACGATCGAAGAGGAAAGTCTTCAAACCGGCCTTGAAAGAGGAAAGGGAAGAAACGAGACGGAGGGATTGAGGGATGGCATTCCATAGGGTGGGAGCGGAAAAACTGAAGGCCCGGCCTCCGATGGTGGGGCGGTTCGGGCGGGGGGCTTGGAGCAGGCCAAGTCCTGTTGAACGGAGGGTGCGGGTGGGCGTGTAGGGGGAGAGTAGATCGGTTAAATAGGGCGGGGCAAGGCCGTGTAAGGCCTTGTAGGTGAGGACGAGGATCTTGAACTCGATCCTCTGGAGGATGGGGAGCCAGTGGAGACGGGCGAGGGTGGGGGTTATGTGGTCGCGGAGGTGGGTGCGGGATAGTACACGGGCTGCAGAGTTTTGGATGACCTGCAGCCTGTGAATGGAGGAACTGGGGAGGCCGACGAGGAGAGAGTTTCCGTAGTCACTGCGTTTGAGAGTATTCAAGCCAAACTGAGAGCCCCACATATACATACACGGAGGTAAGGTGGAGTCCTGTAGCTCACTGGTTAGAGCTGCTGGGTGTGATTGGCTGCCGCGTTTTGCCCACCTATATACTGTCAATTCACTTTACAGTATATTCTGGAGCTCCTGTGACTTAGTGGTTAGAGCACTTGTCTTGCAAGCTGGGGAATCCAGGCAGGTCAGGGTGAAACCTTGGGCAAGTTTCCTTATTCCACATGCCTAATACCGGGAATAATCCCTCCAAAAAAACCACGATAATAAAATTGGTCATTTCAATCCACGACTGTTTGTGGGGACACTGCTGTGCGCAATTTGGCTGCCGCGATTCGCCCACAAATATACAGTCAAATTCACTTTACAGTATATTCTGTGAAGCGCTTTAGGACATTGATAAGATGTGGAAAGCGCTATATCAAATGCAAGGATTATTATTATATTCTGTGAAGTGCTTTGAGGTGTCTAGAAAACTTGAAAAGCGCTATATCAAATGCAGGGATTCTTATTATTATACATACCAGCTGTGCGTGGAGATTTTGCCATATCTGGAATGGAACGTGCACTGTCTCCCCTTAATTTCCAACAGTAATAGATGCCGGTTGGCGAGATTCAAGGTTTGGGGACCTCAGACTGTACGTTGTGGGCACTGCCAGAGTTTAACGGACTAAAAAATTGTTCTGTTTTACCATTGCACAGACTGACAGGTTTCCCGCTGCTTATCCAGCTACAACCACACAATCTGTCAGATCGTTGACTTGCAGGGGTAACAAGGAGTTAAGTGGAAATAATTCCTACCCCAGTGACTGGTCTGACCTGTCTTGCCCTGGGGATGAGCCAGAATAGTTGGTCTGTCATCAACTGAGCCTTGGGATGCTGCAATCACACCAGGCCCATGAATTGTAGCTCAGCGTAGCTGTAGCTCAGTGGTGGTTATCGTACTCGCCTTACAAGCGTGAGACCTGTGTTCAACTCCAGCCAAGTCAGGGCAAAGCCTTGGGCAAGTCTCCTTACTCCACACACCTAATAATAATCCCTCCCCATCCAAAAAAAAACAATAATAAAATTGGTCATTTCAATCCACGACTGTTTGTGGGGACGCTGCTGTGCGCAATTGGCTGCCGCGTTTCACCCACAAATATACAGTCAATTCACTTTACAGCATATTCCGTGAAGCACTTTGAGACATCCAGAAGACGTGAAAAGCGCTATACAAAATCCAAGGATTATTTATTATTAATTGGACAGTTAAGACTGTTCCAGGGGATTGGAATCAATTCTGTTGCTAGGCACATTCACAGACACCCTGCTTATATTCCCACCTCGCCCTCCCACCAGGTGGAATAAAAATAAAGCAGGAACGCATTCCATTCCAACAATCTCTCTCCGGAATTCCAGTGTGTAGGTGGGATGAATGGAAATCTCAGTTTGGTTTGGAGACTCTTAATGATGGGTTTCCGCATGTGTCAGACACGCGGCTGGCTGGCTGAACAAACGTAATAATAAATAAATCCTATGTGGCCAAGAATTAAAGTCAAGGCATCACTGATTGGAGGATAGGAACCAGTTTAAGTTGTGATGTTCAGGAGCCAATGGCCCCCTCCCTCTGGTTTTGCTCGACCCTATGTCTCGATGACGTAGGTCAAGATCTGTGGCTCATTGCTCAATCCTGAATTCCTAGCATTCACAGGGAAAGGTACTTCACCAAGTAGAATTGAACAGAGATGTGCAAGATTGTGAACTTGTATAGATCAGTGTCTCTCCTTATCATAGGAAAATATCTCAAAGTGCTTAACAGAGGCAGAGTGCAAGGCTGAGCAGGGTGGAGATAGGAGAACAGAGAACCGTGCTCTCGGTCACCTTCCCCCTGCCCCCACTTCCCATCAAGCGCATGGGACAGGGTTGGGATGAGAGAGGGCAGAGAGGTAGGAGGGCGGCTGAAAGCAGGGTCGAAAAGGTGGGGCCTTGAGTTGTGCCTTGAAGGAGACAAGGGAGGGAGCAAGGCGAAGGGATTATGGGATGGAGTTCCAAAGGGTGGGAGCAGAGATGCTGAAAACCCTGGGGCCAATGGTAGGGTTCCAAAGGGTGGGAGCAGAGATGCTGAAAACCCTGGGGCCAATGGTAGGGTGGGTAGGGCGGGAGACACGGAGCAGGCTGGAGCCTGCTGAACGGAGGGAGCGGACAGGTTGATAGGAGGTAGCAGGTGTGGAGGGCCTTGAGAGTGAGGTCGAGGATTTTGAATTCAAACTAATGATGGAGGCAAACTTAGAGCTGGGTAGAAGAAAGTATGGAGCTCACCGCTTAACGCAAAGTGGTTTGAATACCCTTAAGATCAGTCACGCGTTTCTGAGTGTGGGAAAATTCTAATGTGTTCACAAATATATTAGCAAACTGTTATCGTGCCATCAGGACAGAAATAATACTGCTGGCGTAGATGCTCGTAATATCCATTGAAGTGTAGGAGAGCCCAAAATGTGACCTTTCCAGTTGTGTTTGACAAGTTTCAAAGAGGGAAAAGAGGAGTCAGAGATAACAACAACAGCTTGCATTTGTACAGTTCCCTTCACGCAGGGTAGCGTCTCAGAACGCTTAACAGTATTGGAGACAGACGCCGAGCCGAGGGGGAATTGACTGTAAGGTGCAGTCGAAGAGGAAGGTCTTCAGGCGTGATCTGAAAATGGCGGATTAGGGATCAAGGCGGAGGGATTGGGGGGAAGAGTGTTCCAAAGTTTCGGGACACAGTGGCTGAAAAGGCTTGACAGATGAGCAGGAGGCCGGAGCCAGCCGAGCGGGTGACAGGGCAGGGAGTAAGCAGGTGGGGGAGTCAGGGAGGGAACAGGTTGTGAAGGGATAACAGAGGTTTTCTCTTTGCAAGGGCAGCAAGTCCTGGCTTGTGGTAGCCAGACTAACAACATGAGGGCGTATGGAAGGAGGAACACAGCTCGATTGGCTAATTAGAAATAGGTGTTCCCGTCTAGTAAGGACCACCCCGTAACATTCCTTTGGGCTTTACTTTAAACCAAGCCACAAAACAGTTCTGGGCTTGTACTTGGCTCGAGGGCTCATGGTGTTACATGCTCTCTGGCGGATACCTGGCCTAAAGCAATGAGATTTTACTGGTTTGAGCTGAGTGCTTTCCTTCTGCGGCTACCCTTTCGAAAATAAGGCCATCCGAGGCTGCCTTGAACTTGGTTGGGATGCACTCGCCTCTGCTTAAGGTGAGAGGCTTCACAAGAGAGATTGGAGAGGATTGTCTTTTGCCCGGAGGATCGTTTTTCCCTTTAAAGGGTAATAATCTTTTTTAAAAAAAATCACGATTTGGTCACTCAATCCACGACTGTTTGTGGGGATTCTGCTGCGCGCAATTGGCTGCCGCCTTTCGCTCACAAAATACACCCTCCGTGCCTTTCAATAATTAATAAAAAAAATACAATCTTTGGATTTGATATAGCGCTTTTCACGTCTTCTAGACGTCTCAAAGCGCTTCACAGAACGTACCGTGAAGTGAGTCGACTGTACATTTGTAGGCGAAAACATGGCAGCCAATTGTGCACAGCTGTGTCCCACGGTACAGTATATCCTGTGAAGCGCTTTGAGACGTATCAAAGACGTGATAAGGCGCTATATGAAATGAAAGCAATATTATTGTTATTTTCTGTGACTGGATATGGAGGATGTGTGTAGGGATGAGGCACATTACTGAATTCTACAACTAGAGGTTTGCTTTTTAGTTGTAACGGAGTAGAGGTATGGGCTTGCCAGTGTGATGAGCTTTGCGACGTTTTCCTATGTGAAGGGTGTTGTATAATTGCAAGCTCCTGCTGTTCCTTACTGTACGATCGCGTTGTATTGTTGTGAGGAGAGGACATGAGCTGCAGAGTTTTGGATGATCTGCAGCTTGTCAAGGGAAGAGCTGGGAAGGCCGACAAGGAGGGAGTTTCTGTAACCAAGCCTCGATGTGATGAATGGATGGGTGAGGGTTTCGGCAGCCCGACGGGTGAGGCAGTGGCGGAGACTGGCAATGTTACGGAGCTGGCGGAAAGCAGTGCTGGTCATGGTGTGGATGTGGAGGAGAAAAGACAGTTCAGGGTCAAACAAGACACCCGGGTTACTGACTGGCTTCATGAGGTGGAGTGTGTAGCTGTTGATGCTGATGCTGCCAGCGCCTGAGGTGCAGAGGCACTGACGCGAGCCAATCAGGAAGGCCTCAGTCTTGCAGATGTTCAGCCGAAGAAAGTTGTCCCTCATCCAGGACTCTATCGGACAGGCAGTCTGTCAGGACGCCACTAGTCCTGGATTTGAGGGTGGAGGAGGAGAGGTAGACCTGGGTGTCATCCACATACATATGGAAATTTACCCCATGTCTGCGGATGATGTCACAAAAGGGGAGCATGTAGAGGGTGAAGAGGAGGGGAACGAGGACAGAGCCCTGAGGAACACCACAAGAGATGGTGCGGGGGCTGCAAGAAAAGCTGTTGGCTTTAGGGACTATTACTCCCAGAAAGCAATCTGCACATTAACCAAAAAACAGGTTCCTAGGTAAATAGGCGTGTGAACTAAAGAAATTTGCCTAAGGCTTCACCCTACCTGGGAATGGAACCTTGGTCCTCTCGTTTCGGAGGCAAATGCTCTAACCCATATACTATAGGCTCCTGTATTAAGTGCCACAACATAGCACAACGAGAACTTTCATTTTATTCTCTATTTTTATTGACTTGAAAACTGCTTCCATTTTTATTTAGACTGTGACTGAAGTCATTCTTTGCTCTCGGAAGATCATGGAGGCAAAAGTCAGGACTTTGCAGAGATGCCTTGATTGCATTAATAAGGTAAAGCTCTGGACTTTTATTCTGTTTCTCATAGTTACAATCATAGAAATTCTCTTGATGTTCTTTCACTCTGCTTAATGAGTAAAATAATAATCCTTGTGTTTGATATAGTTCTTTTCACGTTTTATCAACGTTCTCAAAGCCCTTCACAGAATATACTGTAAAGTGAATTGACTATATTTTGTAGACGAAACATGGCAGCCGATTGCACACAGCAGTGTCCCACAAACAGTCGTGGATTGAAATTACCAATTTTATTAATGTTTTTTTTTTGGATGACTTATTGTTAGGCGTGTGGAGTAAGGAAACTTGCCCAAGGTTTGCCTGGATTCGAACACAGGTCTCATATTTTTAAGGCGAGTGCTCTAACCACTGAGCTACAGGAGCTCCACAAGACCTGAAGACCTGAATCCTATTATCTTACAGTCACCTTCTTACCCCTGCCCTCCCTCCCACTGCTTGGGTCAAAATCCCTGACTGTCCAGCGCCATGGAACGTCCTTCCCATGTTGTTGTGCTTGAGTGTTGTTGGATGAGAGAAGAATTTTGTGAGCAAACCACATTGATCAGAGTAGACCATTGGGTTCATTTCATTAAGGGCCAATACACGACTGTTTGTGGGGACACTGCTGTGCGTGAGTGGCTGCTGCGTTTCACCCACAAAATGTACAGTCAATTCACTTCATAGTATATTCTGTGAAGCGCTTTGAGACATCTAGAAGACATGATAACAAATGATATATCAAGTGCAACGATTGTTATTAGGCTAAGACTCCTCTTTAAATATTTAGTCCTATTTCCTCCTTGTTGCTTAATATCTTTACTTCCCAACTATCTGTCTGGTGAGAAACTCTCCAGTGACAACAAGGCCAGAGTTGTTGCCATAGTTTTTGCAATTGAACCAATTTCTCCTTTGTTTTCTTTCAACGGTGACGCACAGTGTTCCCTTCATATCATCTAACACACTTTCCTCTGCTGTCGGATATTCTAACAAATATCTATTTCAATCGTGGGATTTCCTTTGATGGGGGGAAGTGGGGAGAGGGAATAACCTTAAAGTTAGAGCTAAGCCATTTTGGAGTGAAATCCAGAAGTAATTTTTCACCCAGAGGCTAGTGGAAATCCAGAACTCTCTCCCACAAAAGATCCATTAAAATCCAACTGAAGATCCATTCAAATTATGAAGACTGAGGTGGATAGACATTTGTTAGGTTTGTTATATCTCGAGATATGAGGCAAAGGCAGGTAATTTGAGCTTGAGGTACTGATCAGCCAGGAATGCAATAGAGTGGTGGAACAGGCTCCAGGGGCTGATTGATTTACTCCTGTTCCTGTGATCCTAAATGAAATGGCCTGGAGTCATTAATCAGATGGATGGATTAGACAGGTTGTTAGCATGTCAACTTTGCATGAAGATTCATGATGAAGTGAGTCAAAGCCGATGTTGCCCATACACGCAAGCCTTTGCCCTGGCATAGTGACGGTGTTGGGCAATTTCAGTAGAACATCTCCCTGAGGAGTATGCAACCACAAAATAACCACAAAATGGGCTCACGAAAAACATTCTACTGGAAGTGAAATGTCCCAAGTGATTGCATCTATTTCCTATCCAATCCTAATTTCAATAAAACTTTTTGACGACACGCACTGTGGCCAATTGGCTGCTGTGTTTCGTCCACGTTTCGTATACAATCAATTCACTTCACAGTATATTCTGTGAAGCGCTTTGAGACGTCTCAATGATGCGAAAGGTTGTTGTATCAAATGCAAGGATAATTATTATTATAGTTAGGTGACCTGAATGTTATGGTTGTGTGTATGAAGGTCACTGTGGCCTGGGATGTGATACAACAGCAAGATGACATTTGTAGAGAGACTTTCACGTCGGGAGGACGTGCCAAGGCGCTGGACAGTCAGTGTTTCGGACCTGAGCTGGGGGTCAGTCAGTATGGGGAGGGTGGAGGGAGGGGAAGAAGGGTGATCGAAAATATGGTTGATGAGGAGGGTCTTGTGATGGGCCTTGAAGGAGGCCAGGGAAGGGACAAGGTAGAGGGACTGCAGAATGGAGTTCCAATGAGTGGGGACAAAGTGACTGAAGACCCGGCCACCAACAGTGGGGCAGGCGAGGCGGGGAACGTGAAGCAGGTTGGAGCCCACTGATTGGAGGGGGTGGGCAGGTTGGTAGGAGGTTTAGGAGGGTCGAAGAGGTAGGGTGGGTGAGGCGATGGGGTGCTTTGAAAGTGAGGACCAGGATCTTGAACTGGATCCTCTGTGTGAAGGGAAGCCAGTGGAGTCGGGCGAGGATGTGGGAGAGGAAACGGGATGACCTGTAGCCTATGGAGGGAGGAGTTGGGGAGGAAACAAGCAGGGTGTTTGCATAGTCAAACTTGGATGTTATGATTCACAGTGACCTGAGACGTGATACAGATCTTTCATCGCAGGATGATATCCATACAATCCTATACTAATTATTCTTTCTTAATTTGCACAAAGTAAGAATTGCTTTGTAATTTCAATGTGTTTTGAGGATGTTTTTACTGGATTCACTGTTGACTGATTCAAGGAAACAAGACCGCGCTCATGTGATCGATCCCCTGTGATCTTTTCCAGGTCATCAGAAATGCAAATGATATCTTGTGTGACATCAGCCAGCCATCCGTATGCATTGAGGTGCTGTTGTCCCCTCAGGGAACTGCCTATATCTCAGGTGGGTGATCAATTCCGTCCTGCAGCGTAGTGGTTAGAGCACTCGCCACACAAGCGAGAGGATCCAGGTTCGATTCCCAGGCGGGCGAAACCTCAGGCAAATTTCCATACTCCACACCCTCTGTTGACCTAGCAACCCGGTTGTTAGTTGATTGGTATTGCTTTTCCGGGGAGGGGGTGGGGGTGGGTAATAATTAAATTTAAATTATATTCATTATTTAATTAAGAATCCCTTAAAAACACAATAGTGATTTGATCACTCAATCCACGTCGGTTTGTGGGACGCCGCTGTGTGCAATTAGCTGCCGCGTTTCGCCCATGAAATAAACAGTCACTTCACTTGACAGTAACTGTATATTCTGTGAAGCGCTTTGAGACGTCTTTGTGAAAGTCGCGATTAACCCTCTTTAATAATAATAATCCTTACATTTGACATAGCGCTTTTCATGTCTCAATGCGCTTCACAGAGTCTACTCGGAAGTGCAGTGACTGCATAGTTTGTAGACGAGATGCAAGGATTATTATTATTATAATTGTTATAAGTATTGCACTAAATGCTTTATCAAATGACACCCCTTTCATTCCATTGCTTGTGCAGTTACTTACTGAACCTTGGTGTGTGTACACAGTCAGCCCGTGTTCGTCTCTGTAAAAGGTTCGACTCACAGTTCCAGCCCCAGGTTTTCCTGTTTACCTTCCTCGCCCTTTCTCATCCGGTTTCTAACAATATGGCTGCTTTTGAACCAGTGTTTGCCTCCCTCCTTTTACATCAACAAAACCACCGATGCCATGGAAACCCAATGTTCCTACATAACTCGGTATTCAGGGCAGCACAAAGATCTGAGGAAAGCTTTGAGTGGAGGATGGGATCTGATTCAAAAGGCTTCTGCTAATATGAATAATTGTAATAATTCTTGCATTTGATATGGCGCTTTTCACGACGTCTCCTCGACGTCTCAAAGCGCTTCACAGAATATGCTGTGAAGTGAATAATTGAGCGTATAGTTGTGGGCGAAACGCGGCAGCCAATTGCGCACAGCAGTGTCCCGCAAACAATCGTGAATTGAAATGACCAATTTATTATGGTTCTCTTTTGAGGGATTATTATCAGGTTTGTGTGTGGAGTAAGGAAACTTGTCCAAGTTTCACCCTTTCAGCCTGGTCTGTCGCTTGCAAGGCGAGTGCTCTAACCACTGAGCTACAGGACAGGTCAGTGCACAGAAGGTCAGTGCAAACGGAAGCAAAGTGTTAATGTCGCAAAAGTGAAGTCATTTTTCATAGAATCTTGCAGGGCGGAGGAGGATTGTTTAGCCCATAGCGCCCTATGAAAGAACTATCGAATCAGTCAGATTCTTTCCTCCATCCACCCCCCCACTCTTTCCCCGTAGCCTTGCAAATCTTTCCTTTTCGATGCCCTTTCGAAAGTTATTGATGAATCTGCCACCGGCGGCCATTCAGGCAGTTGCATCCCACGGCATAACACCAACACAATTACACCCGTATAATGACTTAACACCTCACTGCTTTAAATAATTTCTCCTCATCTCATCTCCCTTCTGGTTCTTTTACCCCACCAGCAAAGCAATCCACCGGTCGACCAACAGCAGGGTTCCTACTTACTGCTGGGTAAACAGAGGTGCATGGAGCAAGTTAACTTGGCTCACATTTATTTTGCCCGAACCCCTCTCGCTTGCGAGCCGGGCGCTCTAACCACCCGACTCCAGGACACCACCACAGGACTGAATCGTTGAGTTGATTTGTATTTTTTTGGGGGGGTCACCTTACAGGAGTTGCTGAGGTGTACAGAGTAGCGAAGAGAGTGGAAAGCGGAATGGAAGCCCGAGGTATAAGCAACGAGATGCTCCGGCAAAGACTGAGGGAGATTGAAATGGCTTGGAACAATCTGCAGGCATTCCTGTCGTTCAGTCCCTCTGTCTTACGGATGTTGGTATGTGTTGTTTTACTGCATTTGGGGACCTGTATTTCAATGGAATAATAATAATAGTATTGAGTTTAGGAACATGTCCCATATTGCCTTGATATCTTTTATCCGATAATAATAAGATTTAACAAGACACATCAGCAGAGAGAGTTTTAACATAGATAGAGAAGAAGAAACCATACACACACTCAGACACACAAACACACACAGAGGCTGAGAGAAAGAGAGAGACACAGATCGAGAAAGGGAGAGACACACACACAGGCTGAGAGAGTAAGAGAGAGACATGGAGACACAGATACTGCGAAAGTCAGAGACTGAGAGAGTAAGAGAGACACAAAGACATACACAAAAACAGAGAGGCTGCGAGAGAAAGAGACAGCGAGAGAGGGAGGGAGATAGGCAGAGAGACAAAACACACTTACACAGAGGTTAAGAGAGAGAGAGAGAGAGAGAGAAAGATAGAGGCACTGGCTAGCAGTATATGTTGTATTTTACCTATTGGAGTAGCTGAGTGGTTAGAGCCACTGGGACATCCACACGACGTGAAAGGCGCTCTGTAAATGTCATTTTGTTGTGGAGCACTCGCTTTACAAGTGAGACCCCTGGGTTCAATTCCACACAGGGCGAAATCTTGGTCAGATCTCCTAACTCCATGCGCCCTGAGAATAATCCCTCAAAAAAAATTGGTCATTTCAATCTATGACTCCTGTGTGCAATTGGCTGCCGCGTTTCACCCACAAAAAATATACAGTCAATTCACTTTACAGTATATTCTGTGAAGCGCTTTGAGACGTGTAGAAGACGCGAAAAGGATTATTATTCTAGAGTGCCTTTCAAATTGGCATCTTGACGCCCTTTCCGATTGGATGCCACGCGTGACCACCAAGTAAACAGTCACCAGACTTTGCCGGAGTGAATATTGTGAAGCGCTTTAAGACAGATTCTCCGGACGTGGAGGGCGTGATGCCGAGAGCAAGGATTATTATTGTTAAATGGCTTAAGTCATTTGTGTAAGGTTGCCACCTTGTGGTAACCAAAAGGACAAAGTAACAAAACCTCATGAAACAAAAAGGCAATGCTACTTTTGCAGCATTTAGAAGCGTCTGGAATTTGGCAAAACTGATTAATTTAGTCTTAACTTCCGAGTTGCTTTCCTCCAGCTTTTCTGTAGTTTTGTGGTGTCGTATTGGTTACAGCACTTGCCTTGCAAGCGAGAGGACCCGGGTTCGATTCCCAGGCAATGTTAGGCAAATTGCCTTAATTCCCAAACCTCAGTTACCCGAGCAGTAAGTTGGAATCGAGCCGTTAGTCGATTGGCAGGTCGCTTGTGCGGGAGTAATCATCCTTTAAAATTTTACCAAAAAAACAACGATAAAGTAGGTTAACTATGTATTTTGTGGGTGAAACTCGGCAGTCAATTGCACTCAGCAGTGTCCCACGGACAGTCAAGGATTGAGGGATTATTACCCCCCGGAAAAGTGATCCACTAATTAACTAAACAACTGAGTTCCTCCCTCATGCTGGTTAAACAGAGGGGTGCGGAGAAAGGAAACTTGGCTATGGTGTATTTACTATGTTTGTGAATATATATATATGTGTGTATAATATATAGTATATATATATACAGTACTGTATATAGCATATGTATGAAATCTATGAAGGGCTTTGAGATGTCTCAATAACATGATAAGGGAGGACATGTTTGCAGGGCTAAGAGGAGAGCGTGGAGGGAATGGGATTGATTTGGACAGCTCTTTTCAAAGATCTAGCGCAGACACGATGAGCCAAGTGGCCTCCTTCTGTGCGGTATGATTCTACGATAAGGCGCTCTATCAAATGCAAGGATTCTTCTTATTATTATTATGTAATGCAAAGTAGTGCAGGTCCCCTGCCAGAATGTATCGTTCAATATATTGTGGCTGAAATCTGTACATGTGGCTATGTGGCTGATAGGAATTTGAATGTTCTGCAGCCTTCCGAATCTGCCTTTGACTGTTCGGCTGAAACAGCTCTGCCTGGGTCAGGGAATGCTCAGACTGAAACCTGCGGAGTATGTCTGCTCAGTATACTGCCGGGATCTAATGCAAGTTACAAATCGTTTTTTTGATCATCTTTGCGCAAGTGACTATGATTCCACTGTAGACCTTATGACAGGGCCTTCACTTCACGTTCACCTTACAATCGGTGGACGGGCTTTCAGCCTCTCTGCCCCACATTTCTGGAACTCCATCCCACATCCCACAGTCCCTCACTGCCTCCCTCGCCTCCTCCAAGGCTGGTCTCAAGACCCATCTCTTCGGGCTTCTGCCGCCCTCCCAACTCTCTCCCTCCCCTCTCAACTCTCACCCGCCCCTCCCCCCTACCCTGCCCCTCCCCCTACCCTGCCCCTCCCCCTTGCCTGGGTCCCGTCCTGACTGTTCAGCGCCTCGGGACGTCCTAGTCTATTTACTTTACAGTAAAGCGCGTTGAAATGTCTTGACGTCGTGATAAGGCACTATCTCAAATACGAGGATTATTATTATTCGGAAATAATTCCCCCCAAAATAAACTGGTCACTTCAATCCACAATTGTTTGTGGGACAGTGCTGTGCACAATTGGCTGCCACATTTCACCCACATAATATACAGTCAATTCACTTTACAGTATATTCTGTGAAGCGCTTTGAGACGTCTAGAAGACGTGACAAGTGCTATATCAAATGCGAGAATTATTATTATTATTATTCCATGTTCTCATTTCTCCATTTGCAGGACCCGAAACACGTGGGGGATTCACTGACTTATGAAGGCGGTCACTTCCACGCAAGCTGCGCCAACTTTTGGCTCAACCGTGTGGAGTCCAATCTACCTGCTCTTACTGCATCTCCGCAAACTCCACTGGACTCTAAAACTACCAGAGCTAACGGGAACCACTGTGAACTGTAACCTCCTGCCCTACACTGTTCCTCTGAGAAACTGCAAGGCACCAAATTTCAAGAGGCTCTCTGTAGCTACATCTCTGTCATACTACACTGTATCGAAACCCAGAGAGAACTCGTTTGAGAGAAAGCTATTGCACCAAAAACTCTTTAGCAGCTCACATAGCTCAGAAGAGAGAAAAAATATATTTTCTGATGGGAGTAAAGTTGGCCACTGTTTACAAGCAACAAAGGCTTTTATTTTTTTCCCAAAAAAAACAGCAGGCCCTCAACAAGATATGATAAGGCGCTATATCAAATGCAAGGATTATTATTATTTTATAGACTGAAACGTTCCACTTGGGGTACGACGGTTGTCCCCCGCAAACATTCCCCAGATTCCCTCTCCCCAATTCTTCCGGGCTCCAAATTGTCCAAAGGGCAATTCAGACCGTGTCTCCACGACCACCCGAGTTAGTCAGTGACCGGAGCAAAGGCAGCCTGAGCCTGGTGACCAAGTGCTCGAAGGCTTCCACTTCTCTCTGTTTCCTTCTATATTAGATCGGGATCAAACTCCACAGATGGGAACCACTGCAATGCCGATATCAACCAACAGAGGGTCGCAAGCATAGCTACCACCAGGAAACTTCACCTAACGCCCTCGTGTGGGTGAGATGTTTCCAGTTTGACGATTGCAGACTTGTGCCGAATTGAACCGTTGTAGTTTAGCAACTTCATAGGAATGGACATAAGAATACAAACTCTTGCATTTGACGTAGCGCCTTATCACATCGGAAGGACGTCTCAATGCGCTTCACAGGACATATTGGAAAGTGTGTATTTTCTGGGCAAAATGCGACTGACCAATTGCGCACTGCGGTGTCCCGCAAACAGCCATGGAGTGAGTGACCAATTTTTACTTGGGGGATTGTTGGCTAGGACCCTGGGGGAGAGAAACTAACCTTCTCTTTTCGAATAGAGCCACAGAGATCTTCAACGTCCACCTTACCAGACAGACGGGAGCTCGGGTTTAACTTCTCACCTGAAGGACGACACCTCCAACAATGAACAAACCCCCTCAGCGCTTAAATAGAATGTCATCTTTGACTACGGAAGTTCAATTCCCAATCTGGGATTTTAAACCACACCAAAGGTTTTAATCCCTAATCCCACTTCCATGACTGTTTGTGGGACACTGCTGTGTGCAATTTGGCTGCTGCGTTTCGCCCACAAATATACAGTCAATTTTCCTACTCTTCTTCATCCTGCCCTGACCCCTCCCCCCCTGCTTTTGTCCCTATCTAACTGTACAGCGCCTTGGGACATCCTCTCAACGTGAAGTTGTTATTGATTGATTTTTATAGCAAATAGAAAGGCCACTTTTATCATATAATTGTGTTGCTGGACTCAATGCATAATGATAATAATAATAATCTTTGCATTTGACATAGCGCTTTTCACATCTTTCACATCGATGTCTCAAAGCGCTTCACAGAATATACTGTAAAGTGAATTGACTGTATCCTTGAGGGATTTTGGTGGGATTTTTGAGGGATTATTATTAGGTGTTAGAGTAAGGAAACTTGCCCAAGGTTTCGCCCTGCCTGGATTTGAACACAGGTCTCACGCTTGCAAGGCGAGTGTTCACCACTGAGCTATTTAGCAGCAGTGGAAACTAAAGCTTAGCCCAGTGGGGAGGGAGGAGGTGACCATAGGCACGGTTGATGAGGGAGGTCTTGAGTCACGATCTAAAAGAGGGAAGGAGGGAGCAAGGTGGAGGAATTGACTGAGAGAGTTCCAAAGCTTCGGGGTGTAGTGGCTGAAAACGCGGCCACCGATGGTGGAGCGGAGGGGATGAGGGACAATCAGTAGGCCGGAGCCAGGGGAGCAGAGGTAGTGGAGTGGAGAGAAAGCAGGTCAGAAAGGTTGGGAGGTGCGAGGGCGTGAAGGGATTTGCAGATGAGTGAGGATCTGGAAATCGATAAGTTTATCTTTTTGACACATCGCAACTCAAAGAATTTTCCTTCATACTTCAACTTTATACTGTAAGTAGATAAGTAACAAATTAGACCTTTCTTGCACATTCCAGGCCAGGTTTGTTGTGACAAAAACTACCCTTTTCAGACCTTGACTTTATGTCAATGAATAATCGTGTCTTGGCTGCTTTGAGTGTTAGCATCAATTAATAATGAAAGGTTTCACCTCATACCCAAGTGCGGCCAAAATTAAATTGTTGCACACATGTTACTCTTGTTTTTTTACTGTTTGAATGCTGTTACAACCTCATTTGGTCACTCAATCCATCACTGTTTGTGGGACACTGCTGTGCGCAATTGGCTACTGCTTTTCGCCCATGATGGATGACTGGATAACTATCCAGCTTTTTTTAAAAAACATACAATATTAAAAATACATTAAATAACAACAGAATATTGCATGGATACCTACCAATAAATATCGATTACAGTCTATAAACACAGTAAAATCAAAGTTTTTTTTCTCTCCTCTCTCTTTCACACACACCTATTGAGATCTAGCATTTCAATGGCTCCAAACTCAATAACCCCTCCACTCCTTATTTTCCATCTAAATTAATCAACTCCCCCACCCTCTGTCTCCCACACCTCTCTCTCCTGCCCCCTCTTTCCCTCTCTTTCTCCCAGTCCCACCCTACCGCAGCATTCAAAAGTAATCGTACTGTACTCGTTGGGAGGGGAAAAAATGGCAGCGCCACCTTCAGGTACTAGTAACTGCAAAACATTTTTTAATGCATTTTCCCGGATAAATTCCGGTAAATCAAATGCGGACTTTTTTTTTGATTTGCCGGTTATACGGAAGTTACGGTTGATTGGGTGCCGGATAAACAGGCTTTTACTGTAGACACATAGAATTCTAAGTTCTAATCATAATTTTCTGGGGACCATTTATCAAATTCATTTTTTAAAAAGTAGATTAATATACAGAATAATATATATGAGTTGGGTAGAGGGTGGTTGGGAGGGCGGTCCAACCTTTGGCCCCTGATGGCCAGATGCCCTATTTGAGAAACGTCCATGGGACGCATAAAGCAATATTTTTGTGTTTCCCTTCCAGAAACATAACATACCGTTGACCGGTTATGGAGAGAGTGGTTAGGCCAGATAAAACGGAGGGAGGGGACCGGTTGAAATTGACCCATGGGCCTGATGTGGCCCGCAGGCTGCCAATTGCATCACCCTAATATCATTGCTGACACCTTATCCCCTCAGGGTTTAAGAGCATTTCGCCGTGTTGAGTTCCCATTTGTAATTTATAGCGTATGACAAATGGAGAGCAGAATTTGCCTCAGATGAATTGGAGGCTATGATTTCTCTGCACAACTTGAAAAAGGATACACTGGAAGGATATAAATTGCTTGGAGCTCCTGTAGCTCAGTGCTTAGAGCACTCGCCTTATAAGCGTGAGACCTGTGTTCGAATCCGGGCAGATCAGGGTGAAACCTTGGGCAGGTTTCCTTACTCCACACACCTAATAATAATCCCTCCAAAAAAATAATAAAATTGGTCATTTCAATCCACAACTATCTGTGGGACACTGCCGTGCACAATTGGCTGCCGCGTTTCGCCCACAAATATACTCTACAGTATATTCTATGAAGCGCTTTGAGACGTCGATGGATGTGAAAAGCGCTATATCAAATGCAGGGATTATTATAATTATTATTATTGCTTGGAGAACTGAACAGACAAACATTGGAAAAATAAAGTATTGGGAGCCAGCCATTTGGACACTTTAAGCCTCACAAGAGAAAAGGATGTGAGCCTCACGCATCACACGAATCACAATTGGGCACTCAACTCTGCGTGTGAAATGCCTCTTTAACACCGACCGGTGAGGTGTTAGAATGAGATACTGGATATGTTTTGCTCTATATTGATTAATCCAATTTTTTTGGGAATGAATTTGTTCAGTGGTCACCAATGTACTTTCCCTCCATCCTCCCCTAGCCCCAGCTCGGGTCTAAAACACTGACTGACCAGTGCCTTGGGATGTCCTCCCGACCTGAAAGACGCTATACAAGTGTAATTTTGTTGTTGTTGTTTATATACCCCAAATGTCTCGTGTGACTATTTTACCAGTTCTTCGCACTTTAACATAAAGCTCCTTCTGTTCCCTATTGTTCAGGCAATATTGCTCCGACTCCGACAGGGCCGTAAAACCCATTAACCCCCAGAATTGAACATAAGAACTATAAAGGAAAGCACTCAACTAACATTTTACCCCTTACCAAAGATAAACAGAGATTTCTATCTCAATCTTAACCAATACAACAGACCATCCAACCCCGGAACACCTGCAGCCATCTCCCTGAAACCAACCACTCACCACATTAACCCTTTACCATCTCACAGTGAGCTTGATTGACTGTAGATTTGGGGGAGCAGGGGTGGCAGGTGAAATACGGCAGCCGATTGCGCACAGCAGTGTCTCGCAAACAGTCGTGGCTTGAGTGACCACATTATTTATTTTGGGGGGTGGGGGGAATGGATTATTACCAATCGAATAACAACCAGGGGTTCCTACTTACTATCTAAGTAAACAGAGGCGTGTGGAGTACGGAAACTTGCCTATGGTTTCGCCCCTGCCCTGGGAATTGAACCCGGGTTCCTCTCGCTTGTGAGGCGAGCGGTCTCGCCAATGCGCGACGGGATAAACGCTTGGTCAACAAAAAACCCTCACAAGTTAAGCATTAACATGAAGCCACCCTCTCCAAGGTGTAAAAGGGCATTCACGTTCATGTTGAAAGTTGCACTCTTTCCCGAGAGGCAGGATTAATCAATGGTGAAAGTTAAGAGTAATCTTGACAGCTGCTGTGTTTGTTCACTAACCTCATCTGCGCAAATTGAAATCAATAGCCCACCTCCCCTGCTTATAATTTACATCTCAGTGAGATGTGAGAAGGGTAGTTGGTGGTGGAGGGGAAACATTGGGATAAATTGCTTGTTAAAATCAAAGGAAAGTGAGAGGTATATTTATTTATCATTGTAGTTGGAAGTCCTGCCAGTAAGCCCACAAATAGCTCATTGGAAGAAGGCACAGGTTTGGTGTTGTTCTGCTCCACACACACACACACATATACACACTAGAAAGATCATAGATTTTCCACTTCTCCACATTAAATGGAGCTATCTTATGGTCAGTTAGCTTTAATACCCCTGGTAAGGTTGTAAATGGTAGCAACAGGGAGGGGAATATTGTGGATCCGTGTGGTATATTGGTTAGAGCACTTGCAAGCGAGAGCAGACTCAGTTTCTCTTCCTGGGCAGGGCGAAACCAAAGGCAAGCGTATTTATCCACACACCTCTGTTTACCTAGCAGTGAGTGGGAATTTGTTTCGTTAGTTGAGGGGCGGAATGCTTTTACAGGGGGGGTAATAATCCCTTCAAAACAAAATAAAAAATAAAATTGGTCATTTGAATCCACGACTGTTTGTGGGACACCGCTGTGCACAATTGGCTGTTGCGTTTCGCCCACAAAATAGAGTCACTTCCCTTATACATTCACGGCATATTCTGTGAAACGCCATGTGACATCTCAAAGAAGAGATAAACTGCTATATCTAGTGCAAACATTATTATTAGTCATTATTATTGCTACAGTTAAAGGTCGTGGAGCTACGCTGGAATAGTATGTGTTGATGTGCTTGTCAGATTAAAAATAACTCCCTCTTCAACTGCCCCTTTGGTCATTTTACCACTCAACCACTCCCGTCAGCTTCTAACCTCAGATCGGGTGATAAGCCAGGAATGTCAAGCGCTTGGCGAAGTCCTTCTGATGTGAAAGGTGCTGCATAAATAGAAATTTTCACTGTAATATAACAATAATAATCTCTGTATTCGATGTCGCACCTATCCCTTTGGGAGGTCATCTCAAAGAGTGGAGTGACTGTGTGTAGCGTGTAAGGCAAACACAGGCCTCGGAGCAAAATAGCTTTAAGGAATGTGCTTCATATTCTTCTATATTTCTATCAGTCAGACCGGCCCAAAATAATACAGTCAAAGGTCGGACTGACATTATATATAGTGATGATCTCTGTGTGTATGTGTGTGTATACTAAGATCTAACGGTTGGAAAAGTTGGAAGAATTTTGTGCTGCACTTTACATCCCATTCGTTTCAAAACAAATACGCGGAGCACATTAAGAAATAACTTACTACATTGTGCTGTGATTGGTGCGATCTGAGGGGTTGAGTGATAGGGTTTTCCACGTGACTTATTAACGTGACCTTTGAAACAGAATAATGTCCAATAAATTAACCCGTCAGTATAAACGATGACTCGCTGGGTTATATTTGCCGTGTAAGCATTCCAAACCACTCCGAGATCCAGGAAGGCTTCAGTTGCCCTCTCGGGCGGAATAATAATAGTGTGATTGCGGGGACCCGGTAAGCTGTTCGGACAACTTTAAGCCGCTTCACTCAGCAACCTGTACTTACTTTATGTATTTACTGTAAAACCATCCGAGAGAAAGTGGTTGATCACACAACAGCTCCTCACTTGTGATGCTCAGCAAGATGCAGACACTCCAGCTATTCGGTTTTCTACTGATTAGAATTGCCTTGTTCTCTTCGCTTGAAGCAGGTATGTTTAAGGCAGAAAAATCGGTGTATGCGCGCAAAAACTTTGTGTGTACCTCCGTTGTCGGTCAGTATTAGTCCTTTCTCCTCTATCTTGTTTATTTTTTCCTTCCCTTTGAACGTATATTGAGCTATTAAGATTTCGGCTTTTGATATTCTGATGGAATTTGTTAACCCTGTTAGGAAGCAGATTTTTAAAGCACGCAGGAATGACAACACCCTTACATTCAGAGTGCAGAATACCTCGGGGACGGGTTTATAAATAATAATCTGTGCGTTTGATATAGATTCTCATTATATCTTCAAAATGTCTCAGGAATTCTATAAAGTGTGGTGACTGTGTGTGTGTGTAGGTAATCACAGCATCCAATTTGAGCACAGCAACAACAATAATAATAATAATATGAATCCTTTCACGTCTTCTAGACGTCTCAAAGCGCTTCACAGAATATACTGTAAAGTGAACTGACTATATATTTTGTGGGTGAAACATGGCAACCGATTGTGCACAGCAGTGTCCCGCAAACAGTTGTGGATTGAAGTGACCAATTTATTATTGTTTGTTTTCCTGAGGGTTAATTAATAGGCGTGTGGAGCAAGGTTTCGCCCTGTCTGGAATTGAAATCAAGTCTCTTGTTTGTGAGTCGAGTGCTCTAACCACTGAGCTACAGGACTCCGCTCTGATCGATGACCTGCAAATGGGGGAAATGATTCATTTTTGTCTGGAGCCAATTTCAATGCTATTTTCTGCAATATTTATACAATATTACAAGTTAATTACCTAAAGAGCTTTTTTTCTGGTACTCTACGTTACCAGAAACAAGACACTGAATCTCTGTCCTCAAGTACATTTCTGGGTGTTTGACAGTACGGTCAGCTTTGTTTTATCATAATAATAACATAAGAATTCTTGCATTTGATATAATAATCTTTGCATTTGATATAGCGCTTTTCACGCTATATCAAATCTCAAAGCACGTCATAGAACATACTGTAAAGTGAATTGTGGTGGATTGAAAATGACCAATTTTTTTTTCCCTCTGAGCGATTCAGGTGTGTGGAGGAAGGAAACTTGCCCAAGGTTTTGCCCTGGCTTAGAATCGAACCCAGGTCTCCTGCTTGTGCTCTAACCACTGAGCTACAGTGGGATACATATAGTGCCTTATCACGTCTCAAAGTGCTTCACAGGATATACTGTAAAAAGTAGTGACTGTGGATTTTGTGGGCAAAACACTCCTGTCAAACAGTGGTGGATTCAGTGACCAACGTATTAGTATTTTTGTTTTGGAGGGATTATTACCCCCCCCACCCTGCAAAGTGATCCGTCAATTAACTAAAAGCCAGGATCCAGGATGAGTCGAGGTGTACGTGCAATAGTCAAATACAAATCGCGTAAACCAGAAACACTCGCTCACTCGCCATCGCTCGACATTTATTCACTATGAAGTTTCCGACCAAAAAAACCCCCCACAATAATAAAATTGGTCATTTTCAATCCACGACTGTCTGTGCGACGCAGCTGTGCGCAATTGGCTGCCGCGTTTCGCCCACAAATATACAGTCAATTCACTTTACAGTAAATTCTGTGAGGCGCTTTGAGACGGCAATAAGATGTGAAAAGCGCTACATCAAATGCAAGGATTATTACTATTATTACTGCCACCAGGGAATGAGCGTTAGATACTTCACGCCTGACAGTATCCCCTGTTACTGAGCAGTTTGCTTCAATGAATTTGTAAAAGAATATGAATTTCTCCCCCCACCACTCCCTCCCACCCCTCTTCTCATTGAAATACAGCAGTCAATTTATCAGATCGGAGCTGGACAGAATTCAAATGGTTTCCTTTTTAGCGGTTGAGGAATTTCTCGCAGATCAACAGAGGCTAAAGGGCTAGTATTATTTCTGTGTTTCAATTCCTTTCAGATGTTTACTGCATCTGCCCCACTGAGTTAAAGGGACCCTTTCGTATGGTGTGTGTAAGAAAGCTCACAGGACAGACACACTGAAGCGACTTGTAACAGGAGTTCACCATTAACTAAGTGTAACATTTACTGTCCAATTTGCACTCAGGCTTTGACAAGATTGCGGTTTGCAGGGCAGGCGTTCAGGTCACCTCTTGTAAATGCACAAGTCTTTAACTCTGCTAATGTTTTAATATGTAGAAGCCGAACTACACTCTGTCAATCGACCATAAAGCTGCTGAGGTCTGTAGATCAATTACTCTCCGTGGTATTTTTTTACTCTGGCATATCTTACAGCAGGTTCAATTTAGATATCGCAATGGAATTATTTAGATATTAGTTTCAGTGACCTGGTCAAGGGTTGGTTTATTTTCCATTGGAACCACAGGAATTGACAGCCCCCCAAAAAGGCAATTCAGCCCATCGTGTCTGTGCTGGCTCTTTAAAGAAATACAAAATACAGTTACTCTACTTTATAGTGTGTCCTGCGAAGCCCTTTGAGACGTCTCGACGATGTGCTAAGGCACTCCATCAAACGCAAGGATTATTATTATCGTAATGGTGACCTTAATTCTAAATGATTGTTTCATTGATTTCGCACGCGTTTGTTTTCCTTTTGGTGGCTTTGCTTCCTTTAGTTTTCATTGTTTAAATTAAAAAAATACTAATTTGGTCATTTCAATCCACCACTGTTTGTGAAGCGCTGTTGAGCGCGATTGGCTGCCGTGTTTCTCCCACAAAATACACAGTTACTCCTCTGCTTTACAGTATATACTGTGAAGCGCTTTGAGACATCTCGAGGACATGATACAGCGCATAAAAATAATAATCCCTGGATTTGATATAGCGTTTTTCACATCTTCTAGACGTCTCAAAGCGCTTAACAGAATATACTGTAAAGTGAATTGACTGTATAATTGTGGGCGAAAGATTTTTTTTGGACGGATTATTATTAGGCATGTGGAGTAAGGAAACTTGTCCAAGGTTTTGCCATATCAAATGCAAGAATGATTAACATTATTATTGTTAATATTCATTTCCATTGGTGTGTCGTCCTCTCTCTGTTTGCGTTCCTCCGTTGCTCAACTCTAGTTTTCTCCTGTATTGCTCACTTCCCTCATTAAGACTCACTCTCCTTTGGTGGCAAACAATCTTACCGTTCAGTGAGATTCAGTATGGATGTGTGAGCGGAGTCCTGTAGCTCAAGTGGTTGGAGAAGTTGCCTTAACAAGCGAGAGACCTGGGTTCAATTCCAGTCAGGGCAAAACCTTGGGCAAGTTTCCTTACTCCACACATCTCAAGAAAACAAACTAATAAATTGGTCACTCGATCCACGACTGTTTGTGTGTCACTGCTGTGTGCAATTGGCTGCCTTGTTTCGCCCACAAATTCACTTTGTAGTATATTCAGTGAAGTGTATTGAGACGTGTTAGAAGACGTGAAAAGTGCTACATCAAATGCGATTATTATTATTATTTTCTTCAGTTTCCACTCGCCATAAGGTCAGTGCTCATGGGAGAAACTTTCTGACATGTGGTACCATTATAGTTAGAGTTAGATAGAGTTACTCGCCACCCGGCCAATACTGAATTGGATCTTGAATGAAATGAACTTGAGTTTTAACGGATAGAGCTTTAACTCTTGGTGGCAAGGGTTACCGTCAATCGAGGGCTGGGATCCCAATGAAAATCCTAAAGTCCTGTAGCTCAACGGTTAGCGCAAGCGAGAGACATTGGTTTGATTCCCGGCCAGGGCTAAACCGTGGGTAAGTTTCCTTACTCCACACGCCTAATAATAATCCCTCAAGAAATAAAACAAAGAATGATTTGGTCATTTCCAACCGCGACTTTAAAAGCAAAGCCTTTAAAATCTTAATAAATTATTGCTCAAAGATCAGTGAATCAGTACCGATAGGGGTCCAACATTTATTTTTAAAAAATTGCAGAAAGAATTAAAGTATAGGTTAAAAATACCAATAAAAATCCTTGCATTAGGTATAGTGCCTTTTCATGTCGGGAGGATATATCAATGCGTTTCATGGCATTTACTGTAAAGTGCAGCGAGTGTTATTTTTTTTGTGGGTGAACTTGGCAGCCAAGTTGTGCACAGCTATGTCCTACAAACATGAAGTGAATGAGAATTTTATTTGGGTGGTTAGTGGGGTGGGTGGGGTGTGGGTGTGTGGTAGTGTGAACTTACACATTGATAGAGAAACTCATTTCTCTTTTCGAGCACCCGAGGATCTTAACGTCCACCTGAACTAGTAGATGGGACCTCGGTTTAACCTTTCAACCAAAAAAGGACAGATGAGAAAGGCTATTTTCTTCCATGGAGGGTTGGTTGGTTGGATGTACGCAAGCCATTGTCAAAAGAGAGCCCATGAATTATAATACTAATAATCCTTCTATTTTTTATAGAACCTTACCTTATCACGTTGTTGAGATGTCTTAAAATCCTTCACAGGATATGCTGTGGGTGTATGGTGTGGGTGTATGTCAATACACCCACACCCACAGAAATACATGGAGTCACAGCACTTCACAGCATATCCTGTGAAGGATTTTAAGACATCTCAACAACTTTGTAAATTTTTCTTGAAGGGTCTTACACAGTGGCTAAGCACTGTAGAAGGTTCGGGGCGCAAATGGGATTAAGGCAGCTCGACTGAAATGCTTGATGTGCAGCAACAGTTCAGGACTCACTCAATAACAACAACTTTCATCTATAGAACAACAACAACTTGCATTTATGTAGCGCCCTCCACGCTGGGCGGTGTCTCCAGAGCGCTTCACAATGGCGGAGCCCCGAGGCCGAGCCAGGGGGAGGGGGAAGGTGACTGTAAAGTGCGGTCAAAGAGACAATGTCTTCAGGCGCGACCTGAAGATGGGAAAGGAGTGGGCGAGACGAAGGGCTTGAGGGAGGGTGTTCCGAAGTTTCTATCGGAGCATTTGCAAGCTAGCGATAGAAGAAAGTTGGTGAGAACAGTAAATAATAATAATAATAATCCTTGCATTTGATCTAGCGCTTTTCACATCTTATCGACGTCTCAAAGCGCTTCACAGAATATACTCTAAAGTGAATTGACTTTACATTTGTGGGAGAAACGTGGCTATCAATTGTGCTCAGCAGTGTCCCAAAAACAGTCGTGGATTGAAATTACCAATTTTATTATTGTGTTTTTTTTTGGACAGATTATTATTAGATCTGCCTGGATTTGAACATAAGTAGGACGAGCTTGTAGGACGAGTGCTCTAACCACCGAGCTACAGGAGCTCCACAAGAGATACTGGAGAGGGTTGGTTTTATTCTGCTTAGAGTAGGGAAGGTTGAGGGAGGATTTAATAGAGATTATTTTATTCCAATTAAATGCCAATATTAAGGGGAACCATTGTTACTTGAGGAGTAAAGACAGTGGCAGAGCACGACTGGGAACCTGAGGGAGTGGGATGATGATAAACACAACAGCTACTTGCTTTTAAATACACCCCTCAAGCAGGGTAGCGTCTCAGAGTCTCTTTGAAGCACGGTTGAAGGTGTTCAGGAGCTACCTGTGTCTGGGGAAGGAGAGGGCAAGGCGGATGGAATGAATGAGAGTGTTCCACAGTTTCCAGAGGGTGGAGATGTCCGAAATCTGGTGGTTCGAAGGCAAACATGCTACCAAGTGAGCCAGGTTGACACCCGATGCTTGTGGGATTGCGTCGCCCTCTAAGTGTAGACGTGTTCTGATATTTGCGGGAGATTTGAAACGACAGCAACAAAATGACACTTGTCTTTCACGTCAGGAGGATGTCCCAATGACTGCTTCAGACCTGAACTGAGGACATGGGGGGGATGGAGAGGGACTAGGAGTTGCCAATGGGTCCACCAAAGAGCCAAATAGCATTTAGCGTATATCACAGTCGTCAGATGTCTCTCACTTTGTTTTCCAGATGCTCAGCTTTCGTGTGAAAACAATTGTGGCCAAAGATTGGCCACTTGTTCCTGCCACGCGACGTGTGAGCCACTGGGGAACTGCTGTCAGGATTACCGTGACTACTGTCTGCAGATAAGTCCCCAGTCAGGAACGTTAATGGGAGGAACAGACTTTTTCATTGTTAAGGCAACATTTAAGACAACCGACAGTATTGTTTGCAGGTGGGCGCGCTGTGCGAACTGGGCGTCCTCTGCCCCCCTCCGTTCAGCGGGCTCTGGTCTGCTCCATTCGTCCGCTCGACCCGTCCTACCATCGGTGGCCAGGCTTTCAGCCTCTCCTCCCCCACACTCTGGAACTCCATCCCACAGTCCCTTCGCCTCGCTCCCTCCCTTGCGTCTCAAGACCCTCCTTTTCGATCGTGCCTTCAGGTGCGCTCTCCCTCCCCTCCTCTCCCCTCCCCTCCCCTCTCCCTTACCCTGTGCCTCCCCCGTGCTTGAGTCCCGACCCCCGACTGTTCAGCGACTTGGTAAGTCCTCCCGATGTGAAAGGCGTCCCATAAATGTCATTTTGTTGTTTGTTGAGCTCAGTTGCTCCCGTTCTCTCGCCTCCGAGTCAAAAGGTTGCGGTTTGAAGCCCACAGGTTGACAGACAAGTGCATCGCTGGGGGGAAGTAGGGTGGTGGTGACATCCCCCGATGTCCTGGCCGACAATCCACCCCCCAAATAAAACTCCGCACTCACTTCATTGCTTTTTGTGGGACATTACTGGTTTGCAAATTGGCTGCTGTGTTTGCCCACAGAACATAGTCATTCCACTTTACAGTGTATCCTGTGAAGCGTTTCCAGACGTCCTCTCAAATCGAAATGCGTTGTATAGAGGATTAGTATTATCGTTATTATCAAAAAAAGGCTTACAAAGGCTACAAAGACTATTTATAGTCAATGAAAGATGGGTCTTGGAGCAGATCATTGAGGCATCAATTTACATCCAAGTCAAACCTCAGAGTCAACTCAGGGTCCCAACTGAGACCTTCAGTGACTGGGCACCAAATCCTTACCGTCAGGAAAGTATCCTTTGCATGGTGCAAATCCCTTCCCTTTAACACCCTGGCACCTCCCTAGTGTGGAGTCTTGTTGGTCAGTGGTTAGAGCACCCACCTTATAAGCATGAGATCTGTGTTCGAATCCAGGCAGGTCAGGGTGAAACCTTGGGGCAAGTTTTGTTTCCCCACATGCCTAATAATAATCCTTCCAAAAAAACACAGTAATATAAAAATTGGTCATTTCAATCCGTGACTGTTTGTGGGATACTGCTGTGTGCAATTGGCTACCGCGGTTCTCCCACAAATATGCAGTTAATTCACTCCTTGGGACGTCCTCCTAACAGTGTAATTTTGTTGGTGTTGTTGTTGCAATTGTCTCTGGTGTTGACACTGCTATTCCGTTACAGGTTTAAGTCTGAGATCATTACGCAGGGATATATCGATAGCGAAAGCAGAGCTCACTGCATCTCTCCGCTGCTGTTTGAGAACGGAAGGGTTCCATTTGAGTTATCAATCGACGGAGGCATAACTTTCAGTCGCAAAGGAACCTGGGTTTCAGGTCAGTTGCCTGGCAAGCAGCGCTCAGCAAAAACAAAAGTCATCTCCCTCAACAAATTATTAATACTAATTTAAATTGCATCAATAAAAAGAATAATAAAATGGAATAGATTAAATCAGGGACACAAATATTTGCAAGTCGAGGAGAAGACCGAGGCCCATCCAGTTCGCACGTGGAGCTCCTGTAGCTCAGTGGTTAGAGCACTCAACTTACAAGCGTGAGAACTGTGATCGAATCCAGGCAGATCAGGGCAAAACCTCGGGCAAGTTTCCTTGCTCCACACATACGGCTAATAATAATCCCACTGAAAACCCCCCAATAATAAATTGGTCATTTCAATCCATGCCTGTATGTGTACAATTGGCTGTCGCGTTTTGCCCACAAATATAAAGTCAATTAACTTTACAGTACCTTCTGTGAAACTCTTTGAGACGTCTAGAAGACGTGAAAAGCGCTATATCAAATGCAAGGATTATTATTATTATTATCACTACACCATCCTGTCAGTCACGTACACACTTCATGTCCCAAACTATACACTGTATCCCCGAGATATTATCTTCTGAAAGAAATCTGTCAATTTTGCTTTTGAAAGAATTCACACGGAACCGTAAGTCCTATCTGAGAAACGTCCAAAGATCTTGAATGCATTGCAACACATTTATTAGCCATTAACCTGACGAGGCAGAAAAAGTAATGGATATTACATAATTCATAATGCACAGTAACCTTTGCATTTTGTTCCAATCAGATGTAGGGAGTGTTTTTATTGTGGTTTTAATTGCAACAAAACAGATATAGTACATGAGTAACTTAATGTTGTCAAAGAGAATTGAACTTCTCCGTTTCCCATCTTTTCTAATACTCTCCCCTCCAATCCACTAACTCTTATGGAGTCCTGCAGAGGACTGGTTAGAGCATTCACCTAACAAGTGAGAGGACCCAGATTGGATTCTCGACCAGGGCGAAACCTTTGGCAACTTTCCTTGCTCCACACGCCTCTGTTAACAGGGTTAGGTAGGAACCTGATTGCTAATCGATTGGCAGATCGCTTTTCTGAGGATAATAATCCTTTAATGCCTTGGTCACTCAATCCACGACTGTGCAGAATTGGCTACCGCGTTTTGCTCCCAAAATGCACAGTCAGTTCACTGGACAACATATTCTGATGTTTGAGCGTTCAATTGTAAGGCTAGAGTCCATTCCTCTGTTTCTCCCCTCCCCCTCCCTACCTTTTGATAAACTCTATTACTGAATGGTCTTTTTGTGAGACTTCTGAATATATCTGCCACTAACATCAGCAGTACCTCACTCCACTCTCCACAAATTACAGTTAATCCTGAACTACGTCCACCCACATACTCACCCGTACTAAACCCCATACCCCCGTCACACCAGTTCTTCTCAGGCTGCACTGGCTGCCCTATTGCCGAACGGATTGATTTCAAGGTCTTCATTCTCGTCTTCAAATCCCTCACTACCTCCTCGACCTGGTAACTCCCCGACCCACTCCTCGTTGCCTCCGCTCGACCTGCTCCGGCCTGCTGCTTGTCCCTCGTCCCCTCTGCTTCCATCAGTGGCTGCTGCGCTTTCTGGCTACTAAGCCCCCAAACTCTGGAACACTCTCCCTCAGTGGGGGGGGGGGGGGGGGGGGGGTGTAAATGCAAGTTGTTATTGTTATCATCGAGGAATCTTCACGAGTTCTTATTTCTTCCACTTATTTTCCACTCGCAGTACATCACAGCAAATACTCTTATGACTTCAAAAGCATTCTGTTCAACGCCACCAAATGGCAATACTATGGGACGCCGAATGTTCTAGGAAACCTGACCCTGATGTGGGAAAAATCCCTTTTCCTGGAGCCTACAGTAAACGTTGAACTCTGGGGTTACAGAGAAACAGGTAAGCTGCAGATCCAATGCAGTGTTTAGAGACACACTAACAAAGAACGCACTGTATGTAAGTTATTAAAGATCTTGCATATAAGCTCTCCCTCTCACCTTCCCATTTGGTCCCTGTTCCTCCAACTACATCACACTTGCCGCCTACTCCGCATCTGACACCCAAATGTCCACCAATATCCTCGTTGACCCTTTTGAAGCGCTCTGAGATGCCGTCTGGCATGGAGGGCGCTATATAAATCAAAGTTGTTGTTGTTGTTGTTGTTGACCCTTTTATTTCCACTTGACTGGACTTTTCCAACCTGCTCCTTGACGTTCTTCCCATCTCCACCATCTGTAAGCTCCTGTTGATCCGTCAGTCCATCACCCACATCTTCAACCACACTAAACTCCACAGACCCATCATCACAGTTGGGCTGGGCTCCAATATCTCCCATCACCCATCAGGTCCACTTCAAGGTCCTCGCCTATAAATCCCTTGATACTCGAACACCTCCCTATCTGTAGGACCTTCTCTTAGTTCAATTTTCTTTGCACCCGTGTTTGCTCAGCTATCGTTAGGCTGCTTGGCAAATGGCCTTTCTTATTGGTGGGGGAGGTGGGAGAAAAGAGGGAGAGAGAAGGTGGGGGTGGCTTAAATCGTTAGCAGGAATTCAGAGCTGGGAGTTATGTTTGAACCCGGTTACAGGCGAACTTGCAGTGCAGGGTGGTGAGTTTCAAGATGCCCAGTCGGGAGCACCTTGGCCAAAGACCTAGACTTAGATCTGGGTGTTCCAACTGGAGGCTTGCGGGCCGATTTCATCCGCACCCTGCACCCGCCCACTTCTCCCCCCACCACCACTCCCTCCATTTGATCTGTGCCACCTGCTCTCTCCATAACCCGTAAATGTTATGTTACGATCTGGAAAGGAAACAAAACAAATATTCCGATGTGGCCCGTGGACCTAGGTCTATATTCTTTAGAATATAGAAGAATCAGCAGTGATTGTATAGAAACCTATAAGATTAGTAAGGGGCACGACAGAGTAGATAGTAGGAGACTGTTTCCTCTAGTTGGAGAAACTATAACCAGGGGTCACAGTCTTAAAATTAGGGGTCAGCCCTTTTGCACTGAGTTGAGGATTAAACTTGAACTCTCTACCCCAAAGGGCTGTAGATGTTCAGTCCTTGAACATATTCAAGACTGAGATTGATAGATTTCTTGTGGATGAAGGGATTAAGGGATATGGGGATAAAGCGGGTAGGTGGAGTGAGATTAGAAGATCAGCCATGATTTTATTGAATGATGGGGCAGGCTCGAGGGGCCGAATGGCCTACTCCTGCTCCTAATTCTTAAGTTCTCATGTTCTCAACAACAACAAAATTACACTTGTATTGCGCCTTTCATGTCAGGAGGACGTATGCCCCAAGGCGCTGAAATAGGGCATCTGACCCTCAGTAGCCAAAATGCTAATGGTTCCTTTCTGTGGTAGTTTTTCCGTGAATAAACAACAAGCGGAATAACTCACGTATCTGTACAAACCTTTTTCGATCAGGCGAGCCTTACACAGACAACTGGCGCGCAGAGTGGAAGTTCCTGTACACCCTGGGCAAAGAGGTTCCGAGCACAGGGTTCTTTACGTTCATCCCCAAACCCGCTGAGAAGCCCTTTTCAGACTGGGAGATCGGAGCATTGCGTCTCACTGAGGGCACTAAGTCGGAGGGGATTGAGTAAGTACAATATCATTGACTGTGTGTGTGTGTGTGCGTATGTGTGTGTGTGCGTATGTGTGTACGTGTGTGTGTGTGTCCGTATGTGTGTACGTGCGTGTGTGTGTGCGTATGTGTGTACGTGTGTGTATGTGAAATCCCCATGACTTTCCAGCGCCCTAGGACGTCTTTCCTTTATACAAGTGTAATTTGTTGCTGTTGTTGTTGTTGTTGTCGTTGAAGCGTTAGTCAGTCCCTGCAGAAGGTTGTACAAGGGGAAACTGATTGCCCGCCCACCCAACTCCCACTTACCTTAATTGGCCTCTGAGCCATGTAATGCTTGACTGTAGATTAAGATTCAACCATTCGTCAGTACAAGACCTGAACAGTGCTCTTTGCCTGGCCTGGACATGAACTGCACCCACTGCCCTCTCTTTACTTTGACACAGTAGAGAGGGAGAAACTGTTTCCTCTGCCGGGTGGGTCTGTAACCAGAGGACACAGAGTAAAGATAATTGTCAAAAGAACCAGAGGATTGACGAGGAGAACTTTTGTTTTTAGTCCTAAGAGTTGTTAGAGTCCGCCTGACATGAAAGGCACTATACAAATGTAATCTTGTTGTTGTTGTTACGATCTGTCGCGAACACACTGCCTGAAAGGTTGGTGGAAGTAGATTCAATACGAGCTATCAAAAAGGAATTGGATATTTACTTGAAAACGGCAAGGTTATGGGATAAGAGCGGGTGAGTGGGACTAGTTTGTTAGCTCTTTCAAAAAGCTGGCACAGGCACAGGCACAGGCAACTCCTTCTGTGTTGTAAAAATCTTAGAGTGGATTATTTACAGTGGACACTATATTTTTTTAAAGGGTGGATTAATGGTGTGAGCACTCCGCCAATAGTTTAGAGAGAGATGCGGTATGTCTTCATCGACACGCTTCCAAAAATAGGGGCTCAATAAGCTGGCTGGCTGCCGGTTTCCACGTTGACTGCGAGCGAGTGAGTGAGCAAACCGCAAGCCATTTCCATTCAGTCCATATCCGCTGTCACGTCATACTCATACATTCAGAATGAACTCTTCCGATGGATTCCAAGGCCCCGTTGTCAGAACTGACATCAGTTCTGACACTGACGCTGTGACAAGTCTTTGCAGAGGAAGAAGAGAGAAGGTCTGAGCCTCGGAACAAAGAAGGCTAATATTCTGTTAGTTATTGGGTTGCACAGATCGCTGCTGGAGATGATTTGACAATAGATCCCGATTCTATAGCGAAGCAGTGACTAAGCGTTTGAATTTGTTTCGCGAATGTTGCAATACTATGCCAGACAAAAAAATGTTCCACATTTTATAGCTTGTTATTTTGGTTCCTGACCCGGACTGGCTTTCAGAGAGAACCAACAACACATATTAAGTGGAACACGGCAATAACAACAACAGCAACTTGCAATTGTACAGCAGCCTTTACACTGGGCAGCGTCTCGGAGCACTTAACGTAGGAAGATGGTCTTTTTCTCGACTAGAAAATCCTACGTTCACTTACTGCCATGCTGCTAATCGCATGCTACGATGATGGAGATGTTGATGGCAATTGATTCTGTACGGATCAGTCCACGACAGAGTGGAAAGCTTTGGAAACCTTAGATCCAAAGTTACCAAGTTCTTCCAAACATACTTCACTAACTGTATGTTAGTGTGTTAGACTTTGGATGTCTGTCTGAGTAAAGGTAAGACATGATTGAGACAACATCGCAACACAATAAATGACCTTGATACAATGGCTTTCTTCTCAAACACTTGATACTCCTGGCTTGGTGTCTGAGTTGTTGTGGGGGCTGGTGGTGGGGAGGGTGGTGGGGGGGGCGTTCAGAGAAGCGGAAAGATGATCGAAGGCACGGTGGAAGAGGAAGGTCTTCAGATGGACCTCGAATTAGGTGAAGGTCGGGGCGAGACCTCATTCTAGATCCATCTCAAGACGTTTGGCTTTGAGCAGTCCTCCCAACGTGAAAGACACTGCCCAAAATGCAAGACTTATTATATTATTACGATTATCTCAAAGTGGTTAACAAAACGAGTCACTTTGAAGAATGGCGGTGACTTGTAGAAGCATCGGATACTGGGGAGATACGGTGTGTTTTTACCAGGTCGCCTGTGACACGGGCCTGGAACGGCGGCTCGCGCTAACCTTGTGTAAACGTGTTTTGAATCAGGAACGTCAGAAGCGTGTGGAGCTCAAGCCACGCTCTAGCCTGGCACCTGGAGGAGAACTTCAGGAGAGACTCCGCCACCTGGGCTTACAACAAGTGCCTGGTGTGGCACGAGTTGGAGAAGACGCTGCCCAACTTCCTGTCCGAGATGGAAGACTGCCCCTGTACCCTGACGCAGTCCAGGGCCGACATTGGAAGATTTCACGTGAGTGCGTCACCAGGCCAGGCCCGGCTCAGCGATAGCTCTGTCACCTTCTGAGTCAGAAGGTTGTGGGTTCACGTCCCACCTCGGCACTTGGAATCACATTGTCTAAGCCGACACTCCAATGACGTGCTGGGGGAGGGGGTGTTGCATTGTCAGAGGTGCCGTCCTTTGGATGGGTTGTGTAAACCGAGGTCCTGCCAGCCTGTCTGGGTGGACGTTAAAGATACTTGGGCGCTATTCGAAAAGAGAAGGGAGTTTCTGTCTCTCTCTCTCTTTCCAGGTATCCGTGCTAACAAATCCCCCGAATAAAATGGGTCAATCTCTCACTCCATGGCTGTTGGTGCGATATTACTGTGTACAATTGTGCAGCTGTGTTTGCCGACAAACACACAGTCACTCCATTTTCACAGTAAAACCACGTGAAGCACTTTGAGACGTCCTTCCGAAGGGATAATGCGCTATCACCAAATGCAAGTACCGGTATTATTATTTGGAGTCCTCAGTGGTTAGAGCACTCGCCTTGCAAGTGAGAGACCCGGGTTCAATTCCAGGCAGGTCAGGGCGAAACCTTGGGCATGTTTCCTTATTCCACGTGCATGATAATAACCCCTCCAAAAATACCTTCCTCTTCCCTATGGTCAACACCCCTCCCCACCCCCACCTCCCGCTAGTCTAGTCTCTGCTCGGGGAGAGGAAACTGCAACATTTAAAAAAAAAAGAGAATAGTAGATAATTGATAAGTAACGTACAAAGGAAAGTACGGTATGTATGAATGATAAAGGATTTACTGAGTGCTCAATTGAATCTCTTTGCATGGGTCACAGTCTTAAAATGAAGGGTCAGAGTTTGTTTAGAACAGAGTTGAGGAAACATTTCTTCACTCAGATGGTAGTAATTTTATGGAATTCACTACCCCAGAAGGCTGTAGTTTCTCAGTCCTTGAACATTTTCAAGGCTGAGACTGATAGATTTTTGGAAAATAGAGGGATTAGTGGATATGGGGATAGGGCAGGTAATCAGAGTTAGGTGAGAAGATCAGCCATGATCTTATTGAATGGCAGAGCAGGCTGGAAGGGCCGAATGGCTTACTCCTGCTCCTAATTCTTATGTTCTTTACCAACACAGACAGACTACGGTTGTGATATTGAACAAGGGAGCGTATGCACCTATCATCCGGGTGCTGTACATTGTGTCAGAGCTATACAAGCCAGGTAAGGGACTGACCTCTATAGCCTCAAGATAATATATCATTATTATCAATAATATTATTATCTTATCAATATATTACTACAGTAATAAGATAATAACATGGAGTCCTGTAGTTCAGCGGTTAGAGCGCTCGCCTTGCAAGTGAGAGACCTGGGTTCGATTCCCAGCCAGGGCGAAACCTTGGGCAAGTTTCCTTCCTCCACACGCCTGATAATAATCCCTCCAAAAAAAAACCCACAAGATTAAAATCGGTCGTTTCAATCCACGACTGTTTGTGGGGACACTGCCGTGCGCAATTGGCTGCCGCGTTTCACCCACATGTATGCAGTCAAATCATTTTACAGTACATTCTGTGAAGCGCTTTGAGACGTCTAGCATACGTGAAAAGCGCGATATCAAATGCAAGGATTATTATTATTATAACTCAGATGGACTTTCAAATGGGCAGGGTTACACCTTAGGCAAATTTCCTTACTCCACACACCACTGTTTACACAGCGGTAAGTAGGAACCCGGTTGTTAGTCGATTGGCAGTTTGCTTTCTGGGTCTAATAATCCCTTAAAATAATAATTCAGTCCACGACTGTTTACGGGGTCACTGCTGCGCGCAATTGGCTGCCCCCGTTTCGCCCACAAATATACAGTCAATTCATTTGGCAGTGTGCTCCGCGAAGGCGCTTCTTGGAGATGTGAAAAGACGTTATATTAAATGCGAGGATTATTTTTCTTCTTAATTACTATTTTCTTCCACTGGATGACGGCAAAATGGTGTCATTTCACGACACAGCCAGTAGGTGGGGCACCTTACCTGTGTTGGCACCCCACCTGATAAGAAAGAGCCATCCCACACCTTGTTCGACTACAAGTAGAGTACTGTATGTCCCAAAATGTAATGGATGTAGGGATGGCTTTGATGTGGGCTGCGGAGGGGTCTCTATAGATTAATCCGCCCGAGGCACTTCGCAAATCCTGCAGGCAAGACAACTCACAGGCACAATTATAAAAATGGAACTTAATGTAGACTAATAATGATCCCTGCAATTGATGAAACGTCAAAACATCTCAAAGAAAATTGTAATGTGTCACTGTGCATGTGTTGGTTGAATGCAGCAGCCAAGTTTCACACAGCGAGGTCTGCGCTAACTGGCGGCCGGAATGCAAAAATTGCTGGCCAAGATATAATAATAGTAAATAACAATAGCAGTCCTTGCATTTGGTGTGTCCCCTTGTCACATCTTCCAACAATCCTTTGCCAAACATAATAATACTAATAATCCTTGCACTTGATGGAGTGTTTTTCAAGTCTTCTAGATGTCTCAAAGCGCTCTTCACGGAATATAATGTCAAGTGAATCGACTGTATATTCGTGGGGGAAACGCGGCAGCCAATTGCGCACGGCAGCCAATTGCGCACGGCAGTCATGGATTGGAATGACCCATTTGATTGTAAGATATGGGAAGGAACTCCCTTCCTTATCTGTTTGGGGTCTTTAATGGGTCCACCTGAATGGGCAGACGGGATCTTGGTTGAATGTCTCATTTGATAATGAGAACCCAGGCTCGATTCCCAGGCAGGGAGAAACCTTAGGCAAATCTCCTTACTCCACACACCTCTCTTTATCTAGCAGTAAGTAGGACCCCAGTTGTTAGTCGATTAGTAGATCATTTTCCGGGGCTAATAATCCTCTCAAAAGAAATACCAATAATAGTTTGGTCACTCAATCCACGACTGTTTGTAGAACACTGTTGTGCGTGACTGGCTGCCTCATTTTGCATGTAAAATATACGTTCAATTTACTTTGATGGTATATTCTGAGAAGCGCTTTGAGACGTTCTCAATGATGTAATGAGACACTATATCAAATGCAAGTATTATTATTATTATTACTACTGCTAGCTAAACAGAAACATTGGTGGAGTAAGGAAAATTGCCTACGGTTTTGTCCTAGCAGGGAATAGAACTTGGCTCCTCTCGTTTGTGAGGCAAGCACTCTAACCACCTCACTACAGGACCCCCCCACCCATCCCACCCCCACCCTGTGGAGCTCCTGTGGCTCAGTGGTTAGAGCACTTGTCTTGCAAGCTGGGAAGACCAAGCTGGGGAGACCTGTGTTCGAATCCAGGCAGGTCAGGGCGAAACCTTGGGCAAGTTTCCTTACTCCACACACACGCCTAATAATAATCCCTCAAAATAACCCACAATAATAAAATTGGTCATTTCAACCCACGACTGTTCGTGGTGACGCTGATGTGCGCAATTGGCTGCCGCGATTCGCCCACAAATTCGCTTTACAGTATCTTCTGTGAGGCGCTTTGGGACGTGGTAAGATGTGAAAAGCGCGGTATCAAATGCAAGGATTATCACTATTATCCCCTATCCCTCCTCAGTACTGAGGATCATCGGAATCACAAGCGCCAAAACAAGTCCTTGACTGATTGACCATATTACCACATCCGCCGTCCCTGCCTCTCTTGTCTCTCCAGCCCCCTGTATGGAGCTGGCCAGCAGTGCTGCTACGATGCGAATGGGAGACAGATCCTGACGGGAGATTCCATGGGGGGGAGCACGCCCGACCGAGGGCACGACTGGGGCTCCCCGCCCTACCTCAGGCCCCCCAGGGTCCCCGGGAACTCCCACTGGCTGTACGATGTCATCTCCTTCTACTACTGCTGCCTCTGGTCCGACAACTGCCACTACTATTTCCTACACCGCCCTTCAAGTGACTGCCACACGTACAGGGCCCCCAAAGCTGGTAGGTGCCGTCGATCGTTCCCGGTTCCGATTGCAGGAAACCTCGCCCCCAGAACCCTGATCCCTTGATCCTCTACTTTCTCCCCCCCCCGCACCCCCCCCCCCGCACCCCCCCCACACCCATCCCCATCTTCAGGTCGCGCCTAAGGACCTTCCAGGCCTCCTGCTTGCACCCCCAAACTCTGGAACTCTCTTCCCACAATCCCCCCCGCACCTCGCCCCATCCCTCCCACCCTCCTCTTCGACCGTGCCTACCCTGTTTTAGGCATAAGACCTGGGTTCAATCTGCCCGCCCTCTCTGCTCCGTGTCTCGCCCCACCATCGGCGGGCGAGCCTTCAGCCACTCTGCCCCTAACCTCTGGAACTCCATATCACAGTCCCTTAGCCTCCCCCCCTCCCTAGTCTCCTTTGACGGTCCCATCGGTCACCCGAAACCCCCTCCGTTTTCCCTCCACCCTCCCCGTCCCCGACCCCAGCTCGGGTCTGAAACAATGACTGTCCAGAGCTTTGGGACGTCCCCCTGATGTGAAAGGCTCTGTACAGGTGTCATTTTGCTGTTAGTGTTGTTGTTTGCGGTATATTCTGAGAAGCGCTTTGAGATGTCCAGAAGATGTGAAAAACGCTGTATCGAATGCAAGGATTATTATTATATTATTATTATTATTTGGAGGACACTCAGCCCCTTTTCATAGAATCATAGAATCATAGAATTTTACGGCACAAAAGGAGGCCATTCGGCCAATCTAGTCTGTGCCGGCTCTTTGAAAAGAGCGATTCAATCCCACTGCCCTGCCCGCTCCCCATAGCCTAATAGACCCGTTCTCCCTAAATAAAGATCTAATTCCCTTTTAAAAGTTGTTATCGAATCAGCCTCCACCACCTTTTCAGGCAATGCATTCCAGATTCGAACAACTCGCTGAGTGAAAAAATTTCTCCTCAGCTCCCCTCTACTGCGCCTTGAAACTATTTTAAATCTGTGACCACGAGTCACAGATTCACCCACGAGTGGAAATAGTTTTTCTCTATTTGCCCTGTCGAAACCCCTCATGATCTTATAAACCTCTATTAGGTCTCCCCTCAATCTTCTCTGCTCCAGAGAGAATAACCCTAGCCTATCTAGCCTCTCCTCATAGCTGAAGTCCCTCAATCCTGGCACCATTTTGATGCCTTTGTGTGAAGCGCAGCGAGTATCAGTCAGTTGGCACCTGCAATCGGCACACAGGGACTGGCGCTTGAGAGAGCGAGCGAGGGAGCGCGTGAGAGAACGAGGGCGCGAGCGAGATCCAAACCCATTACAAGTCCAGGACTGACAGCAGATGCCAGGGAGGGGTTTCACTGGCTGCGAGCTGGTCACAGTTCCGGGGACGATTGTTGTACTTAAAACAACGGACAAACAACGAGACCGCTTGCCTTGCAACTGTGCTGCTCGTATAAACCCATCAAAGCCCTTGGCTTAGGCTGCTGTCTCGTTATCGTGAATCCCCGCTCTGTATAAACCACCTGAACCATTCGATTTGATTACTGACGGGTGGCCGCTTGTTAGTTTTACAATCTGATACAGTACAATTCTCTCGGCGACGAATAAAGCAATCCGCGGGTCCTCTCCCGCAACTTCGTAGGGCGTTTACAAAGAAAAAAAAAAAAAACCTCACTCGCCCGCCCCCCCCCCCCCCCCCCCCCGAAAAAAACATCAATTAGCGAATGGAGCGGAGGCTGGGAGTGGAAAGGAAACGAGAACGGTTTTTAGAACGTCATCCGAAGCGCTCAGAATTCCACGCTGCCTCAGTGTTAGTTAGTCTTTCACCGTTTTTCTGACGGGCAAATGAGAATCCTTTGTTCTGCTTGGGTTTCCAATTCCAACTCACACGCACACACACAGACACACACACACACACCACTCACAAATGTGTCTGCACTATTTCCAGGGAACACTGGAAAACAAAACAGACGCCAAGGGATTAGGGAATGTTTCGAAGCACCCCCCCCCCCCCCCCCCCACCCCCCCACTGGAATTGAACCAGCTAGAATCACAAGGTTTACCAGTAAAAAGAGTAATAATAATATTAATAATAATCCTCGCATTTGATACAGCGCCTCGTCACGTCTTCGAGGCTTCACAGAATACACCGTGAAACCAATTGACTGTACGTTTTATGGGCGAGGGGATGGGGTGGGGAGGGGAGTGGGGGGGGGGTGAGGCGAACAATATTTTTATAGCGTTCACGATGCCTGCAACAGTTTACGTGTGTTCTGACCACAGTGTGACACAAGGTGTGCAGTGCACCCAGGGTGAGGATGGCGATTGTGAAGGAGGTGGGAATTGTATGACGGAGTGTACACTTTGCACCAAAGCTGATTATTTACTGGAGGGAGGCTCACTCCCACTAGCTCCTGGTGTAGATCAGAGAGCTCAACGGGCCCTTGTTTAGTACCTGACAATAATAATAATAATCCTTGCGTTTGATATAACGTTTCACGTCTTCTAGACGTCTCAAAGCGCTTCACAGAGTATACTGTAAAGTGGATTGACTGCATATTTGTGGGCGAAACGCGGCAGCCAATTGCGCACCGCAGCGTCCCCCAAAACAGTCGTGGGTTGAAATGACCAATTTTATTTTCGTGGGTCTTTTTGGAGGGATTATTATCAGGCGTGTGGAGTGAGGAAAGTTACCTAAGCTTTCGCCCAGCGTGGAATGGAACCCAGGACTCTCGCTTGTAAGGCGAGCGCTCTAACAAACCGAGCTACAGGACTCCACAATCTTGGCACAGAGTGTCCGAGTACGAGTTTGAATGTCGGACGAGTTTATTTTATCGTTTTGCAAACGAAAAGTAACAGCCAAAATGGGGAGACAGCGGGAGAGAGACAGAGAGAGCGCTTCTTATAATGTGAGCAGATAACAGCCGCCAGTCATATACCAAATAGTTCTATGTCAGTGTAGTCATGAAGCTTTCACACCAGGCAAGGTGTGTCTATATACATAGCTAATTGTATGGGATAATGATGTGAAGAATCTGAGACAGGCAGCAGAGATCAATCCTGGAATCCAGCAAAAGGATTGTGGGTTAACAGTATTAACCCTTGGAGTTGATACAGAAACTTAGCAGTGTTTGTGTAATGTCACAAATTGCTTCGCCTGGTTGTACTGTAAAGTGAATTGACTATATTTGGTGAGCAATTAATGGCAGCCAATTACATGCAGCAGTGTCCGATAAACAGTCGTGGGTTGAGTAACCAAATTATTATTATTTGAAGGGATTATTACCCCCTGATCCACCGATCAACTGACAACCAGGTTCCCTACTTACTGCTAGGTAATCGGAGGCACGTGGGAATGAGGAAATTGCCTAAGGATTTGCCCTGTCCGGGAATCGAACCTGGGTCCCCTCGTTTGTGAGGCGAACGCTGTAACCAATACGCGAGAGACCAAACAACTTGCTCCCTGATTACCCCAGTCCTTGCCAGACTTCACTGGCTCCCTGTCCCGGAGAGGATCGATTTCAAGATCCTCACCCTTGTTTTCAAATCCCTCCACTCCTCTGCACCCCCCCTACCTCTTTGACCTCCTCTCTCCTCACAACAGTACCCGTTGCCTTCGCTCCACCGGGTCTGGCCTCCTCCTTGTCCCCCGAATCATCCGTTCCACCGCTGGTAGCCGTGCCTTCAGCCACTACGCCCCGAGGCTCTGGAACTCCCTTCCTTACCCTCTTTGCCTTGCCCCCTCTCTTCCTACTTTCAGGTCTCAGCTAAAGACCTTTTTGACCGTGCTTTTAGTCACCTTTTTCCCCCTCCCCTTGGCTCGGCCCTGGGATCCGTTATAGGAAAGCGCTCTGAGACGCCGTCTGGTGCGGAGGGCACTATATCAATCCAAATTGTTGTTGTTGTTGTCGTCGATATAGAGCTCCGAATGTCATCCTTTCAGACCACCCATCTACCCTCTTCCCATTCACAATCTAACCATTTGTTTTAAGCCCGACACATTGAGACCCTAACCCTCGTGTGGAACGCTTCCGAAAGAAATGTCTTTGTCTGTTTGACAGCTGCCACATTTGGAGACCCCCACCTTTTCACGTTTGACGGGAAAAGCTTCACGTTCAATGGCAAAGGGGAATACACACTGGTAAACGCTGCAGTAAACGTGACTGATGGGTACCTAAGAGTCCAAGGAAGGACAGAGTTAGTCCAGAATCACAAAGGTAAGACCCTCGCGATCCATTGGTCACTTAACAGCAATGAGACTATTACACATTGGGAGGATGTCCTGAGGCGCTGGACTGTCCAGGGTTTGCAGCTGAGTTTGGAGTGAGAGCCGGAATGGTGGGAGTGAGGGGAAGGGGTATGGTGTGCGTGTGTGGTGGGTGGGTGGGGGGGGTGGCGGTGGGGAGAAAGATGGCTGAAGACAGGGTCAAAGAGGAAGGTCCATGAAGGAGGAGATGGACGAGGCGAGGCCAGGGGCCTCCAGGAACTCCAGGAGAGCGGGGCCAGAAAGATTGAAAGCCTGCCCGCCGATGGTGGAGCGAGCGGGGGCGAGGGCGGGAGGGGAGTGGGGGAGGGAAGGAGGGAGGCAGGTTTGTGTGGTTTGAGGAGGTCACAGAGTTTGGGTGGGGCCAACACTTTAGAAAGACTTCAAGGTGTAAATTCCACTTATACATTAATTCACGTCGGGAAGATGACTCCAAATGCTTTGCTTGATTGAACTCTGTGTGTGCATCTGTGTGTATGTGTGTGTGTGTGTGGGGGGAGGGGTTGGAGAAGGTTGAGGCAGGCACCGGTGTTGGTGGGGAGCTAGTTAGGGAATTGTTTGCGCTTATAATAAATCCCCACCCCCACCCCACACACCCTTCTCCCCTCCAACAAGCCCACAGCTTGAAGCGCTGACAAGTAGTTCGAAAATATACAGCAATGGGAAAGATGATCTGGTCACGAGATCTGATTTACTATCTTAGAAATGTGGAATGGATCCAGGCTAGAGACACACCCTCTGCAAACTCGCATCTCAGCGCGGTTCAGTTGGATGTCAACGTAACAAGACGAGTCGTTTGGTCGGCGTCCAGCCCAGCGACTGGAAGCGATCCGACAAACGCTGGTTTTGTTGCAGAATATATGTCGCAATGTGCGGAGAGGGAGCCTGCAGGATCCGAACCAGTGTTTACATTCCTAAGCCGAGGAATGCGATAAGGGGGGGGAGTGGGGGGGGGAGGATTGACAAGTGTTTTCTGCACGCATCACGCTCGCACTGCTCATCCCCTCCCTGCACACGCGCGTCTCAGTCAAGCGCAGATGAAAGCGCTCAGTCGAAACCTCCGCATTATAGCGACAACGATAGTAATCGTTATCCCTGCGATTTGCGTCTCCGAGACGTCTCAAAGCGCCTCACAGTGATACACCGTGAAGTGAATTGACTGTGCATATTGTGTGGGCGCGGTTATGGGGCGAGAGCTGGGGAGTGGGATTGAATGGCTCTTTTCAAAGAGCCGGCACAGACTCGATGGGCCGAACGCCCTCCTTTTTTGCCGTAAGATTCTGTGATTCTATGATGGATGAGGGGCAGCATTAGCGGAGTCCAACGCCAAACCAGGTGGAGGTGAGGAGATGACCTCAGGCACGGTAGAAGTGGAAGGTCTTCAGGCATGACTTGAAGAGGGGGGGGTGGGGTGGGGGGAGGATGGGACAAGGTGGAGGCATTGAAGGAGAGGGTTCCAAGGCTTCGGAGCCCAGTGGCTGAAAGCATGGACACCGATGGCTGGATGGAGGAAGCGAGGGACAAACAGGAGGGCAGAGCCAAGCGGAGATGGTGGATAGTGGAGTGGGGAGAGAGGGGGTCAGAATGGTTGGAAGGATCGGTAGGCGAGTGAGAGGATCACCTCCCCCTCACCCCCATTGTGGCTTGGCATTGCGCTCCGCCACTGTCAAGCGCTCTAGGGCACTGCATAAATAAATGCAAGTTGTCGTCATCGGTGTTGTGAGGGTGGACGGAGTCTTGCAGAGGAGAATGGGATAAAGTGGGGAGATTGAATGAACTCAAACCGCACCACGGTGATCCGACCCCGATGCGTCTCGTTAGGGGAGGACGTCAACGCGACCAGATTCACGGCGGTCGCGATGCAGGAAGGTGACTCGGACGTGATCGAGGTGCGGGTTTCCAACCACTCCCAGAGCAACAGCTTAGAGGTGCTGCTCAACCGGGAAATCCTCTCCTTCGACGGACAGAAGTGGTTGGATCTCAGGGGTGAGTTTGGCTCGCGAAACACGACGCTCAACGAATATTTTTTTTTACTAATAACACATAACTGTGCAACCAGTGAAGGCAAGCGCCCTCCGCTCCTTCCACACTCCACACAACACACACCTCCACGCAGTCCTCACCATCTCCTGTGTAAAAGGTCTCCATAACCGGAGTCCTATAGCTCAGTGGTTAGAGCACTCGCCTCCCACGCAAGAGACCTGTGTTGGATTCCTGGCAGGGTAAAACCGTGGTCAAGTTTCCTTACTCTACACACATGCCTGATGATGATGATAATAATAATAATCCTTGCATTTGATACAACGCTTTCCACGTCTTCTAGATGTCTCAAAGCGCCTTGCAGAATACACTGTAAAGTGAATTGACTGCATAAAAATTGACTGCTGGATCGAAGTGACTTATTAAAACAAGAATTTATGCTTGTTTTTTTTTTCTTGAGGAATCATTAAAATGGTCCCTAATAAATTGGTAGTTTCAATCCACGGGTGTTGGTGGGGACACAGCTGTGCGTAATCGGCCGCCGCGTTTCGCCCACAAAATATACAGTCAATTCATTTACAACATATTCCGCGAAGCGCTTTGTGACGTCTCTAGAGGATGTGGTAAGGCGTTACAGCATATCAAACGCAAGAATTATTATTGTTATAACTGCTCCTTGATCCCAAGACAATCAATCAAAGTCTCCACTGATCAGCCACGGCAATGTTCCTTCTACAGTTATTCTTTTCAACATTTGATTGATCTGATAATCTGGGTTAGCAGCCCTAACAGGTTGTATAGCCCTAACAACTCTCACTTGCCTCCAGCTTCCCCAGCACGTATCTGAAGAATATAGGAACAATCAGCCCTTTGAGGCTATTCTACCATTCCACCAGATCATGGCTGACCTGTACCTCAACTCTATTTACCCGGCTTTGCCTCATATTCCCTTAATAACCATGACCTTATTAAAATCTATCCGTCTCAGTCCTGAAAATGTGAATGGATCCAGCGTCCACAGCTCTGTACCTCCACAGCCCTAATTTCACTCTTACATGGCCCAACTCTAATCTTGAAATGACACTCACTTGTTCTGGGTTAGGATTCCGCCCACCAAAAGAAATAGTCTTTCTGTATCTACCCTATCGAATCCCCTCTATCGCTTTAAAATACCTGCGTTAGATCATCCCTCAACCTTCTAAACGTAAGGCTTAGTGGGGAAGGGTTGGGTGGGGGGGGAGTTGATAGTGGAGAGAGAGGGAGGGAGGGGAGGAGTGGGGCAAGGAATAAATAACAAGGAGATAAAATTACAAGCTGTTATAGCGAAACCCACGTCAAAAACCTTGATGCGGATGATGCGGTTGAGAGTGGGAGGCTGTCTGATCCAAAGCAGGCTCACTTCTTTCGGAGAAGGGAGGTCATTTTTAAAAATTAACTTCAGGGCAGAAAGCGTGTTCGTTAGTAATACACCCGAGCTGAACGGTTATCGCGCGACTGATAATGACGACAATCATAATAATAAATCATAATAATCCTCGCATTTGATCCAGCGCCTCATCACGTCGTCGAGCGCTTTACACTGTAAAGCGACCTGACTGTGAGTTTTTATGGGCGAAACAGTGGCCCACGGCTTGCGGCGTCATCGCCCCACGAACGGTGGTGGGTGGATTGTGATCTAACGCTTTGTGTTTGCCGTCGCTGCAATCCTCTGCCCCAGCAGGTGTGTTTGTGTACAGGGGGTCCCCGCTCAATGTTACTGTCATGTTCTCCTCTGGGGCTGGAGTGGAGGTGAGGGGGGCAGGCGTTATCCTGGGCATCACTGTCCTGTTACCGGACGAATTCACCAACCAGACCGAGGGGCTGTTCGGGGCGATGAACGGAGATCCGGGCGACGACTTGGAGATCAGGAACGGCAGCCTCCTGCCGGGAGACGCCAGCCCAGAGCAACTGTACGAGATGGGAGGCAGCTGTGAGTGGGATGGGGGGGGGGGGGGCTTTCACGGGTCATCGTTAACTAATTTCTGCACGCTTGATACCGCGCTCACAGTTTCCCCGCGCGGTTTATCGCCCGAGTCACGTCAACGACAACAACAACAATAACAACAAGAAAATGACACTTGTATAGCGCCTTTTCACGTCAGGAGGACGTCCCAAGTCACTGCTTCAGACCCGAGTTGAGGACAGAGTTGAGGTGGGGAGGGAAGGGGATTAGGAATTGCCGATGGGGCCATCGAAGAGGAGGAAAGTCTTGAGGCGAGACTTGAAGGAGGCCAGGGAGGGGGAGAGGCGGAGGGACTGCGGGATGGAGTTCCAAAGGTTGGGGCAGCGTAGCTAAAGGCTTGCCCACCCAGCTGTTAACACAGGGGAAATCAATTGTTTATTTTATAGGCAAAAGGTAGCCAATTTACACCCAGCGATGACCCCATTCACAGACAGCCATGAAGTGAGTGATCGGTTTTGTCTATGGGATAGTCGGCCTGGACACAGGGCAAGAAGCTCCCTTCTCTTTTTCAATTGGGCAACGGGATTTTCAACGTCTCACTTAAAGGACAGTCACAATGCAGTGTTCACCCCCCCCCCATTCACCCCCCAGCGCTGTATTGAAGTGTCAACAACAGCAACAAATCACATTTGCACTGCGTGTTTCATATCAGGAGGACATCCCAAAGCGCTGGATATTCAGGGAACCTCACCTGACCGAGCTGGTGTTTGGAGGATGGGCAGCCTAGCCTCTGAGCTCAAAGTCTCAGTGTGTTTTGCATCGAACCCACAACCTTCTAGTATGTATGGTGCACTCCGTGACTTATTTTAACACCTTGCTGTTTTTAGGGGCGATCGAGAATGAAACCTCTCTCTTTACGTACGACAGCGAGTTCTTGTTGGACAACTACTATCGCGCCCCCAAACATGACCCCGACTTCTCTCCCATCTTCACTCCTGGGAGAGCGGGTGAGAACGAGCCTCTTCGTGCCGAAATGGTCGAACAGTGTCAGGGGGACGCGTTCTGTGAGTTCGACACTCTCGTCACCGGGGATATCCAAGTGGGGAACGAGACAAAAGTCTTCCACGAGAGCTACAGCAAACTGGTCAAAAGCCTCGAACAAGGTACAATAATAAAGATCATAATAATCCTTGCCTTTGATGCAGCGCCTTAACACGTCTTCGAGACGTCGCAAAGCGCTTCACGGAATGCACCGCGAAGCGAATTGACTGCATATTTTGTGGGCGAAACGCGGCAGCCAATTCCGCACAACACAGCTGTCCCCACAAACAGTCGTGGATCGGGTGACCAAATCATTTTGATTGTTCGAAGGGATTATTACCCCCAGAAACGCGATCCGCCCATTGACTAACAACAGGATTCCTTGGCACTAACTGCTAGGTAAACAGAGACATGTGGAGTCCAAATGTGTTCAATGCTTCGCCCTGTCCGGGAATCGAACCCAGCTCTTCTCGCTTGTGAGGCGAGTTGCTCTAACCACTGAGCTACAGGACAAGCAAAGAATCATAGAATGATACAGTTCAGAGGAAGGCCATTCAGCCCATTGTGTCTGTGCCCGCTCTTGAAAGAACTGTACAAATCAATCTCATTCCCCCTCCCCTCTCCTCCCATGGCCCTACAGGCTTGTCCTCCCCAAATAATTATCTACTTCTCTCTTAAAAGTTGTTATCGAATCGGCTTCCACCACCTTCCCGGTAATGCATTCCACTATTAATACAATAGGAATAATGATATAATCCTTGCTTTTGCTTGACTGCGTATTTTGCGGGCGAAACGCAGCAGCCAATTGCGCAAGTCGTCTTGTATGGGTGAGAAGATCCGATCTCATATCACTGACTACCCTTCTTCGATACATTTATTCCTTCCCCTTTTCCTTCCTCTCTTCTCTCTTTCTTTCTTTCTTTCTTTCTTTCTTTCTTTCTTTCTTTCTTTCTTTCTTTCTTTCTTTCTTTCTTTCTTTCTTTCTTTCTTTCTTTCTTTCTTTCTTTCTTTCTTTCTTTCTTTCTTTCTTTCTTTCTTTCTTTCTTTCTTCTTTCTTTCTTTCTTTCTTTTTCTTTCTTTTTCTTTCTTTCTCTCTCTCTCTCTCTCTCTCTCTCTTTCTCTCTCTCTCTCTCTCTCTCTCTCTCTCTCTCTTTCTTTCTTTCTTTCTTTCTCTCTCTTCTTTCTTTCTTTCTCTCTTTCTTTCTCTCTTTCTTTCTCTCTCTCTGTTTCCCTCGCTCCCAGTGACTGCCTGTGGATATCTTGAAGAGCCAAACAATGGAAAAAGGAGGGAACTTATTACTTGGCGGGAGCGACGGTGAATTTTACCTGTAAGGCAGGCTACAAGCTAACAGGACCAGCTCATCGCACCTGTCAGACAGATGGACAATGGTCCGGAAGCAAATCTTCTGTGTCCCAGGTAAGCAGCTCCATCCCCTAGAGCCAAAGACACAGGAACACACAGCCCCTCACACAAGATCGAGAATGAATTTTGTTTTATAGATGCTGTAACGACCTTCAGCTTTCCTGCCTGCCCCCACCCTCTGGGACTCCATCCCCGTATCCCTCCGCCTTGCCATCCCCACTCCCTCCCTTGCCCTCCTTGGAAGCCTGTCTCAAGACCTTCCTCTTTGTCCGTGCCTTTGACCACACTCCCCATATCCTCTTGATTCCAACCCCCAAACCTTGCACCCGGTGGGGGGGTGGGGGGGAGTGGTGGAGATTGTAAGAGGTGGCTATCAAACACTTTTTCTTGGGTGGGGGTTGAGGTGGGTTCCAGCATGTTGTGATGTCCTTCCAATGTGAAAGGAGCTGAATAAATATCATTTGTTGTTGTTGACCTGCATATGTACTATCAATGGCTGCCCCCCCCCCCCACTCCGATCAGTTGACCACAAACCTCCTGGAGCAAGTTGGAATTTGAAATGTATAACAGAGCCAAGGCTATTAGGTTGGATTGCGTGTGTCAGCTTCTCAGACAACATGCAAAGCATTGCCGTTTTAAATATAGGACCAAATAAAATCCACTTCCATTGTAAAAGTGGAATAAATTGCATTCCCCTAACAGCATGAAATGAAACTTCAGTGCCTTGCAGAGAGCTGTGGTTCAGGCCAACAATAGCCTCAACACAAAACTCAGTCAATTTCCCAAAGGCTGTGGAATGAATGCCAAAGCGTTGTATGGCATGCTATTCAAGTCATGTTGCATTAGATACCCACTAATGGCCTTTAATTCAATGTGTTCATGGCTTGGTACTGAGTCACGGAGCCTCGCGAGGATCTGGATTGGAGCACTCCAATGTTTTTGACTGAACTCACTGATCTGAGCTGGGGCAGATCTGCATCTTCAAAGCAAAGAGACATAGAGTGACTGGGCGGTTTGTAGGGCGAAACGTGGCAGAGGAAGGGAGGGAGAGAGGGGGATAGAAAATTGACAGGATGATCGGGGAGGTGAAATTGGCCTCCAGTTCGTTAGTGGGGGAAACCTCCCTCTGATTGCTGTGCACAATTGGCTGCTATGTTTCACCCGCAAAATATAGTCAATCCGTTTTAAAATGTAGTCTGTGAAGCGCTTTGTGTCATCTCAGCGATGTGATGAGACACCATGTTAAATACAAGGATTATTATTAATACTACAGTCACTCCATTTCACTGTATATCCCGTAAAGTGCTTTGAAACAGGTCAGCATCTGATATACCTTAATTCCCCATATGTCCCCTTCTCCCCTGTCTTCTACCCTAGATGTCCTAGACAGGATCCCCCACCGAACCCCCACCCACCCAGATAAAATTGGTCATTCTCTTCATGGCTGTTTGTGGGATGTTGCTGTGTGCAAATTGGTTGGCCTACAAAAATGATTTGTGGCGTAGTTAGAGCGCTCACCTCGCAAGCGAGAGGACCGGGGTTTGATTCCCGAGCGGGGAGATACCTTGTGTGAAGTTTCCTTACTCCACAGACCTCTGTTTTCCCAGCAGTAAGTAGGAAACTGGTTGTTTGTCGATTGGTGGATCGCTTTCCGGTGGGGTATTAATCCCTCAATAAAAAATTGGGTCTCCCAATCCATGACGGTTTTATTAGACACTGCTGTGCGGAATTGGCTGCCGTGTTTCACCCCCTACAAACCGCCCAGTCACTCCACTCCGTGTTCTGCGAAGCGCTTTGAGAAGTCTCAAACGGCGTGATAAGGCGTCGCATCAAATGCAAGGGTTATTCTTATTGTTCGCACAATGAATGCTAGGCAGCCCTTTGAGATGTCCTCCCGACATGAAAGGCCCTTTAACGAATGCGAGAATTGTTATTATTATATCACTGCAGGAGAAAAATCTTGCGCGCTACCTGACCTCAAAGCTTTTTTTTTCGTTGAACTGCCTGCTCTAAATTTCCGCCAAGGCAGAGCAGATTTACTGATGCACTAAAACAAGTCAGGAACCTGTTCAGCAATTTCTGGTCACCAGAAGCTCTTAAGCCTCTATTTTTCAATATTGCTGACATCTGGAGCACATATAAAATTGCTTGAACTCACAAAACGTCACATTGGATGTCTGTTTTTATTTTATTTTAGCAAAAGCGAGTGGCACATTTCTCAAAGTAAGAGATTGCCTTTAACCCCGAGCCACTCCGTCCCTCCTCTACCCTTTCATCTCGTCTCCCTTATCCTCGCTAACCATCTTTAATAATAATAATAATAATCCTTGCATTATTCCTTGCATTCAGTATAGCGCATTATCACGTGTTGAGACATCTCAAAGCGCTTCACAGAATATATTGTGGAGAACAGTGATGGTGTATTTTGTTGGGGGAAACCCAGCAGCCAATTTTAGTCTCCCACAAACAGTCGTGGATTGATTGACCAAAGTATTATTTTTTTTTAAAAGGGATTATTACCCCCTGAAAAGTAGTCCCCCCATCATCCAAGAACCGGGTGCCTGCTTAATGCTAGGTGAACAGAGGCATGTGGAGTAAGGAAACTTGGCCAGCGTTTCACCCTGGCCTGGGAATTGAACCTGAGTCCTCATACTTGCGAGGTGTGTGCCCTAACCAATGTGCCACAGGATTCAACAGAAACATGTGGAGTAAGGAAACTTGCCTAAGGTTTAAATCCCTGCCTTAAAACCTACCTCTCACACACTGTTTGGACCACCTCCCTCCTTCCCCCATCTCTTGTTTAGCCTTGTTGGTTCGTGTAAGATTCACTGGGTCCCTGAGACTGGACTCTAGGGGGTGAGAGTGAGCGAGAGTGAGCGAGAGAGAGAGAGAGGGAGAGTGACTTCTATCAGCCCACTGACATGTCAAACACATGGTTTGACCCGCCTCAAGCTGAAATCTCCACTTTCACAAACTGCGCTGATTAAATTTGCTCATCTACAGGGGTCGGTTTGGCTTCAAACCAACTTCAGAGCAAAGGGTTTCAAAGCGTCTGAAACAACTTGAGGATACGGAGGACCAAAGCGTTCTGCTACACTGTATATTCAAAGTACTCTTTGAATAGGGATATGCTTTTGGTGTTGGGGCATACACATCCTCAATTTGTTGTCCGCAGGTGGTTTGGTAATGAAATGGACTGGAACAGGGTTCCCAGGAAAGAGGGTTGAGGCCAGGACTTTGGGACTCATTTGCCGAAGCAGCTTGATGCTGTGAGGGTGGGGTGGGTAGGATCGGGCTGGGTGCTGGAGGGATGAGATCAGATAGGCTGAAGGGTATCTTGTGATCCTTATTGTCTTATTATCTATCAATAGCCCACTTTCACCCCGGTGAGTCAGTAACTCAAAGGATCACAGTGGGACTTGTTTGTATTGCGCTCGAGTGAAATGAGTTCGATGCTTTTCTGAGTGGATTTGGTTCCTGGCTGAGATACAGTTGACTTTCACCACCTTGCTTTTAGACGCAGAGAATGTGAGAATATACCAAGGATCGTATAAGATGAATTGGGTTTCTGTCAAACTATTAGCCACGGCGATTGCATGAGAGCTATATCTTGATGCTCTTGGCCTCACAGCCTGGAGTCTTTCTTGGCTTTCTGTTGATTTCAATTAAACCGGCTGATTCCAATGAGAACACTCAGTGAATCAGAAGTGGCTTCCGCCTTAGTCTGACCTGTTTACTGTGCTGCTATGCAATATTGCTGCAACTAGCATTAATATTGCGTTAAAAGGTAAAGGTACTCGGATATCAGGAGTGTCTTTATTATAATAACACTAACAATAATCCTTACATAGCTCTTTCATGTCTTCTAGATGCCTCAAAGCGCTTCACAGGATATACTGTAAAGTGAATTGACTGTATATTTGTGGACGAAACGCGGCAGCCAATTGCGCACAACAGCGTCCCCACAAACAGTCGCGGATTGAAAATGACCAATTTATTATTGTTTATTTTTTTCCTGCTGGGAATCGAACCCAGGTCTCTTGCTTGCAAGGCGAGGCGAGTGCTCCAACCACTGAGCTACAGGACTAGGTTGATTCCAACCGAGCAAAATAAATTGTTTTCTTTTTAACTGTAGAAATGTGAGAAATACCGTTGAATAATAACAATGATTGATGAGCGTTTAGACAGCGGCTTTTTGCATCAAGCGGACGTCTCAAAATGCTTCATGGGCTATGTTGTGAAGTGGAGTGACTGTGTGTATTGCAGGCAACAGCAGCAGCTAATTGTATGCACAGTCGTTAAACCTGGCCAGTCAAGAGAATTCCCAATTTTATTGGAGGGTTGTTGGCCAGGCCACTTGGAGAGAGAGAAACTCTCTTCCCTTTTGTATTGGTGCCCATGGCATCCTCAATGTCCACCTGAGTATGCGCAAACAGACAGAAAGGAACATGTTTGGACATCTCATCCAATGCAGCGCTCCCCCAACTGAGAATCAATTGAGTTGAGAATGAGCTCAAATTGCTAATGTGGGGCTTGGACCTGGTGTCCTCTCGTTTGTATGGCTTCTAAGAGAGAATAACAATAAATTGAGTATAAACACTCCCGCTCGCCCATGGTTTCTCGTTCTCGCCATTTTTCTCACTTTTCAACTTCCCTGGTCGTCTACCTTTATTTATTTATTTATTTGTTTGTCTGTCTGTTTATATCCAACTGTGTTTTGTGTCCGTTCTGGTATTCTCTACGTTTTGTCCTTTTGTAAATCGAAAGGGTGAAAGCACTTTATTCTCCTCTCTTTCAGAGACGCCTGGCTCTCAGCAAACCTTTGGGAAGTTGATGCGACTTAAGTTGCCGTCTAGTTTGTTCAATGTCAACTCGAGGAACATATCTTAAAGCCCAAACCAAAACGCCACAAACCTTAGGCCTTGACCCGTTTCTGCCCCAGCTGTGACCCGTTCAGTCTTTGATATGTTTTTTTTCTTTGATGCGGTTGGGAGCATCAAATTAGGCCCAAATGGTCACAAGACAAAGTTATCTTCTCCGAACTCTCAGGACTCCATTGTGTCTCAGTGAGAAACCCATTCATAGGACAACAGGATTTGTAATGAACCGATTTTATTTATTTTCCTTCTGTGTTGACTGTTACTCGATCATAATAATAATAATGATCCTTGCATTTGATATAGCGCTTTTCACGTCTTCTAAATGTCTCAAAGCGCTTCACAGAATATACGGTAAAGTGAATTGACTATATATTTGTGGGCTAAATCTTGACGTATATCTATATCCTAATTGTAGCTGTGTAGTAAATGATACGCACTCACACGCACAGAGGATTACTTTAGACTTAATGCTTGTGTTTGATGCCTTGTGAATTTGTAGGGATGGCGTTTTGCATCTGGATCTCTTGCTCTTAGCTACCTCTGATGCATTTTGTTTGACCTATTTATTCACTTTGATGACCCTGCGTGAAGGTTGGCTAGAGACATGCGAGTTCCTGTTATTTATTTCAATCCCACTCATGATCTTGCGGGTTAGTTGGAGAGGCAGACAAACACAGGTGTTTCTTTAGAATGGTCGAGAGTTGTGTATGTTGAGTGATTTCGCCCTCACCCATCCATCGACCCACCCAACCCAACCCACCCACCTTCTGCTGTCTCTAGTTCCCTTATGAACGTACTTTTCATCCTGAGACACATTTGCTTTGAATTAAACCGTCTGGTGTTTGCATGAGACCGTTCGGCTATTTGTGAATTGTAGACCACGCATCCCAATAGTCTGTGTTTTCAAATAAATTAATATGTTTGACTTGCCTACTTGGTTTATGGTTCGAGGCATTATCACTGCAGATAATAATAATAATCCTTACATCTGATATAGCGCTTTACACGTCTTCTAGACGTCTCAAAGTGCTTCGCAGAATATAGTGTAAAGTGAATTGACTGTATGTTTTGTGGATGAAACGCGGCAACCAATTGCACACAGTGGAGTCCCACAAACAGTCGAGGATTGAAATGACCAATTTATCATTGTTTTTTTGAGGGATTATTATGTGGAAACTTGCCCAAGCTTTCGCCATTTCGCCCTGGTCGAACCCAGGTCTCTCGCATGTATAGCGAGTGTTCTAACCACTGAACTACAGGACTCCACAGATACAGGTTAATCGCTGAATTTCAATCAGGAACATAAACTCGCTCGCCTAGTTTCGGAGTCGGAGGCAAAAATATCACAATCTCAGTACTTTATCCTCTTGGCTTCACACTACATTTTCCGTTTTTTCCACACTACACTTTACTCTGGCTGGCTCCAACCTCTTGCTTGTCCCTCGTTCCTCCGCTCTACCATCGGCGGCCGCACCTATAGTTACTATGCCCTGAAGCTTTGTAACTCTCTCTCTAAATCCACGTCTTCCTCATCCTTTTCCTCTTTTACGTCACGATTGAAGACCCTCCTCTCATGCTATGGCTTGTTTTTTGAACTGTGCCTTCATTTTAGGGTAACTATCTTTCCAAGCAGAGAGGTTTCTCACTCGACCTGTCCCCTATCATATTGCCACCTCACATCTCTGTCTGGGTGTCAGAAGTCTGACAATCACCAAAATGAGTGCGTACCAAATTACAGTAATTATACCCGAACCAAACTTCACTCCCCAATTATTCCAGTCCTTGCCAGACTTCACTGTCTCCCTGTCTCTCAGAGTCGATCGATTTCAAGATCCTCTTGAATTCAAATCCCTGCACTACTCTGCACCCCCTACCTCTCCGATCTCTCTCCTCAAAACAGTACCAGTTTCCTCTACTGGGTCTGGCCTCCTCCTTGCCTCCAAAATCCTCTATACCACCGTCGGCAGCCATGCCTTCAGCCCCTAAGCCTCAAGGCTCTGAACTCCCTTCCTCATTCCCTTCGCCTCGCCACCCCCCGTCCTTTACTATTTTCAGGTCGCACCTAAAGACTTTTCTTTTAGTCACCATTTCCCCCTGGCTCGACCCCGGGATCCGTTTATGTGAAGCGGCTCTGAGATGCCGTCTGGCGTGGAGAGCGCTATATAAATCCAAGTTGTTGTCGTTATGCAACATAAAGCTTGATGCACTGGTATTACAAACTGGCAGATTAGAGAGAAAACATTATTGGGATTGTCAGAAGCTCAGTATCGCTGCGCCTCCAGAAATAAACGCTGTCCATCAGCTGAAGACTGAGGGGGCAAAGACTTATTTTCATATCCATACAGATCACTTTCATCTCAAATCGCTCTACGCAAGAACATCAAGACGTCTTTTACGTTCAGGCAATGATATCAGCACAGCAATAATACTGGCATGGTAAAGATACTGGCTTGGAATAGGTATTGACATGGTATGGATATTGGCATGGTATAGATATGGCATGATATAGATGTGACATTGTATAGATACGGTATAAATACAACATTGCATACACACCGGCATACTATAGATATGGCATGGTATAGATACTGCATGGTACAGATGTGGCATGGTATATATTACATGGTGTGGATATTGGTATGGTATAGATATTGGCATGGTATTGATGAGGGCTCTTTAATGATAATAATCCTTGCTATTGATATGGCTCTTCATCGCATCCTCGAAGGTGTCTCAAAGCGGCTTCACGGGATTTACTGTGAAGTGTAGTGACTGTGTGCTTGTTGGCGCGTGACACTCATGTGATAATAGCGTGGTTCTGGTAAAGGCACAGCAGCAATACCGTCACGGCAACGATTAGCGAGTCTTTTTAGAGTGCGTGTCATGTAGGGAGGCCATTGCTCCATCAAAATCATCCCTTTCAATCCTAATCCTTGCGTTTCTGTTCGTCGACCGGTGTTTTTGTTCGTTAGACAATGTATGTGTGTGAAGGCGGAGGGGAAGGAGATGGATGAGTGCATGGAATCCAGTCGTGCCTGTAAAATCAAAGCCTTTTCCCTGTGAATTCTCTTTGTTTCGCAGATAACATCGTGGGCATTATTGTGGGGACCGTATTGTCTCTCTTCAGCCTGTTCGTAATCGCGATCCTCTTGTGGGTGAATGAAAGACAGGAGAAAAGGTCAGTACAGTAGTAATTATATTAATCATTATACTGTAATAATTAATCATTGCGTTTGACCGCCACAGAGAGTTGGGCTCGATTCCGACATTACTTTGCCAAACATAATAATAATAATCCTTGCATATGATTTCGCGCTTTTCGCGTATTTTAGAAGTCTCAAAGCACTTCCCAGAATACACTGCAAACTGAATTGACCGTATAATAAATAATAATAATAATCCTTGCATTTGATATAGCACTTTCCACATTTTATCAACGTCCCAAAGCGCTTCACCGAATATACTGTAAAGTGAATTGACTGTATATATTTGTGGGCGAATCGTGGCAGCCAATTGCACACAGCAGTGTCCCCCACACACAGTCGTGGATTGAAATGATCAACTGTATTATTGTGTTTTTTTTAAAGGATTATTATTAGGCGTGTGTGTGGAGTAAGGAATCTTGCTCAAGGTTTCGCCCTGACCTGCCTGGATTCGAACACAGGTCTCCCTAGCTTGGTCTCCCCAGCTTGCAAGACAAGTGCTGTAACCACTGAGCCACAGGAGCTCCGATTATATTTGTGGGCGAAACGCAACAGCCAATTGCGTACAGCAATGTCCCCACAAATAATCGTGGATTGGAGTGACCGATTTATTATTGTTTTTTTCCGATGGATTAGTATCAGGCGTGTGGAGTAAGGAAACTTGCCCACGGTTTGGGCCTGCCGGGAATCAAACCCAAGTCACTTGCTTGCGGGACGAGTGCTCTAACCCCTGAGCTACAGGTCTCCACAATATATATGGGAGAAGGTCTTTGTAGTTATTTATCTGATTGAAAACCCAAATTTAATTTCATTTAATTTGGTCAAACGGGGTTAGAGTTGAGAAAACCCATGAAACCCCCTTCCCATGACGCAACCGGGTCTGGTTAACTATGCGGTCGCACAGTAGACCAAGTGTACGGGCAGTCCACTTTACCTCCATCTTCCTGTGTTGAGTGTTCAGCTCAACACTAAACGATGCCGGGGTCTGATCTGATGATGCGGTCACGCTCACCGGTAGCCATTTTCATTACGTGACCAGTTAGACCCTGATTTTATGGAGCCGCCTGTGTTATAACCGCTTCCGACTGTACAATGTGTATATTCGGGTGTTGAGATGTAACAGTCCTGACTCTCACGTACAAAACCACTGAGTCTTTCTTCCCCTCCGCTCCACGATGGGAATCCTCCGGTTGAATCGGCCATTCATTTCATGGCCGTTTGTGGGACCTCGTTGCGCGCAAATTGGCTGCTGGGTGTATTGCAAATAAACGCAGCTGTAAATTTATCAGTGGCTTCGCTGCGCTCGACGGCAGCAATCTCCCGTGAAAGCGCACCCAGGGCATTGCGGCGTTGAGGACGCTGCGTAAAGGATTATTTCGCGAACAGTGTCACGATGCCGGCGGCAGGGAAATCGGCCAAGGTAACGAGGCGCCGGGTGAAACAAACTGGATTAGTCGGTGACGCTTTCATGGAGTATCTGCGCAGCGTTGCGACGCGGGAAAGTAACGCACCCTCTCTTCACTTGGGCTGAAGTAATGCCGTTTGTTGTGTGCTGAATCAATCGATACCGGATGAATAAAACATGCCGTGTCTTACAGCGCCGAATGTTCAGGGCGCTGGTAGCGGTTTGAACGTTCACAGCTTTGATGAAATGTTGCTAATTCATCACACGGAGATAACAGATGGCTCCGGCTAGCGACATCCCCAATGATTCACGAGTGACATTCCAACCCTGCGAGCATGTTGCAGCCGCAAACACTGCTTGAGTTCTGCGTTTAATCGTTTCCTCCTCCGCGATCCGTCTCAAGACCCTCCTCTTCGACCGTGCCTTCGGTCACCCTCCTTTTCCCCCACCCACCCAACCCCCCCACCGCCCCCCCCCCCCCCCCGCCCTTTATCCTCTATCCGCCATTCCTGACTCTCAGCTCGGGCCCGAAACACTGACTGTCCAGGACCTTGGGATATTCTCCCGATGTGAGATATCACTTTGTTGTTGTTGTTGTTGTTGTTGGAAATCTGGAGCCCTCCCCCTCAGTCCCTCCGCCCTGTCCAGTCTCTTCCATTTTTCAAGTCAAGCCCGAAAACCTTCCCCTTTTGAACGGGCTTACAGTCACCTCCACCCCCCGCGGCCCAGAGTCAGGCCCCGCCACTGTTAAGTTCTCTCAGATGCCATCCTACCTGGAGGGCATTTTTAGTGTAAGTTGTTGTTGTTGCCTTGCGCCTCCCCCCCAACTCTCCCGCTTTACGGTTTGTCATTGGGGTCTCCCCACATTATCGCTGTTGTTACGGTGACCAGGTATTTTCCGCAAGGCTTGATTAATAATAATATAATATAATAATTATACTAATAATAATAATTCTTGCATTTGATATAACGCTTCTCACAGCTTCTAAACGTCTCAAAGTGCTTTGCAGAATAAACTGTAAATTTGATTAACTGTAAATTTGATTTATTTTGTGGGTGAAACGCACAGCCAACTGAGCACGGCAGTGTCCCCACAAACACTCGTGGGTTGAGTGACTAAAATATTATTATTTCTTTCTTTTTGATTGGATTATTAAGGGCAGAAAGGCGATCTGCCAATTGACTAATAACTGGGTTTTTTACATGCTGCTGGTAAACAGAGGCTTGTGGAGTAAAGAAACTTGCCCAATAATAATAATACTTGTAATATAATAATCCTTGCATTTTGAAAGCAGTGTCCCCACAAACAGTCGCGGATTGAAATGACCAATTTAATATAGGTTTTTGTTTTAGACGGATTATTATTAGGTGTGTGGTATAAGGAAATTTGCCTAAGGTTTCGCCCTGACATGACTGGATTCGAAACACTTGTCAGGTCTCACGCTTGTAAGGTGAGCGCTCTAACCACTGAGCTACAGGACTCCAAGGTTTTACTCCAGCTGAGAATCGAACCCGGGTACCCCTGCTTCCGAGGCTGAATCCATTACCATTACTCAGAGACTGGCGCCCAAGTTACTTTGAGGGGAGTTTACTGGTAAATAACACTTTCCCAGTGTGGCTTAGTTTCACTGAAAATTCATGCGACACTCGGCGTATGATTAATGGGCAGCGTTTCTGAAAAGTTACGAGCAGCATTGCCGCATCTAAATGGTATAAGTGTGAAAATGTATTATAAATCAATATCGAAGGAATAAAACATAATGCACTGGCCATTAAAAGTGAATGCCTTTACACCACTTAGTCCATCTCAGTGCCTCGCATTCAGAATAATGTTTCTTCTCAAAATAGATGTGTATGTTTTTTATATATATATATATATTTGTGTATGTATATCTATATACATATATGGAGTATTAACAAAATAGGTATGCAAAAATAGTACATCGCTACAAAATAGACTGCGTTAATAATATATACAGAAATCATGTATCATTGTAATAATGATAAAAAATCCTTGCATTGATACGGTAATCTATCACATCATCGAGACGTCTGAAAGCGCTTTGCAAGATTTGACAGCGCAGTGAAGTGGAGTGACTGAGTGTTTTGTGGGGAAATGCGGCTGCTGATTTGCGCACGGCGACATCCCACAAAGAGCTGTGGAGCGAGTGACTGAGTTTATCTGGGGGAATGTTGACCAGGCAACCAGTAGAGAGAAACCCCTTGCACTTCACCAACAGTGGCTAGGAATCTTCGATAATATAGAAATGTTACAATGAAATACAGTATTCTTCTTATTATTATTCTACAGGTGCATGTAACCTGTGCAAGATGCTATAGAGTACTGCATTCACCCACAAAATATACAGTTAATTCACTTTACAGCATATTCTGTGAAGGGCTTTGCGGCCTAAGATGTGATAAGGCGATGTATCGTGGAGCTCCTGGAGCTCAGGGGTTAGAACACTCGCCATATGAGACATGCGTTCGAATCCAAGCAGATCACGGCGAAACCCTGGGCAAGTTTCCTCACTCCACACGCCTAGTAATAATAATACTCCATCAAAAAACCCCACAATAATAAAAATTGGTCATTTCAATCCACGACTGTTTGTGGGACGCTGCTGTGCGCAATTGGCCGCCCCGTTTCGCCCAGAAATATACAGTCATATACAAATACTGTATATACACTTTGCAGTATATTCTGTGAAGCGCTTTGAGACTTTGATAAGATGTGAAAAGTGCTACATCAAATGCAAGGATTATTATTATCATTATTATTATCATTGGCATGAACCATGTGTGGGAATGTATTGTGCCTGGATTTTTATACGTTCCCTTTCCTCTGCAGGAAAAAGGCCAAGAACGCTGGAAATCATAAAGGAGTTCCGATTTCGGGCTTGGAGAAAATTGATAAACTGTAATCCTACAGAGGCAGAACCCTCCTTATCCTATTACCCCCTTCCCCACCCCCACCGCCCCCCGCCCCCTCAGAACCTTGCCCCTCTGTGTCGTGTGTCCGTCTATGTCCCCGCCCAACACCCTGCCTACCTCCCCAACTCCCCTGGCTGCTCTCAAGGATGGACAGAATTTCGAGGACGGCCACGGATTCACCTGCAAATCTCGACTGGAAGCAATGTCTGTGAGATTGATCTGTCCCTGTTTTTAATTTCAGAGATGTCAGCGATGGGGATTACACATTTTTCAAAATGAGCTGGATAATCTTTCAGGCACTAGATGCTAAAAGTTGCCGTTTACAGGAATGGGGGGGTGGTTGAGGGTGGGGGGTGGGGGGAGAGGGAATCCTATTTGTAAGAATATTCAAATGATGCTTTTTAATATATACTGTATATATGATACATATATATTTAACAAGTGGAAACGTGTGATGAATGTGTTTGCCCTCAACCCCTCATAACTCCACCCTGGCTAAACTTGTCACCCTCACTTAAGTCAACGTGCCCTCTATATCTGGGACATAGAGTATCTCCATAACTCGTCACTCCTGATAACTCAACACTGAGCGCTTGCTCACTGTTCCACTACTGGATCTAGCCTCTGCTGTCATCCTGCCTCAGTTCCTAACCCTCTCACCTACGAAAACTTGCGAGTTTGAACTGACGGTCTCGGTGGACACTCCTATACAGTGCCGGGGTGGGTGGGGGGGATTGAATTGCTGGTGGCGCTGTCCTTCGGATGGATGAGACATTAAAACTGGGGTCACTTCTGGCTGTTTAAATGGACATTAAATGACACCATTTGAAAAGAGAAGTGAGTTTCTCTTCCCGTGTCCTTCATTTCGTGGCTGTTTGTGGGACGTTGCTGCGCACAAATAGTCTGCCGCATTCAACAGCGAAATAGTCAGTCACGGCACTTCATAGTCCTTGAGACGTCCCAAAGCGCTTCACTGTAAAGTGTAGTGACTGCATTTTGGAGGGCGAACTCTGTGGTGACCGTCCGCAAAACACACAGGGCATCCCAGTGACACACGCTTAGTGTGGTCACCTTTGCTAACAAAAGGAGGCTGGTTCTCGTTCTCTCCCCACATTATTTTTTTTGCTCAGCCCTGGTACAGTGCAGTCAGGATCAAAGCGGATGAACGTCAAGAATCCCTATAATAGAGGGAGCTTCACCATCAGTACCACTTCAAAGAGGAGCCTCTCTGTTAGCTCACTTGAAAGGAAGCATTAATTTCAACATCCTCTGGCTTTGCTTGAGATGAATAAGCATCTGGCTGGGATCAGCAATGGAGGATGCGGGGAGACAGTGAATTGGAGGGAAGGAGCCTGGATTGAATAATGGACAAGTGCGGATGAATGAAATTTTCTACCTAGCGCACTCGCCTCGCAAGCGAAAGGACCCGGGTCAAATTCCTGGTCAGGGCGAAACTTTGGGCAAGTTCTGTACTCCACCCACCTTTACTGCAAGCTGTTTCTGAGTTTTTTGGGGAAATATATTAGTTCCGTTTGCCCAGCTGTAACTGGCAACCAGGGCATTAGTTCAATGGCGGATCGCTTTCCCCCCAACCCAAAAATAAACGTGGTGGCTCGATCCACAGCTGATTGTGGGACGCCAGTGTGGCGCAATTGGCCTCCACGTTTAGCCCACAAAATACTTAGTCAATCCACTTTCCAGCACATTCTGTGTAAGCGCTTTGAGACGTCTCGATGATCATGATACGGCAGCAATGGTGTTGTATCAAATGCAAGGATTACCATATTTCTTGCTTGAATCTTTGAAGGGTTCTTATATACAACCCACCACCCACCAACCCCCCACCCCAGGGATCAGTGTGTTAGTCTGGAATGGGCTAGGTTTCTGCTCGTTGTGTGGAGAGGGAGTGGGTGGGAGTGGACACGGCGGACTCAATGGGTGGACTCCTTCCATCCCTCTCATCAGCCTTGCTTGTCAGTGTCTTGTTTTTAAGGGGAGGTGAGGAGATTTTCTTTTGAACTGCAATGATACCTTTGCCAAACTAGATGAGAGCTCCCCAAAAGCTAATGCACTCGATTGGAATGACAAGATGGGTGAAAGGACTTCTCAGGGTTAATAGCCAATATTGCTATTATGCAATATGTTGTTGTTGTTGTGTGTTGTTGTTTGGAACGCGATTTGACTCTTTTTGAGTTATCTCGAGTCTTCTTATTTCTCGCGCAACGCAACAACAACTTCGATTTGTATAGCGCCCCCCCCACGCCGGGCGGCGTCTCAGAGCGCTTCGCGTCCTTCGCTCTCCCACGCGAGTTCCTAAAAAAAAACGCGATTCGAAAATAAAAACTAAAGTCTTAGTGGGATAATAATAATAATAATAATAATAATAATCCTTGCATTTGATATAGCGCTTTTCACGTCTTCTAGACGTCTCAAAGCGCTCACAGAATATACCCTAAAGTGAACTGACTGCATATATATGTGTGTGGGCGAAATGCGGCAGCCAACTGCGGACGGCAGGGCCCTCCCACAAACGGTCGTGGATTGATATGAACCGATTATTATTTTTTTAGGTGTTATTATGAGGGCGTGGAGGGGTTGGGGGATTGCGGGAGAGTGGAACTAGATGTTGCCCACAGCAGCGTTGACACCACATCATGTATCTCTGTTGTCCTGTAACTAATCATATGCACATGAATAACTTATTGATTGTGGTGTAAAGGCAGCTGGACCAGCACATTTCTTGTCATACGCTGCATTGTGCTGCTTTCCTGTGACTAACTACGTAATTAAACAGCAATGGCTTTATAACGACCTGCTTATTTATCAGAGGGGTAACTACAATCCTAATGCCTTCACGTCACTATATTTCTAAGTAATCTATTGCCAAGAGAGATCTCTTTTGCCCACAAATATACGGTCGGTTTTTCTGCTTTCCTTCCCCGACCCCTCTCCCCCACCCCCCCCAACCCCCCCTGCCCTGGTCCCTATCTCTTTCCCCCCATCTTTTTCCCTCTTTTTCTTCTCCCTACCTCGACCCCTCCTCCCTTGCTCTGGTCCCTACCTTGGGACGGTGTTGTATTCTGTGAAGCGCTTTGAGAACGTCGATAAGATGTGGAAATGTAAGGATTATTATTAATATATTATTTAGAATACAGTATTGGATTGGATTCAGCAAAGTTTCTGATGTGAAATTCACCAAAAACATGCAGTGGGAATCAAGTTTGAGTTAGTGATTTCAGTCACACCCCCACCCCTCCTCTTCTCACTCCTCCACCACATCCACGCACTCAATGCACACACACACATGCACATATAAACACTCTCGAAGTCACCTCAGCAATGGAGTTGATGCTTTGGTCAAGCGAACGCCCAATTTTATTTCAGGGATTGTTGGCCAAGACATGGAGTCCTGTAGCTCAGGGGTTAGAACACTCGCTTTACAAGCGTGAGACCCGTGTTTCGAATCCAGGCAGGTCAGGGCGAAACCTTGGGCAAGTTTCCTTACTCCACACACATGCCTAATAATAATCCCTCAAAAAAAAACTATAATAAAATTGGTCATTTCAATCCACGGCTGTTTGTGGGGGACGCTGCTGTGCGCAATTGGCTGCCGCATTTCGCCCACAAATATACAGTCAATTCACTTTACACTATATTCTGTGAAGCGCTTTTCGTGTCTTTTAGACGTCTCAAAGCGCTGTATCAAATGCAGGGATTATTATTATTATTATTCTTACACGGGGAGAAACTTCCTTTCGAATGCATGCCGAGAGATCTTTAAAACAAACAAGCCCCAGTTCTGACGAAGGGTTGTAGACCCGAAAAATTGGCTCTTTTTCCTTTCTTGTCGTGTGAGAGATCTTTAATGTCCAGTGGATGGGGTGGGGGGTGGGGGGTGGACGGGTGGGGGGGGGGGAGAAAGCACAGACACAAGGGTCCGCGAGTTTCTTATACTGTAAACGTTCTCGTTGCTGCTCATCTCGCAATATAGGAAAATGGAAATTCAGCCCCGCTCTCGCTTCCGTCTCATAGGCCGCATGTTGGCCACACACTGACATAAAGTTCGTCTAAAGGGCAGAATGTTTTCTGTTGTCAGATGGTGGTTTGTGCATCATTTGTGTGTCACAGGTGTGGATGAGTAATTCAGGATCCACGATAAACATTTGTAATACAAATGAGTTTTTTTTTCGTTTGCTTACCTTGTTACTCGGGGAAGAGACATGGACACAATCACATTCAATGCAAAACATTGTGAGCGCGGATGGATTGAATGTGTAAAAACACAGCCTTACACGTCCTCCTGCCCATAGTTAGGCAGGAGGACGTGTAAGGCTTGGTTGTTGCTCCCGCCTATCTCTCTGACCTACTGTCTCCCTATCAGCCCTGCCCGCACCCTCCGTTCAGCAGACTCAGGCCTGCTCCACGTCCACCGGCCTAACCGCCCAACCATCGACGACCGGACTTTCAGCCTCTCTGCTCCCACACTATGGAACTCCATCCCCCAGCCCCTCCGCCTCGCTTCCTCCCTTTCCTCCTTCAAGGCCGGTCTCAAGACCTTCCTCTTCGACTGCGCCTTCGGCTGCCTCACTAACTCTTTCCCCATCCCCCCCCCCCACCCCACCCCCCACCCGGGTCCATTTTGTTTCTCGACCACATCTTTGTTTCAGGTTTGGTGGCTGTGAATCTCACTGTTTTCTCCAGTTTGCCTTGTTTGCAACGGGCTGTGAGTGCGACCTGCTTGCCAACAGAAGGTCGGAATCGAGCCAGGCCCCTCCGCGGAGCCCTACCTCGTCCGGTTCCTGAGCCAGGCAAGTCCAGCAGCACAGCCCAGGCCTGACTCATCGGCAAGACCTGGAAGGGCAGACCGGTTACTGGTGGTGGGGGAGAGGGAAATATCTCACTCGACTCCTGTCAACTCAAAGCCCTAACATCTCAAAGATGTGGTGAGGCTCCATATTAAATGCAAGGATGATTATTATTTATTATGCATTTGATATAGCGCTTTTCACGTCTTCTAGACGTCTTAAAAGCGCCTCACAGAATATACTGTTAAGTGCGTTGACTTGTATATTTGTGGGCGAAACGCGGCAGCCGATTGCGCACAGCGGCGTCCCCCACAAACAGTCGTGGTTTGAAAATGACCAGTTCATTGTAGGTTTTGTTTCTTGGACGGATTCTTATCAGGCGGGTGGAGTAAGGAAACTTGCTCAAGGTTAGCAGGGAGCATTCCCCGGGGAGAGAGACGGAGAGGGAGAGAGAGAGGGAGGGGGCAGTCCATTCCAATAATCTGTCTCTAAAATGTCCATGTGTAGGTGGTGCGGGGGCATGGAATTCTCAGTTGGGTTTGGATATAGTGATGGGTTTCCGCACGCGTCAGACGCCTGGCTGACCCCGAAAAATATCTCTGGGTGACTTTGCTCCTTTTCTCATCAGTTCTGCTCTGTGACAACCACCAGGGGGCACAAAAGACCTCCCTCCCTCCCTCACCATCCCCCCCCACCCTCCTCCCCGCCCCACCCACACTTCATGAAGATGTCTATGGCTTTCAATCGCTACCTCCTACACTCACACAGCACAGACAAGCCAAGCCCCTGACATCGGTCAATAACACATGCAGTTCAGTACAGTTTACCCTCCAATGCTATGCATGGAGCACACATTAGCTGCGCATTAGTTTTCCAACCCCTGTGGTTTCAGCCGCAGTCTGTCAAGTCTTACTGTCGTACGGAAATCATCATTTGCTTGACAAGATTATAAAGCAGCTCTAAAGGACCCTGTCTGATTACACTTTGGGACATTCCCCTGATGTGCATGAAAGGCGTTGTACACACGTAATTTTGTTGTTGTCGTCGTGGCACACCGGCGTCCTGTTTCGCGATATCAATGGAGAAGAGTGGCTGGCAGTCAGATCCAGTCCGCTCAGACACATCAAACAGAATTGCGCTTGTTTTTTTAAGATCTGCACCGAGAGAACAGACTGACGTTGAAGCTCCCATTGGTCTTTCATTGTAAAATCTTGACAGCTGTGGCCTGTCCACTGCCACCGAACCTATCCCCTAACTTAATACTTTGGCTCGACTCTTGTCATCCAATATGGTTCATGGACGCTTTGGTTCACTTGGAACAAAGAGACTCTTAAGTTGCACTCACTTGGGCTATTTAAAGCCATAATCCAATCGCTCCATCTGTGCATCTAGGGCAAATGTTAGTGTGTGTGTGCGTGTATGTGTTGGAGGGGGGTGGTGGGGGTATCTGAGTTACCAAAAACACTACCCCCCCAACCCCCATTTCTCAAGGGAATAAACTTACATTTCCTTCAGGATGTGACTATTTACCAATTACTGCTATTTAAATTGCACAGTCAGTAAGTAGGCTTTCTTCCAATGACATCTGCGTGTTTGTGTGTTTGTGTGTGTGTGCAGGGCGGGAGGGAGGGAGGAATTTGGCAGGGAGTTTTCTGGCTTGATGTGTCCAGATGGGTGACTGTTCCAGAATATTTTATAACCTGGGAAAATATGTTTCCGTTTGTTTGTCTTCACAGTTACCAGTCAAGCCAATGACTTGACTGATGCTAACTGAGGCTGGCAGCCTTTAGTGACTCAAGCCCACGGCTTGATTCTTTATATCTCAATAATTAAAGGGACCTGGAAGCTGGGGCTATCTCTAATTGAAAGTTTGGAGATGGTTTCAGAGATTCTTTCGAATTCCCCCCAAAATGGGGGAGGGTTTTAAAGACGTTTAAAGGTTGTGCAGTTTCCAGAGGGGCCAAATGGTATTCGAAACCTTCGAGGCAAGTTTCCTTACTCCGCACTCGGTTGTTGGTCGATTGGCGGATTTCGCTTTACCGGGGTTAATAGGATCCCTCTCCCCCGCCCTCCAATAAAAAAAACTGTTCACTCGGTCCACGACTGTTTGTGGGGCACTGATGCCGCACTCCTCCAACACGAAACACGGTCATTTCACTTCACGGATACCCTGCGAAATGCTTTGACAGCATCTAGAAGACGTGAAAAGCGCAATGCAAGGATTATTATTATTATTATTATTAGCCGTGAAGTGCTTTGCGACGTCCTTCTGACGTGATAAAGGTGCTAGACTGAATGCAAATGATTGTTACTGTATTAACGCACCGAATATTGCAGACACGTGCGGCTCTCTAATTCAAATTTCAGAGTTTGGGAGAAAAGTGGTGGTGGGGGAGGAGGAGTTGGGGGTGGGCGGGGGAGGAGGAGTTGGGGGGGTGCGGGGGAGGAGGAGTTGGTGGGTGCGGGGGAGGAGGAGTTGGGGGGTGCGGGGGAGGAGAGTTGGGGGGTGCGGGGGAGGAGGAGTTGGGGATGTGGGGGAGGAGGAGTTGGGGGGTGCGGGGGGAGGAGGAGTTGGGGGATGTGGGGGAGGAGGAGTTGGGGGATGTGGGGGAGGAGGAGTTGGGGGGTGCGGGGGAGGAGGAGTTGGGGGGTGTGTGGGGGCGGGCGTCGGAGAGAGAGAAGTTTGCGTGTCAGTTGGAGACGGGGTCTATCTGCGAAATCTTGCAAGCGTGATTCTGTTATTACAGGCACCGATAGCGAAATCACATCCCAAAATTCTTCTTCAATCTGTTTCCACTTTGAGGCCAGCAGATGGGGGAACTACTTATAGTAAGCCCCCGCCTGCCCTCCATAAACACACACACACACACACACTCGCTGTCGATGTACGAAGACTCGAACGGCATCAGGACAACATTTGGGATGCTAAATGCCACCAAATCCAAAGCCTTTTCCAAAATACAAACAACAACAGCTTGCGTTTACACAGTGCCCTCCGTGCCGGGCGGGCATCTCGGAGCCCGGGGCCGAGCCGGGGCGGGGTGGGGCCGAGCCGGGGCGGGGGCGGTGGGGGGGCGGGAGGGGGGAGGGGGACAAGGAGGAGGCCAGACCCGGCAGAGCGGAGGCGGAGGGTGCTGCTGTGAGGAGGGAGGAGGTTAGAGAGGCAGAGGGGGAGGGGGGGGGGAGGTGATCAGGGAGCAAAGTTTGGTTCGGGTTGAGAACGTAGGCGGCGGAGTCCCGCGAGACCCGGAATTGCCTGATCGGTGGCGGAGGGGAGACCGGGTGTTGCGAGTATTCCGGTCGAGAGGCGACGGAGGTTTCCGGGGCCGGGGTTTCCAGGCGGCTTTTGAGGGCGAGACACTGGCGTCGGCCAAGGTGGCGAGATGGAGGCGAAGCTGGTGGAAGACCAACGTGTGGGGGAGGAACGATAATTGGGAGGGCGGGGGAGGGGGGGGCGGGGGTCGAATCTGACTCCGAGGTTGGGTACGGAGAGTCCGGGGAGCTTTAGGGTTGGTGTAGGTGGAGGCGGTGAGAGCCAAAGAGGACGGGGAGAGGGGGGGGGGGGGGGGGGGGGGGGGCTTCTTTCTTCTCGGTGTTTAGCCGCGGGAAGTTTGCGCTGGTCCGGCTCTTGGTGTCTGACACACAGGCCATTGTATATACACAGCGGGTGATACAGCTCCTCCAGCTCAGTGCTTCAGGGCAGTGTCGCCTTGCGAGGCGTGAGACCCGTGTTCGAATCGGGCAGGTCAGGGCCACACCTTGGCAAAGTTCCCCTTACTCCACACTCACTCACACTCACACACACACACTCACTCACACACACACACACACACTCACACACACACTCACACTCACACTCACACACACACACTCACACTCACACACACACACTCACACTCACACACTCACACATACACACACTCACTCACTCACATACACACACTCACACACACACACTCACTCACACTCACATACACACACACTCACACTCACACACTCACATACACTCACACTCACTCACACACACTCACACTCA
>CM068761.1:6654630-6760682 GCA_035084275.1 Hydrolagus colliei | reverse complement strand
ACTTGCGAGGTCAGCTGAGCTACAAAACTCAGAGCAAGTTTGCTTATAATAATATAATAATAATAATCCTTGCATTTGATATAGCGCTTTCCACATCTTATCGACGTCCCAAAGTGCTTCACAGAATATACCGTAAAGTGAATTGACTGTATATTTGTGGGTGAAATTTGTGGGTTTAATTGTAGATTCTGCAAAACGCTTTATTATTATTATTATTATTATTATAATACATTGTATGTGACCATCTTCAGGTCCCATCTAAAGACCTTCCCGTTTGACCGTGGCTGAGGTCACCCCCCCACCCCACTTCCCCACGGCTCGGAGTCATGCTCTGCCACTGTCGGACACCCTGGGAGGCCTACCCTGCGTGAGGCTCGCTATGTAAATGCGAATTGTTGTTGCTGTGCGCGTGTGTCGTAAATAGAAAAACATCCAAATTTATCCGATGTCTTCTTAAAAAGAAAGCTTCAGTGAATCGAGAGAACAGCAGTCGATTTGTTGGAGAAGATGTTCCCTTCTCCCCCCCCCCCACCCCCCCCCACCACCCCATAAATAATAATTGAAGCAGAATTAATTTTGTTTGAAAAAATGAAGTGAACAAATTGCTTACTTGTGATGTGATTGTTCCATTTTGCCCATCGGGTAACACAGAGCCAGACTTGCTCTTTTCAAGAAGGAGGATTCATTTGATTTGTTTGCCCATCTTACATTTGTGTTTGCACAGAAGCCAGCTGGCTGAAAGTTTGCGCTTTAAAACGATTTCAATTAAAAAAAAAGTCTCTTCACGAATGCGAAAAGATTGGCCCATGAAATACACAGTCAATCAATGATACAGTATGTTCCGTGAAGCGCTTTGATACATCTCAAAGACGTGATAAGATGCTATATAAAATGCAAGGAGTAGTATTATTATTAATATTACTATAAATCACGATGGTTAAGATAATGCGCTGAGTGTGTGGAGACTACAGATTATTTCTTAGTCTTTCAAAACAATTATCCACCTCCTTTTAATCCTTCAAATTATGGAACCCTCTAGCTCGGTGGTTAGAGCACTCGAGAGAGACCTGGGTTCGATTCCCAGCCAGGTCGAAATGTTTCCTTACTCCGCAAGCCTCTGTTTACCTAGCAGTAACTAGGAACCCGGTTGTTAGTCGATTGGCAGATGGCTTTTCTGGGAATAATAATAATCCCTCAAAAAAACAACAATAATAATTTGGTCATTTCAATCCATGACTGTTTGTGGGCACGCTGCCGCGTTTCACCCACAAATATACAGCCAATTCACTTTACAGTATCACCTGAAGTGCTTTGAAACGCCTAGAAGATGTGCGTAGCGCTGTATCGAGTGCAAGGATTATTAGAATGTGAATTTCATCAGAACATCCAACTGCTCGTATTCAATGCCCTCACACTTGGCTTTATAAACAACAGGTTTTGTTGTAAACAGTCCCCTCCCCAAACGCAGAATAAAATCATCCCAGCAAACTGTGTGCATATCCTCCCCTCTCTAACCCCCCGCCCCCCCCCCCCCCCCCCCCCATCCCTCCCTCCCTGAAAAAAAATACACCCTGCAGTGATTTTAAGGCTATAATCTAATTTTACAACTTCAGAGGACCATTATAAAATTGCCCAGACTTTGCTCTTGGAAATATACAGTACAATGCCTTTGTACCCTGCAATTAGATTACTCCCTTCTAATCATTGCCAGGTACCCAGTCAGTAGTATTATTCTCTGTGTAATACATCCTCCAGTATAGACAGCATCCATCCAGGAATGCTCTGGTTATACCACAGCCAGCATCCTGATGTCAGACTAATTGCCCGGTTCTGAATGTGGACTAGATTCCTGTGGTTAGCTGAGGAAGGTAGGAACCCAGAGTGGGTTCCATTCCTAACAGGGCGCTCATCCCATTATGCTTGTTCCCAGTGCCTTGGGTCGTCCTTCTGACGTGAAAAGCTCTACGCAAATGTGATTTGTTGTCCTACCAGTTTATTAGATGGCAGATGTTTTAATCCCATATCCTCAACAATAATAATGGTAATAATAATACTTCTGTTTGATATAGCGCCTTATCACGTTGTCGAGACATCTCAAAGCGCCTCACGGGCTGTGCGGGTTTGCAATTAATAAGAAGAATCCTTGCATTTAATATACTTATTAAAGTATATTAAATGCTTTTCACGTCTTCTAGACGTCTCAAAGCGCTTCACAGAATATATTGTAAAGTGAATCGACTGTACATTTTTGGGCGAAAAAACGGCAGCCAATTGCGCACAGCAGCGTTCCCACAAACAGTCGTGGATTGAAACGACCAATTTTATTATTGATTTGGTGGGGGGATGGATTATTATTAGGCGCGCGTGTGTGTTTGGAGTAAGGAAACTTGTCCAAAGTTTTCGCCCTGACTTGTCTGGATTCGAACACAGCTTGTCAGGCAAGTGCTCTAACCACTGAGCTACAGCACTCCACAGTTGCTGGATGCTTCTAGCCTATCTGCAGTTAGCCTACAACTTGCTTTTAATTCATTGGTGCCTTACTAAAGTGGAGTGGCTGTGTATTTTGTGTGTGGGTGTGTATGTGACTTTCCTTTCTCTACATCCCAGTTGTTTCCTCCTGTGTTAGTGCTGTGCTACAGCTGTTGACTTGACTCAGCGCGTGGGATAATTGGAAAATCTCTCTTCCCCTGCCCCCCCCCACCCCCCCACTCTCTATTCCTGGAAACTGCCTTATAACTAAGGTTGGAAGTTCTGATGGTATGCAGTGTCAGCCTGGCTCAGTCAGTAGCAGTCTTACATCTGAGTCAGAAGGTTGTGGGTTCAAGCCCCACATGAGGCCTTTGAACTCAAATAGTCTTGTCCGACACTGCTAGTCAGTTCCGGGGGGAGTGCTGTATGGTCAGAGGTGCTGTCCTTTGGAATGGACTTTAAATTTCTGTTCTGTCCACTCTTGTCCACTCTTACGAGCGTGAGACCTGTGTTGGATTCCAGGCAGATCAGGGCGAAACCTTGGGCAGGTTTCCTTACTCCACACGCCTAATAATAATCCCTCCAAGAAACCCACAATAATAAAAATGGGTCATTTTCAATCCACGACCGTTTGTGGGGACGCTGCTGTGCGCAATTGGCTGCCGCGTTTTGCCCACAAATATACAGTCAATTCACTTTACAGTATATTCTGTGAAGCGCTTTGAGACGTCGATAAGATGTGAAATGCGCTATATCAAATGCAAGGATTGTATTATAATATTGTTATTATTTTATTTGTGCTTTAAAGATCTCATAGTATTCTTTGTAAAGAGAGGGGAGTTACGGTCTGGAGCCAGGTTAACAATCACCCAGATAAAATTTATCATTCACTTATGTCGTGAGATATCGTCGTGTTCGGCAGCTCAGGGGTTACAGCCCTTGCCTTACAAGAGAGAGACCTGGGTTCAATTCCCATTAGGGTGTAACCTTGGACAAGCTTCCTTTACTTCACACGCCTGGGTAATACCCACCCAAAAAACAATAATAATTTTGGTCATTTCAATCCACCGCTCTTTTGCGCAATTGGCTGCCGCATTTCAGCTACATATATAGTCAATTTGTGAAGAGGGAGGGAGGGAGGGAGGGACAAAAAAAACTTGGAATCTATATGTGTGTGTATACATATATAAAATATACTGCACACATAAAACTCTTGAATGTGTATTCAAAGCCTTTGTGGTCAGATGACATTCCTATTGCTTTATAAACACTTTCAGGCATCTGTCATTCCATATACAGTACAACAGACGCAGCTCCTAATATGGCGAACAGCATTTCCATCGCTTGTGTAGTCTAGCAAGTGAGAGGACCCTGGCTCGATTCCCCGGTGGGCTGAAGCGTTAGGCAAGTTTCTATACTCTACTCCACACTCCTCTGTTTACCTAGTAGTGAGTAGGAACCCGGTTGATACTCAATTGGAGGATCGCTTTCTATGGGTAATAATCTGCTCCCAAAAAATGTACATCACTCGGTTACTCGATCCATGAGTGTTAATAATTTATAATTATAATAATAATCCTTGCATTTGATATAGCGCTTTTTCACATCTGATTGACGTCTCAAAGCGCTTCACAGAATATACTGTAAAGCGAATTGACTGTAAATTTGTGGGTGAAACGTGGCAGCCAATTGCGCACAGCGGCGTCCCCCACAAACAGCCGTGGGTTGAAATGACCAATTTTATTATTGTGGGTTTTTTGGACGGATCACCATTAGCTGTGTGTGTGTGTGGAATAAGGAAACTTGCCCAAGGTTTCGCCCTGAGCTGCCTGGATTCGAACACAGGTCTCACGCTTGCTTGCAAGGCGAGTGCTCTAACCACTGAGCGACAGGAGCTCCTGTTGGTGGGACACTGATGTGCATTTCGCCCACCAAATACACAGTGCATTCAATTTACAGTAGACTCTGTGAAGCGCGTGGAGACATTTCGAAGACGTGGTGAGGCGCTGTATCAAATGCGAGCATTATTACCTTGTTGCATTTGACCGTCGTGGTTATATTTGGATTCCATTTGAAATCGTCGGTGATTTTGCCGGGTTAGAAGTGGGACGACGTGACTTTTCTCAAGCGCTGGTAGCTGTCACCTTGATTTACAGTTTTAACACAGCAGAGCTGGTGTTTTATGAACTCAGATGGCAGGGACATCGGGATGTGCACACACTGACACGCACACGCCACTGCAGATCGAATGCCAAGGTACGAGATTGCGCTCTGCCAAAAAGCATCTCTCTGTGTCGTTGCAGTTATCCCATCATTTCTTTTTGTGGTTTGCAACTTCATGGCTGTTTGTGGGACATTGGGTGGGTTCCAGATTGGTGTGTCAGCCCTAGCTCAGTTTGTAGCGCTCTCATCTCTCGGTGAGAAGGTCGGGGGGAGCGGGGTTGGGGGGGAGTTGAATAATAGTAATAATAATCCTTGCATCTGATATAGCGCTTTTCACATCTTATCCACGTCTCGAGTGCTTCACAGAATATACAGTAAAATTCTCTCCCTGTTTCCCCCGGTGTCCCCTCGCCAACGACCCCCCCCCCCCCCTCCCCACTAATACAATCGGTCATTGACTTCAGGGCTTCATGTGAAGCAATTTGCACGTCGGGGCTACGTTGCTGTGCGTAAATTGGCTGCCGTGCTCACCTGCAAAATAATAATGATAATAACAATCCCTGGATCTGATACGGTGCCTTATCACTGCGTAGAGACATTTCAAAGCTCTTTACAGGATTTACTGTAACATGATGTGACAGTGTGTGGGCAGCGAAAACAAGATTGAACCCTCTTTGTTCCAACAAATGCGCATATTATTTCACATCGGCCGGTCGCTTTCGGAGGGCTTCAGTCTCGTTCCTGGTAGATTTAATATCAATATCACATCAATACTGTGTGAGTTTTTATAATGAGAAAAGGCGATGCCGACATGAAGGGAGCAGGGAATGAAATCTAAATAATGATCCTCGCTTTGGTACAGCACCTTGTCACTCACATCTCGAAGCGCTTCACAGAATATACCGGGAAGCAAATCGACTGTGTAGTTTGTGGGCGAAATGCGGCAGCCAATCGCGCGCAGCAGCGTGTCCCACACACAGTCGTGGATTGAAATGACCAAATAAAAATAGAGGTTTACGCTCTGGAACTCCCATCCCACAGTCCCTTCGCCTCGCTGCCTCTCTTGCCTTCCTCAAGGCCAGTCTCCAGGCCCTCCTCTTCGATCGTGCCTTCTGCCGCCTTCCCAACTCTCTCCTTCCCCTCCTGACTCTCATCCTCTCCTCCCCCTACCCTGCCCTCTTCCCTGCTCGCTTCCCGACATGACTGTCCAGCGCCTTGGGACGTCCTCCTGACATGAAAGCTGCAATATAAGTGTAATTTTGTTGTTGTTGTTGTTGCCACAGACAATTCAGGTCAAATGGCTTTGTTTCTAGCGACAACTTGCTCTTATATAGAGCGCCTTCCATGCAGGGTAGTGTCTCAGAACTCTTAATATCACTGTGCGATACTTGTGACTCAACACCACCCAGGCTGATTCATGTACTGCTGAGCTTGAGTGAGACGAGCTGTCGACAATCCAATCCAGCTCCTTTCTCGTCAGGGGGACGTCTCAAAACTCTTCACATCGCGCGGTGGGTCTCCAAGCTAAGGGCGGGAGCCACATAGACGTTCTCCCAATGGGAGGAGTGGGGGTTTGGTGGGTGGGTGGGGTAGGGGTGGGTGGTGGGGTGGGGTGGGTGGGGTGGGGGTGGGAAAGGGGGGGTGGGGGGGTCAGAAAGTGCGGTCAAAGCGCGAGTGAGGTTATTGAGGTTTGAGGTGAAAGAAGCGAGGGAGGGAACAAAGCACTGAGGACTTCGGGATGGAGTTCCAAAGAGTGGGCTAGAGATCAGCTGATTGCGTATCCGATTGACAAATCAGGCCCCAGTCCCAATCAATCCAACTGAATGACGGAGGTGGTTTGCACAAGACGAATGGAAAGCTAAGAGTGATTACTGCTGGCCTGGCTCAGATGGTTTATGTAACGGATTGATGGTTCGGCATCGAGCAATAGGGCTCAGGTCATTTATTCAGACAACAAAGGGTAGCCGGGAGTGATTACTGTGATGTAATTCAATCAAGGGGTTCAGGTGACACTATAAACTGCAAGAGAGATGCAGCTCTATTTTCTGAACCCTTCTGTTGATGATTTCAATGTGTTTCACGAGAGATTACTCAGACGGGTTCAAAGGAACGAGGACTTTCGCCCAAATCAGTCTCATGCTTCCACGTGTGTCTGTGTTTTGCTCAGCCACAATCACTCCATTTTGCACCATGTCCTGCGAAGCGCTTCGGGATGTCTTCCTGACGTGAAAGGCACTGTACCAGAAGCTATTATTACCCAAATAATTCTTATTTTGTGGAGCTCCTGTAGCTCAGTGGTTAGAACGCTCGCCTTTACAAGCGTGAGACCTGTGTTCGAATCCAGGCAGGTCAGGGCGAAACCTTGGGCAAGTTTCCTTACTCCACGCACACGCCTAATAATAATCCCTCCATACAAAAACTACAATAACAATAAATCGGTCGTTTCAATGCACGACTGTTTGTGGGGACACTGCTGTGCGCAATTGGCTGCCCCGTTTCGCCCACAGCCTCTTCTCTTTGCAGTACATTCTGTGAAGCGTGTTGATAAGATGTGAAATGCGCTAGTGTCAAATGCAAGGATTATATTATTAAATGATATATCTTGGGATACAGTGTATAGTTTGGGACGTGACATGCGTCAAGCGACTGCCTGGATGCCGGAAAGCTGTGGTGTGAGGGTTTCGTCCCTGCCCGGGAACCGAAACCGGGCCCTCTCACTTGCGAGGCGAGTGGCTCCCAGTGAGAACATTGTCCTTATTGCTGCCTCAACTCGCGCAAGCAGTGGACGCTACGTTACACTGAATCGTCAATCTCCCCCTAACATGCATCTGAACTCCGCCGATGTGGAAAATCAGAACTGTCAGACCGGTATAGCGGAGACCTGGCCGTGACCTGGCTTTTATTATGCCCGTCGGTCACTCTGTACCCCCACTGACGCGAACACTGGCGCCTTTGTTGCTCTCTCGCCGCAAATAAGAAATATTCACCTAGAAATTCTCCTGATGGGAGATTCACTCTGTAAATGTACATTGCGTTGCATTATTTTGTATTTACGCAGTCACTCTCAGGACAAGGCTGAGATCATTCCACGACTGTTCGCGGGACACGGCTGTGCGTAATCGGCCGCCGCGTTTCGCCCCCAAAACACACAGTCAATTCACTTCACAGTCCATTCTGTTCAGCGCCTTTGAGACGTCTCAATGACGGGATAAGGTGCTGTGTCAAAGGAAAGTATTGTTAGTATTATTATTATTATTATTATCAATATTGTTATCATGGTATTCCCTGAACTGTGAAGCTGAATATTGTCACTCCGCTGACCCGTTGCACCTGGAGGCAGCAGCTTGATTCCGAAGTAATTACTTTTGTGTTAAAATATGTATACGTTTTGTCGTAGTGTTGTGTGAATTAAGTCACTGAAGCACGGGATTGATTATGAAAAGCCACGGGGTGCAATTTGTATAGCTCCAGCTTTCGTAATGTATTCTGCTGATAACAAGAGTTTAAAAATTAATTGGGAGGAAAATTTAAGCAATTGTGCGTCGCTCCCCCCCCCCCCCCCGCGCGGCCATCACCTTTCTGTGTTGACACTGGGAATATGCAGCAAAGGCTGATTAGTCGAGGCTAACGCTCCGAGAGGGTGCTGGGCTGGGGGTGCGGGGGTGAACGTACCAGGGCCAGAGGTGCTGTCCTTCAGATGAGACGTAAAACTGCGGACCACTCTGCCTGTTCAGGCACGCGTTAAAGATCGTAATTGGCTGTTCAAAACAAGAAGGGGGATTCCTCTACTGTTCTAGTTAAACCAGCCCCCACACGTACAATTTGTCACTCACGTACGGCTGTTTGCAGTACATCGCTGAGCATCAAATGGCTGCTGAGTTTGTTCACAAATACGCAGCCACTGTATTTCACAGCTTATCCCCTGTTGAAGCGCTTTGGGACGTCCTCCCGACGTGAAAGACGCCGGCTACAAATGCAGGCGATATCATTATTGATGATCATATTATTATTGCGCACGGGAAAGGTTTATATGTTCAGAGAATGCGAAATCACGAGCATGACGACGTGACAATTACTCCAGCGTCTTTCCATCGACTGCAGCGAGTCAACCAACTGTGATGTCAGATTTTTTAAGTTAAGACCAAATCCTGTGAATTTGTCATAGAATTGAAGATTCCGCAGAGTGAATCTTCCTCCAAAGATAACATCAAAGTAATAATTTGGACACTCTATTCCACGACTGTTTGTGGGACACTGCTGTCTGCCATTGGCTGTTGCGTTTCGCCCAACAAATACACAGTGGATTCACTTTACAGTATAAACGATAATAATCCTTGCATATGATATAGTGCTCTTCGCATCTTATCGACGTCTCAAAGCGCTTCGAATATACTGTCAAGTGAATTGCTTGTACATTTGTGGGCGAAACGCGGCAGCCAATTGCGCACAGCAGCGTCCCACAAACAGTCGTGGATTGAAATGACTAAATTGTTATTATTGTGAGATTCTTGGACGGATTATTATTAGGCCTGTGGGAGTAAGGAAACTTGCATAATTGCGTGCAGGGCTTTTGAGAGAGGTCTCAAAACGACGTGATGAGGCGCTCTTTCAAATGTAAGCGGTTATTCGTATTATTCGATGCAGACGTTTCTTCGCTTCACAGTCTTCATTTTGGAATTTCCTCGTCTTTGTTCTCGAGGATAAACGGCTTTCAAGTTGAGACTCAGTTAAGCGAAGAATCTTTCCACAATTCGGTGTGATTCAAAAATTGTTTAAGGCAAAATTACCTTGACAAGCTAGGACGAGTGAAGTTGTTTGAAATTCTTGTGGAGACTAACGAGGCCTTCATCTTGAGAAAATTACAGGGTCCTTACGAAGCTAATGGCAACATTAATTCAATCGGTATTCACTAGGGGGCAGGGATCCTCACCACACTCAGCTCCTGTTAACCCTGCCAGTCTAACAGGTATTGTGGCCAGCGCTGTCAATGGCAAGCTAGCTGTTTTTTGGGGCTGGTTGAACTCCAGCGATATCCCAAGGCACACATTCAGGTGTCCCAAGTCCATCTCTCTCATCAACCTGTGCCCCCAAACTATGGAAAGCTCTTCCTCTTTCCTTCGCCTTGCTGCCCGCCTGCTTAATAATAATAATACTCACAACAATCCTTGCATTTGATATAGCGCTCTTCACATCTTCTCGACGTCTCAAAGCGCTTCACAGAAAACACTGTAAAGTGAATTAACTCTATCTTTGTGGGCTAAATGTGGCAGTCAATTGCGCACAGCAGTGTCCTCACAAATAGTGGTGGACTGAAATCAGCCTTTTTTTTTGAGGGATTATTATTAAGCATGTGGAGTAAGGAAACTTGCCCAAGGCTTTGCCCTGACCTGCCTGGATTCGAATATGGGTCTCGCGCTTTGTAAGGCAAGCGTTCTAACCACTGAGCTACAGGACTCCTTCACATCTTCCGATTGTGCCTGAAGAGCTGCCTCTTGGACCGTGCCTACAGACACCTTCCTACACTCACACACCCCCCCTCACACCCCTAGCTGGGTGTTGCATTCTGCCGACGTCAAGCGTTCTGAGACACTAGCCTACGTAAAGGGTCAAGTTGTTGTTGTTTTTACGGCAACAGCCTCCAGAATTTACATCTCTCCAGGGAGAGATAGTGGGCACTGCATTCCAGATACAATGCAATCTCAGGAGGCCCAAATACATGGAGCTCTCAGTCTGTGTGTGTGTCAAATACAAGACTGACCCCCAAACAAAATTTGGTCAAGTCCAAGCCCTTAGGACTGTGAACCGTGATGGTCACTGATTACTGAGGCGGGATACGCAGAGCGAGGGCTGACGATACTAGAAGGCAAATGACGAGAGACGGGTTTACGCTCCTGCTCCACCACCTGCTGCCTCCGCTCCTCTGGCCTCCAGTTAATTTGTCCCTCGCCCCCTCCACTCCGCCGTTGGTGGCTGCACTTTCAGCCACTGCGCTCTGCAAAGCTCTGGAACTCTCTCTCCCTCAATCCCTCCGCCTTCCCTCCCCTCCTTCAAATCCCACCTAAAGACGCTTCGTTTTTTTACATTCACCTCCACCCTTCCCTCTCCCCCTGGCTCGGGGGTCAGCCTCCGCCACTGTCAAGCACTCGGGAACCCTATCACAAGTGAAGGGCGCTATAAAAATGCAAGTTGTTGTTGTTGTTACCAACATGGGCTGAACGAGCGTGTCATTGCTGGACTGATATCACACTCGCGCTCACAGTCTTTCTAACAGCCTTTTTGCTTAACACCCCATTCAGCGCTGGTGACTTTCTCAGGGATAGAAGAGAAAGCAATAACATTTGGCAATAGTAACTACCATATGTTTAGCATTCAGCTGTCATTTTTTGGCAGGGCTGGGGTTTCGAACGTGCCTTCCAAACATCTGAAGTTTATTTCCTCTCGAGCGGAGGGTTAAAAGCGCAAGTATTATAAGGCCTCGTGAATAATTGCCCTCAACGCCAACGTGAGGCTGAGTGAGCCGCGACTGAGAGTGGCAGCCGGGTCCTGCTTTATAATTCGGCACCAAATTTGGCCGCCCAATCCACCGCTGTTTGTGGGGACGCCGCTGTGCGCAATCGGCCGCCGCCGCGTTTCGCCCGTACAGTCGGTTGGCTTTACAGTCTGTTCTGTGAAGGGCTTTGAGACGTCTCAATCGCGCGATAAGGCGCCGTGTCAGTTGCAAGGATTATTATTAAATTATAATATTATTACAGTATTGCAAACTGTGGAAAAACCGTCTCCCACGTGAAGTCTGTTCTTTACAAGTCTGGGCAGCCGTAGACTCCAAACGACATTTGTCTTGCCAGCCAAGACGAGTGGAATTTGTGAGGCTTTGGGGGGAAACTAAACTTGAGATCTTCCCCATTTCTGTGGTTCATTTGCACCTGGCTAATGCATTTTCACCAATTAAAGTGAAAAGGTTGGTAACCTGAGGGCTCTTTGATTTCAGTAAGAATAGAGCGTATACATCAGCGTTTTACAGTGAGAGGCTCTGAAGATTCGGGCGGATTAGCCACTTATGAGCAATATCAGCACGAAAGCCAAATCGCTAAAGATGGCTTCAGGCTGTTCTGTAGTTTCAGTGAAGTGAGTCCAGGCAGTCACTGGCTCGATCCCGTGGAGTCCCGTAGTGCATTGGTTAGAGCGCTCAACTCGCAGGCCAGAGGAGGTCATGGGTTCGATTCCCGGGCAAGGACGAAACCTTAGGCAAGTTTCCTTACTCCAGCCACCTCTGTTTACCTAGCATTAAATAGGTTGGGTGTGTCTAGCAGTAACCCAGTCATCAGTCAATTAGTGGATCGCTTTTCTTGGGGCAATGTTCCCTTTTAAAAAAAATAATAAATCCACGGCCGTTTGTGGAGACGCTGATGTGCGCAATTGGCTGCCGCGTTTCGCCCATAAAATGTACAGTCAATTCGCTTTACAGTACATTCTGTGAAGCGCTTTGAGACGTCTCAACGACGTGATAAGGTACTGTATCATATGCGGGGATTATTATTGATATTATTATGGGTCAACATGATGGGTCAGAGGAGCTGTCGCAACCGCCACGAGGCCACAGACCTAAAAGGACGTGTTGTGTGTTAAGGCGAACGTGTTAAACGTGATTTTACAATGCTAAGGATCTTCCGATAGTCCTGAGCAAATACCACCCCCACCCCCACTCCACCATACCATCCACTCCCCCCACACACACGCACAGCGCTTCCCCGAGATAAGGAAGAAATATTGTACAGTAATTGCCTGGAGCTAAATAGTTTGCAGCTAGTCTTTGCTTGAATTGCAAGCGTGATATGACGGGGCCGAGGAACGCAGAGCAGTAGCCAGCTTTTCAAAGGGTGCCCTGGTGTTGCGATCTCTATCACCAGCTTGTCAGACAAAACAATGAGCGAACAAGGTTAGGGTGGTGGGATGGGTGGGTAGGTTTAGAGGGTGGTGTTGAGGGTGGGGGGCTGTTGGGGGGGGGGGGGGGGGGGAATCCTGTCTGAGTATCACGCTGAGTATCACCGGCTGTCTTGTGAAACATCGTTGAAAAACTGCTATCTCCCCATCTGTTGTGACGCAGTCGTCACCCTTCTCGCATTGAACCCGCGAATCTTATCCAAACACGTTTTATCTGGCGGGTTCCCAGTGATGCTGACTGTGACTGTCACGGGCCTGAGGGTTAATGTGTGCCAGCTACTCACTACACGTTTTCTAACACGTATTATAGCACAATATACAGCATCATAATAATAAGAATAATAATCCTTGCATTTGATATAGCGCTTTTCACATCTATCGACGTCTCATAGCGCTTCACAGAATATACTGTAAAGTGAATTGACTGTATATATTTGTGGGCGAAACGCGGCAGCCAATTACGCACAGCAGCGTCCCCACAAACAGTCGCGGATTGAAACGACCAATTTTTCTTTTCTGTTTTGACGGATTGTTATTAAGGCGTGCGGAGTGAGGAAACTTGCCCAAGTTTAAATTTATATAGCGCTCCTCACGCAGGCTAGCGTCCCGGGGGTGGCGTCTCCGATTGCTTCAGTCTCAAGGTGCTTCAAATAAGAAGCCTGACGTAGGAACAGGAGGAGCCATTCAGCCCCCGGAGCCTGTTCCGCCTTTCTCTTCGATCGGGGCTGAATCTGTAACTCCACATTACCGGGACCAGAGCCTCTCACGTGGGGAGGATGTCTCAAAGTGCTTCATTTTACTGCAGAGCCGTGGTGACTAGCCTTTTTGGTCGGACAACCAAACGCATGTTTTCAAGGGAATTTTTCTTCATATCGTGGAGGAACCAAGTGATAATATATATATCGCATGCAAGGATTATTATTATATTATTTTGAGTTACTCAACCAACACCCCTATCTCTAGTCTCTTTTATCATCCTCTTTGACAAGTTCTATCCCAGCCATTTGTTGTATATTTGTTTGCCATTCTTACCTCAGAAACGCTGTACCCAGTGTTCAATCATAATAAGTAGCACTAGGAAGCCCTGACTCTTAGCAGAGTGTTGAGAGTCTTGAGTTGGTGCAGGATCTGCCTATAAAATATACTAAGAATATATTAGTATATTAGGAGTATATGAGGCAGAGTGAGTTACGGGTTGTTACACAACCCAAAGTTTTATGAAACACCCCGAATCTCATCTTCACCGCTTCATCATGTCACAGGAACCACTCGCTCATGTTACACTGTTGGCCACTTTCCCAGCGAAACCACTGATGTGTTTTTAATGTTATTAGATGCTGCAACAACAGGGTGAAGCTGTGTGTCTGTAAGAAGCACTGATATCGCACAACATTGACATTGGATACTAAGAGGTCAGAAAGCACCAGGACTGAGACAGTACCGAGTCTAAACCTTACCGTCCTGGCAAACAGATCGCCCCCAATAAATCTGGTCACCGACTCCGTGGTTGTTTGTGGGACGCCGCGGTGCACAAACGGGCCTCCGCGTTTGGTCCACAAAATAGACAGTCACTCCACTTTACAGAGAAACAACAACAACGACAACAAAATACAACAGCAAAATTACATTTGTAATGTAATGAGTGCCTTTCATGGCGGGTGGACGTCCCAAGGCGCTGTACATCACATTACATCCTCTGGAGCGCTCTGAGACGTCTTGGTAATGTGATAAGGCGCAATACCAAATGAATAGGATTATTATTATTAGTGTTGTTATTCATGGAGAGCCATTTATAATTATTCAATTAACAATTCAATTTGGAGAGATCCCTGCTCCCCCCCCCCCCTCCCTGCAGCTCATGGACACTTATTCTACTCCCACCCTTTGGAATTCCATCCCACATTCCCTCCACCTCGCTCCTTCCCTTGCCTCCTTCAAGGCGCGTCTCGAAACTCTGCTATTCGACTGAGCCTTCAGCCGCCTCCCTACTCCCCCTGCCCTCCCTCCAAGCTTCCAACCCTCCCCGGTCTGGACCCCCAACTCCCCTGACCGTTCAGCACCTTGCGACGTCTTCCCGACGTGAAAGGCACTCTATAAATGTAATTTTGTTGGTGTTTTATCGTATCGTGGCCTCTCACAAAGACACGATGAGGCTCGTGGTTTGTGTGTGGCTCACAGAAAAACTCCCTCTTTGGTTCCAGTGAAACGTTGCCATTCCCTAGACTGTCCTTCTCCAGCTGTGAGAGATCGCACGCGCAGACTCGGTGGCCGTAGAGAGCGGTTTTTCCTCAGCGCTGCGGGCGAGACTAGCAGGCGGTGGGCGCCCATGCAGCAAACCGGCCGGCGAGCCATTGTGAGGGAATGAGATGGAAATTGGTCCTGTCTATGAGGCCTTGACCTTTATCTCCACTCTCTACCGGACACAGCTCTGCTCTACAACACCGATCCCTGATTTTTGCTGGGTGCTTTTCACCTTTGGATCCCGTAAGCGCCCGTCAGGTCGAAAAGTCCCAGTGCGCTTCGCAAGCAGTTACTTTCGAGTGTAGTGACTGTAATAGGTAATAAGGAATCATCATCATAACATTAATCCTTGCATTTGATATATTACCCTTGGAAAGTCATCCGCCACTCGACTTAACAACCGGGTTCCTATTTACTGCTGGGTAAACAGAGGCTCGTGGAGTAAGGAAACTTGGCCGAGGTCTCACCCTGCCCTTGGATTTGAACCCCGATCCTCTCGCTTGTGAGGCGAGTGCTCTAACCGCAATGCCGCAGGGCCTCCTCGGTGTGCGCTCAACGCCTGTCTCTGCGTTGAACCCGTTTGCTTATCTGTTGCAGAGTGCTACACGGTCACCGGTGCGGATTACAGAGGCTCTCAAAATCAGACCTCACAGCAAGGGGGTAAGCCGTGCCTGTATTGGAACGAAACCTTCCAGCACCCATACAACACCAACAAGTACTCCAACGGAGAAGGCGGCCTCGGCAATCACAACTATTGCAGGTAAATAGATGCTTCACAGTTCCTCGTTGCTACGTACGGTTGTATTGGCGGCTCGCGATAGAAACATGACGTTAACAATAAGAATAATCCTTGCATCAGATACAGCGCCTTATCCGCCTCATCGAGACGTCTCAAAGTATTTCCCAGAGGAAACACCGCAGAGTGAATCGAGTTTATATTATATTAAATGTAATATTTATATTTGGTGGGCGATCCCACAGTCCATTCACTTTATTTCTGCACCGTGAGGCGTCTTGATGACACGATCAAGTTGATCACTTGGTGAGGTATAGATCATAGAGTGCAGAATTAGGTAAATCGGACCATCGTGACTGTGCTGGCTCTTTGAAAGAGCAATGCAATTAATCCCACTCCCCCGCTCTTTCCCAGTAGCCTTGCAACATTTTTCTCTTCAAATACATATCCAATTCCCTTTTGAAGCTGATATTTTTGATTACATCTCCTGCGTGTGTTTAACCAATTGATAGACTGTTTGCTCCAAGCCGTGTTGCTTCATGTGTTGGGAGGATTGGAAGGAATTCAGCCCCTACGCTCCCGAAACTCTGGAGCACTCTCCCCGCACTCTCCCTCCGCATTGCCCCAGCCTTCCCCCCCCCCATCTTCCGGCTCGGCGCCAGGCTCCGCCACCGTCAAGCGCGTGAGGAACGCTGTGGAGGAAGGGCAGAGAGAGAGAGAGAGGGAGAGCTAGAGACTTTTCCAAATTGCCTTAATGTAGCTTCCCTGACGAAATGGCTTCTGAACAGTGTGCGTGTGTCTGTATCAGCGTTTGGGGGGGTGGGGGCGGGGGGGGGGGGGGGGGGGGGGTCGGGGAAGGGTTTTAACCCTTAGGAAGCTGGGAAAGAAGTCTCTCTCTACTCCGCATTTTGGCTGTGTTTCAGGGGGTGGCAGCGAGCTGAAGGTAGGAGTCAGTCAGTAATTTGCTTTGGGCTATTTTCCCAGTGTTTTCTGTTGAAACCAATTAGACCAGCGACACTCGGAAACGGGGGAGGACGGTTTCCAACAACTGTTTCTGATGAAGGTTGGCTAGCAACCCCCGTTGCAATTCATCAATCCACTTGCTGCAGCGTTCCAATCAATTAGGACTGCGCTGGGAATCTCGCGTTAGGCCTGTCTGAGTGTTGTGACTGTGGTGTTCAGAGGCCTGTAATTACACCAGACATCACTTCACCAGCAGGAAATATTTTTCAATGTCTTCTGGAACGAATGTCATGGTCTGGGACAGCGACTGCCTAGTCACTGGCTGTCAGTCAATGAGATGTTTAATGACACACTCACCAATCCGTCCTCCCTTGATGGAGAAAGGTACTTGTTCGTGTGGAAACAGTCTACCCAGGTGGTTCGATCTCCCAACCTTTTCAAATGTGCGCAGTAATAATAATCATAATAATAGTAATGAGCTTCCGAGTGTGGAGGGGGTAGTGGTTGAGATGGTTTAATAGGTCTCAAGGACAATGGACAGGGAGGAAAAATTCAGTTATTTGATTAATAATATGCAATAATAATCCTTGCATTTGATAGAGGGCCTTATCGCGTCTTCCAGACATCTTAAAATGCGTCGCAGAATGTACCGTAAAGTTAATTGACCGTACATTTTGTGGGAGAAACGCGGCAGCCACCACAAACAAGTCGTGAATTGAAGTGACCAATTTTTTTAAATAATTTTGGAATACATTATTACCCTGGGAAAGCGATCGGATAACCGGGTTCCTCCTTACTGCTAGGTAAACAGAGGGGTGTCTGGAGTAAGGAGACTTGCCAAACATTTGGTTCTGCTGGGAATCGAATTCAGGTCTCTGGCTTGCGAGGCGAATGCTCTAACCCACTAAGCTGTAGCACAGTTAACAGCTGTCAGTCTAGCTTCGTTAGTAGAATGTTGGTCTATGAGTCAGAAGATTGTGGGTTCCAGTCCTACATTGGCAATTGGACCTCATATAGTCCGAGGTGACACTCTTAATACAGTGCTGGGATGTGCTTTATGGTTAGAGCTCCTGTTAATCTGTGGTCTTGTCTGCCTGTTCAAATGGACATTGTAGATCACAGTGGCAACGTTTGAAATCAGAAGCTGTCCATCCATCCATCCCGAGATAAACTCAACCATTCGCTTGCCAGCTGTATGGGGACCATATAATGCTGCGCGCAAATTGGTTCTCGCATTCGCCCAGGGAAACCCACAGCCACTCCACTTTACAGTAAATCCTGTGAAGCGCTTTCAGACGTCCCCTGAAAGGTGCTTTGGGACGTCCACGTGAAAGGTGCTGCGTAAATGTAACATTGTCATCTTTGAACCTATAATAATAATAATCATAATCCCTGAATTTGGCACAGTACTTTTTCCAGCGCCTTGGGATGTCCACCTGATGTGAAAGACGTTTTACGTTGTTATCCTTGATACATCTGTAAGCGCTTCACAGAATACTATATACTGTAAAGTAGACTGACTGGGTATTTTGTGGGTATAACACACACGAATGGATAATAACATCAACAACAAAATTACATTTGTAGATCACCTTTCACGTTGGGAGGAGGTCCCAAGAGAGAGTTAGGAGGGAGAGAATTGGGAGGGCAGCAGAAGGCACGATCGAAGAGGAGGGTCTTGAGACCGGCCTTGAAGGAGGCGAGGGAGGGAGCGAGGTGAAGGGACTGTGGGATGGAGTTCCAGAGTGTTGGGGCAGAGAGGCTGAAAGCCCGTCCGCCGATGGTGTGTCGGTCAGGGGACATGGAGCAGACCGGAGCCCGCTGAATGGATGGGGCCCGAAGGTTAATAGGGGGGTACCTTAACAGGTCTCTCGACTTTCTCTGTTCCAGTCCCATTGCCTTGCAGTCTCTCCTCATCAATAAAATGCTTGGTGTCACTCGAGCGAATTTTCTCTGCGTACATGCACTCTCTCTCTCTTTCTCTCTCTCTTTCTCTCTCTCTCTATGACAGGTGCGATTGACAAATTCGTGAGCCAATTTCCATATTTCTGCATCAGTACCTAATATCAGTGCATTGAATTAGATACGAACACTGGGCCTTTAGTGCAATGAGGTCACCACACAGGCACGAGCGTGCCGCTATTAACGTTCAGCCCAAAGCCTTGTGCGAAGATTTGCGACAAAACATTGTTCGGGTTCCGCATCGCTTTTAATACATAATGTCGACGGCAAAGCGACGGCTCGCGCAACGCGCGCACGTCCCAAGCAATATTGGCGTTTCTATTAATATTCATAGGTTTTTATTTATTGCCGCCCTCAATAATGAATGAGAGGCGCTGTTGCTTCATCACCTGAATAGCAATGTCGCTCGAGTGACTGTAATTTGGATTTATCTGGTCTCCCGTGAGCACAAAAGAACATAGCGGCAGCACTATCGCTGGGCATTATTCCAACGATTCACTCAGTTACGTGTATTTGATCTGCTTAAGCTCAATTGCGATCCGCTTCGGTTGATAAGGATTTTATGAGGTTTTAGAAATCGAGGTAAGGGGAGGATTTGGGTGGCCTGATTTGACACCTGCTCAGATCTCAAGGCTCTAATAATAATAATCATGATAATAATAGCCCTTGCCTTTGATGTAGCACTTTTCCCGTCTTCTAGACGTCTCAATGCGCTTCATAGAATATACTGTAAAGCGAATTGACTGTATATTTGTGGGCGAAACGCGGCAGCCGATTGCACACAGCAGCGTCCCCACACAAACAGTCTTTGCTTGAAATGACCAATTTATTATTGGGGGGTTTTCGAGGGATTATTACCGGGCGTGCAGAGGCAGGAAACTCGCCCGAGGTTTTAGCCCTCTGCCGGGAATTGAACCCAGTTCTTTCGCTTACAAGGTGAGTGCTCTAACCACTGAGTGTCAGGACTCCCTCCGTGGAAGGTGTGATAAGGCGTTATATCAAATGCAAGGATTATTGTTAATATTAGCATGGCCCTATAGGCCCTCTTTGCTCGCAAGACAGGGCGCTCATTTAGCGATTTAACCGTGCTGTGTATGGGAAGCCGGTGTATTGTGCGAAGCGCTGTGAGACATCTCGGAAGACGTGATAAGGCACTATATCAAACGCGAGGATTATTACCACGGTTGTGATCCATTGTTGTCAGTAAACAGGCTGGCGGAGTTCCACTGCGGTCGACTTAAACACTCTGGCCTCCTAAAGGTTGGCTTTCATGTGGTTACGGGCATCCCTCGCTCTCCGAGCGGCGCGAGAAGAAACCGGGCCGAAGGTTTGCGTTGCTCTGGTGGCGTTTGGCGCATCACGGGGCCCCGTCGGTATCTTATCAGCGACACTTTCGCAAAACAAACGATTCAATGTATAAATCAGGTACGAATGTGGCTGAGATAAACAGTGCTCTATGTGTACTCTGCGATGGGCGTTTGCGAGGCAGCCTCGCCACACCCTGTCTGCACTTGCTAGAGTTCCTTTTGTTTGCAGCTATCAGCGGGTTCCCACACTCAGGCGTGGATCATTCTGTGCACCTTGGTGACAGAGTAATAACAATCATAGTAATCCTTGCGTTTGATTTAGCGGCTTTTCACATCTTCTAGACGTCTCGCAGCGCTTCGTAGAACATACTGTAAAGTGAATCGACTGTACGCTAGTGGGCGAAACGCGGCAGCCAATTGCGCGCAGCAGCGTCCCTCAAACAGTCGCGGATCCAGTTTATTGTAATTTATTATAAACCTTTCAAATAACAACAACAAAATTGCACTTACAAAGCGCCTTTCACGTCGGGAGGACAACAACAACTTCAATTTATATTGCGCCCTCCACGCCGGACGGCGTCTCAGAGCGCTGGATAAACACAATAATGAGGACTAACAGTCAAAGCTGGAGGGTAGTGAAAATAAATGAGGATAGTGTTAGCAGAGCGAGATCAGGAGTGGAAGCCTGGAAGGGTCCAAGACAGCCTGGAGCAGAGTTGCTCTGTTGATGTAGCCTTGGGAAGACATTCTTTATCGATCTAACACTGGGGTGGAACTACATCCCTACAGTCGCTTCGTCTCACCTCCTTCCTTGCCTCCTTCAAAGCTCGTCTTGAGACCCTCCCTTTCGACCGTACCTTTGGCTACCCTCTTACCCCCATCCCACACCCCCAACCCTGATCCTAAATCGCAGCTCGGGTGCAAATGCTTGACTGCCCAGGGCCTTGGGTGCGTCCTCCCGACTTGTTATTGTGGTTGTCGTGGTTGTCTGTGTGTCCATTTGGAAGCTCGTTGTGTGGGTGAGCATTTCTCGTTGAGTCACCTAAATGGTGGAGGAGACGTGATTTAGACGTCGAGTCTAGTTCTGCAAGACTAGACGACACTTAGTCTACTAAACCCCGGAGGACCACACGAACCAGCTTAATCTTGTCCTTCAGGGGACAGGGCGGGAGGTGGCGGGAGACAGCATTATTGTACCCTGACTTGATAACAATATACATGTCTACCCAGCCAGGGTCACCCCATAGCGATCAGACATGGGATACTCTCTGGCTGGAAATGACCCTGCGACCTTCAGCCCTGCCTTTTGCTCATGGCCTAGACAGTGTTGGTGGAAGCACTTTGGATGAGATGTTAAACCGAGTTCCGTGCCAGTCTGCGCCTGTTCGAGTGGATGCTAAAGGTCCCGTGGCGCTAATCGATGGAAGGAGCGAGCTTCCCTTGGAAGAAACTTTCAGGAAGTTTAAGGGAAAGTAGCTCCTTTGAAGGCCTGTGGCTCAGTGGTTAGAGCCTTGCAAGCGAGAGATCTGGGTTCAATTCCAGGCAGGACAAAACCTTGGGCAAGTTTCCTTACTCCACATGCCTGATAATAATCCCTCGAGAAATGCAATAGTAAATTGGTCATTTCAATCCACGACTGTTTGTGGGGGACTCTGCTGTGCGCAATTGGCTGCCGCGTTTCACCCAAAAATATACAGTCAATTCACTTTACAGTAAATCCTGTGAAACGCTTTCAGACGTCTAGAAGACGTGAATAGAGCGCTGTATCAAATGCAAGGATTGGTATTATTATTTTTATTAAGGTGACGGGGTGCGGGAAGTTGTCTGAAAGCCATTGAATGGGGCGTGATCCTTATCTTTAGAGTTCAGGGTGCCTGAGATCCCGATATCAAGGCTGTTTAAATACAGGTAGCAATCAGTGCGTTGAGCTGGGACACACAGACCCCCTTTTGTTTTGCACGGAGAGAGACAGAGCTTTCTTCCTACCCACATCAAGGATTCATTTCTGCAAAGAATGTAAATAATACCAGTCGCCTTTGTGCTCTCCCAAGTGTCTCTCGGCCAGTGGGCTAATCGAGTTAATCTGAAGTGAATACAGCGCAGTCCGATGCTACGAGTATGCGAGAGGGATTAATTGCACACAGCAGTGGCATGCGATCCACTTTCACATTGAAACTCCCGAGGAGTTTGGGAGTAATGTCCGGTGTGGATGTTTGGAAGCACTTGGGATACGTCCCGCTGATAGTATGTGTATTCCCTCTCAACCAGGAGCAGATCTGACATTCCATCATTATCTGAAGCAGCTTGTCCTGGGTGTACTGGGCAATAGTGGAGTGGGTGGTTGGGGGTGGGGGTTGGGGGGGTGGGGGGCATTGGCCCATTCTCAACGAATGTAAAGGATATTTCAGCCCGACACTGATCCCCACCCAGTCCTTCGGGTAGAATATAGGTCATCTGTCTTAGCAAACAAAAAAAAGCTTTAAAGGCACAGTAGCTCTTTTGTTGGCTGACTCGGAGTCAACTGAAGCCTCGGGGGACAGCAGTGATATCTTGAGTGTCATGTGCAAAAATAATACACGATTTGAATGTGTTTCTCTCAAGGCGGAATGAGTAGCGTTAAAGCGACCCGGCTTCCTGAACTATCCGGCTTGTGAAATATGCTGCCGTGCCCCGGGGGGGGAAGTGTACTCTCTCCAGGTGGCTAGCGCAAACTGGTTTTCACCTGTAATTGGAAGTTAAGTTTCTCTCCTGCCTCCCTCGAGGATCAGCTTTGTGTTCGAATCCCGTCTCTGCCTTCAGGTAGACTTCAAGGACCTCTCGTTGCTATTTCAGAAGGTCTAGAGCACCACCCCCCCCCAACCTCCCCCCACCCACCGAGCATATCGTGGCTAACAATAATAATAATAATACTCTTTGTACCCGTATTTGCTATAGCGCCTTATCACATTATCACGGAAACGGTCACGTCTCGCCCACAAAATACACAGTCGCTACTGCACTTTGCGGTATATTCTGTGAAGCGCTTTGAGACGACTCGAAGTCGTGGTGAGGCGCCAAACGAAACGCAAGGATTACCATGTTATTATTATTATGAACCGAGTTAAGGACATGGGGTTTTCAACAATTGCAACAAGTGTCATTTTGTTGTTGCTCTTGTTGAATTTACCAGTGTGCAATCCATTCCAACAATCTTATCTCTGGGATTTCCATGTGTAGGTGAGATGAAAAGCATGTTTTGGATACTCTTTCCCCCATGTGTCAGACACCCAACCGACCAAACACTGACAAAGAAATAAAATATAAACTTTTGCCAATATCCTGGCCAACAATCCCTCCAGACCGGGGGAGAGTGGAGGGGGTGGGGAGTGGGGGGAACTGGTCACTCGGTTCATTGCTGTTTGTGTGACATTGCTGTGTGCGAGAATGAGTGGCAAATTATCTCCCGTCTCATAAGAGATTCCGTCTTGACATTTTGATGACGTGATAAGCCGCCATATCAACTGCAAAGGATTATTACTGTTATTATCAGATGACAACCCAGTTGAGTATGCAGATTTCTCATCTGAACGGCTTGGCTTGCGACACAAACTCACAAACCCCCCCTCCTGAGTTTGGATTTTGCTGCAGGGAGGAGAGAGCGCGCGGGTGGAAATTTCGGAAGGATGCAGAAGGAGACTCAATAGAAACAAGTTGTGGCAGCGAGATAGTTTTAGGCCAGAGGTGAGAGAGAGAGAGAAGGATTACTTTTCAGATGTCGAGAATTTTCTTGCATCCAGCTCAGAGAAACGGTTAAAGAGTCCCTCAGGCTTATCGTAGAATCATAGAAACTTATGGCACAAAAGGAGGCCATTCGGCCCATCGAGTCTGTGCCGGCTCTTTGAAAAGAGCAATTCAATCCCACTGCCCAGCTCTCTCTCCATAACCGTGCAAACCCGTCCTCCCCAAATAAATGTCTACCTCTCTTATGTCCTAGTTCTGTCCTATTTCCATTAGTTTAGCTGAGCTGATGGGCGCCATCGAGTAGTCCTGTAGCGTTGTGGTTAGCGCACCTGCCTCACAAGCGAGAGGATCTGGGTTTGATTCCTGGCAGGGCGAAACCTTAGCCCTTTCCCTCCACCCCCCCCGTCCCCGACCCCGACCCCAGCTCGGGTCTGAAACAATGACTGTCCAGCGCTTTGGGAGGTCCCCCTGAAGTGAAAGGGGCTTTACAAGTGTAATTTTGTTGTTAGCCAGGTTTCCTGACTCCCCACACCGCTGTTTATCTAAGTAAATAGGAACGCGGTTATTATTCGATTGGCGAATCGCTCTTTGGGGTAATAATCCCTCCCAAAAAAAATTGTCAGCACTTTTTGTGTGCAATTGACTGCTGCGTTTCGCCAACAGAATCTACAGTCAATTCACTTCCCAAACACTCCCCTCCCAGCTCGGGTCACACGCTTCCTGTGCAGCGCCTTGGGACGTCCTCCCGACGTGAAAGGCGCTCTATAAGTGTAATTTGTTGTTGTTATATTCCGTGATGCACTTTGAAACGTCTAGAAGAGGGACACAGCAGCGTCTCACACACGGCCGTGGATTAAAGAGGGACCAATTTATTATTACTGTACTTTAATAATAATTATTGCGCTAAATAAGCGCAGCTCAGCTCCGGGATCAACTCCGCAGACATGAAACGTGGCAATTAGTGTCTGTGATAAATTATCATGGAACGACGATGAGAAGTGGGGGGAATCACACCTGGAACTTGCTGTTGGCGCTTCCAAACCCCAACCCATCCAATAACGCTGGCCATTAATCACACCATTACCTTTGAAGACTGTGGTGATATTTCAGGACCAATTATGGGACCTGGAGTCGAAGGTGGACACTTGCCAAACTCCCAGCAGTGAGAGAATATGACCTCAGGCCGCCTTGATCACTGCGAGAATATTACCCTGACTCATAATCATTTGTATGAAAGACTATCAAAGCCAGAGGCGCCCACCCGTGGACCCAATCAGTTACATCTCTTGTGCGCTCAAGAGAATAATAATAATCAGTGCATTTGATATAGTGCTTTCCATGTCTTCTAAACCTCTTAATGGGCTTCACAGAATATACTGTGAAGTAGGGTCCTTCGATATGGAAATTTTCCGATTTAGATATATCGATGGGTTCATATCGAGATATAACGAAATATTGATATTTTGGGTTTTTTTGTACTGCGCATGCGCGCATGGCGCGCGCATTCAGAGTGCGCATGTGTTCCGGGTGCGCACGCGTTCCAGGTGCACGTGCATTCGGGGCCTATCTCCTCAGGAGGTAAATATCTTTCTCTCGCTGTGTCTCTCACTCTCTCCATCTCTGTGTTTTTCTGTCTGTGTCTCTGTGTCTCTCTCACATCCCCCCCATCTCTATCTATCTGTATATTATCACATCCACCCCGTCTCTCCCCCCACCCACCCCCCGCCGTCTCTCTCTCCCCCCCCCAGCCGTCTGTCTCCCCCCCCCCCCCGCCAGCCGTCTGTCTCCCCCTCCCCCAGCTGTCTCTCTCCACCCCCCACCCCCCCAGCCGTCTCTCCCCCCCCACCCCTTGCATACCTGTATATTGTATTTGAGGATAATGAATACAATATGGCGGCTTTGCACCTCGGTCTGTGCATTGTGTATAGAGGTGAACATTCTGGGTCTTGTAGTTCAGTGTGCGCGCATTCCGATTTTTTACCTCGATATATTGACTTTTCTATATATCGATATTTGTTAAATGCCTATATCGGCGCATGGATATGAAAATTATATTGGGTTTTAGCGATATATCGATATATCGATGGGCCCTACTGTGAAGTGAATTGACTGTATATATGTGGGCGAAACTTGGCAGCCATTTGCGCACAGCAGTGTCCCCACAAACAGTCGTGGATTGAAATGACCAATGAATTATTGGGGGGTTTTCCGAGGTGATTATTATCAGGCGTGTGGAGTAAGGAAACTTGGGTTTCATCCTGGCCTGGAATTGAACCCGGGCCTCTTGCGGGAGCGAACACCGTATTGTCGGAGCTGTTGTCCTTCAGACGAGGAGAAGCTCCTGGCCATCTGTTCAAATGGACGTTAAAGTGGGCGATTGTGGAGTCCTGTAGGGTAATGATTAGCAACTCGGCCTCGCAAGCGAGAGGACCCGGGTTTGATTCCCAGGCACAGGGCAAAACCTTAGGCAAGTTTCCTTACTCCGCACGCCTCTGTTTACCCCGCGGTAAGTCGATTGGCAGATTGTTGGAAATAGCGAGGGGAAAGATTCCTCTACTCTGCTCGTGAACTTTAACAATCCTCTCCTGTCCAAACCAGTGCAACATTTCCGCTCCCCCAGCTCCTCTTTGCTTTAGACCTTCTCTCAAATTAGATAAGCTTCGGCCCCGTGGAAACCCGTTGAGTTTGTAGTTTCATGTCCTGCTGCTGCCATCCATCGATTATTCTGCCGTGGCGTGACTTTGGAGGAATTTGAACATTAACAGGGATCACATATGGAATTGGTTAAGACTCGCGCATTATTAGCTCAGGCCTTTCTGCAACAGAATGCACAACAGAGAAACAGCAAGATGATCTCTGGGATTAAAAAATATATATCAGTGACCTTTCCTTTCTCGAAGGATCCTCAGAATGTGACTTTAATAATAATAATACAATAATAATAATACTTGCATTTGATGCAGCGCTTTTCATGTCTCCTTGAGCAGTCTCAAAGCACTTCACAGAATATACTGTACTGTAAAGTGAATTGACTGTATATTTCATGAGCCAAACATGGCAGCCAATTGCGCACAGCAGTGTCTCACAAACATTCGTGGATTGAGATGAGTTTTTTCGCGGGATTATTATCAGGCGTGTGAAGCAAGGAAACTTGCCCAAAGTTTCGCCCTGCCTGGAATCAAACCCGGGTCTCTCGCTGCAAGACGAGTGCTCTAACCACTGAGCTGGAGGACTCCCCCTATTATTGATAACAATAATAATAATTTTTACATTTGCTGTAGCCCCCTTTCACATCTGGAGGACGTCTCAAAGCGCTTTACAGGATATTCCGTAAAGTTTGGTGGTTTGTTCAGAAACGAGACAGACCATTTGCACTCAGCTGCAACCCACAAACAGCCGTGAACTGAGCGACTGATTTCATTTGGGAGGTTTGTCCAAACAAACTGGGAGAGAGAGAGAAAGAGAGAGAGAGAGACTCCCTTCTCGTTTCGAATAGTGTCAAGGGGGATCTTTAACATCCACCCTAAACAGGCAGATCGTGCCTCGATTTTACTCCTCACCTGAAGATGGCATCTCTGGCAATCTAACACTCCCCCCAGCACTTCACTGGAGTGACAGCTGTGGAATCCAGTTGCACGGACAACTCCGTAATAACATGAAATAGGACAGCGTTTAGGTGGAATCCAAAAGAGAATTTGGAAAGAGCTACCTGACTACCCATACAGTCGTATAGTCTAGCGCAGACATTAGCTCAAATGTAATTTTGTTATTGTTGTTAATAGAAATAATTACCAGCAGTGAGTTTCTTCACAGCAGTTGAAGTTGGTACAAATGCAAGGGGAAACTGAACTTCAACCTTAGAAATACTGTTCCTAAGTTGACCTGCTGTTTTGTAAGGCGTAAAGTCTTCTGTTAATGACCTCCAAGGTAATAATAAGCCCACATCACTGGCCTTGGTTTCCTTACCTTTTCACGGCTTTGCAGTTCACCTCAACCCAACTCAACCTGCACAGTGTTTTGAAATCCGCTCCGTGCACTTCATCTAATGTGACTGAACTTGGCTGCGCCCCCTCGTTTGATTTGATAGCGTTTGGCATGTATCCACCTTCATTTTAGCTCCAATCAATCATAATCGTTCATCATCAAGGAACTCCGAAAATTGTCCGTGCCAAGTCGGCTGAGATTTGGTTTGCCTGAGTCGCAGATATCCTGAGGGCGGAGAGGAGAGAGAGAGAGAGAGAGAGAGAGACACGCATATTTTGTCTGAGTCTGGGGATTAGGGATCCAGAATCTTAAAAGAGAAGAGGGGATTTCTGTTTAAATGTCATGGTTTACCATGCTTCCCATTGTTAGTTGCTCTTGTTCCAGTGGTTGTGGATGGTTGGGAGGGTGGGAGGAGGGGGGGGTGGGGGTGGGGGGGGGGGTGGGGGGGAGGGAGAGTGCATGAAGACAATGTGATTTGGGTGGGAGGAGGGGGGGTGGGGGTGGGGGGGGGTGGGGGGGAGGGAGAGTGCATGAAGACAATGTGATTTATCAGCAACAAGGCAGACAATTAGAGCCGGGAGATACGATTCAGTGGCATATCACTGCCTTCGAGACGTCCCAAAGTGCTTCACGGGATTTTACTCCAATCCTTCGTAGGTGAACATTGCAGGCAGCCAGTTCGGTCAATGCCCCACAAACAGCCATGAATTGAGTGACCAATTCTAACGTGGGTGGGAGGGTGGTGGGGGGTGGGTTGGTTGGAGTGGGGGAGGTGATTGTTGTCCAGGACACCGGGAGTGAGAAACTCCCTTTTATCAATAGTAAAAATAATCCTTGCATTCGATATAGCGCTTTTCACGAATTATCGACGTCTCAAAGCGCTTCACAGAATTTGCTGTAAAGTGAATCGACTGTATGTTTTGTGGGCGATTTAGCGCCACCGGACCTCCAACATCTACCTGAACAGGATCAGATGAGACCTTGGGCTTTAGAATGTTCTTCCTGTCTTTTTTCCTCTTCCTGCTGGGCAGAGGAAAAAAAACACGCGAAATAATCAATTCACCCTGGCACATATTGCATTTTGAGACTCCACACCCAACCCTCGCCCAACCCTCACCCAACCCCCACCCAACCCCCACCCAACCCACACCCAACCCCCGCCATTTTCCACTAAGCGGGAGATACGTCAAAGTGCTTAGCATAGACATTTGTCAGGGGCTATAGATGCCAGTGCATGAACTTGCGGATGAGACTCTAGGCTGTTTCGTGCCTTCCTTGTATAATACATTATAAAATATATAATATATAATACATTCATCGTATTAATTGTTGTTTCAACTGAGGTCCCGTCTGCCTGCGCAGGTGGATGTTAAAGATCCCTGCGGTGCAATTTGAAAAGGTAGTCTCTCTCTCTCCCAGTGTCCTGGCTAACAATTTCCTCCACCCCCTCCCCTCCCACCTTGCATATGTTTGCATTTGATACAGTGCTTTTCAGGTCTTCTAGACGTCTCAAAGCGCTTTACAGAATATACGGTAAAGTGAATTGACTGTACACACCTGCGCAAAACGCAGCCGCCAATTGTGCACGGCAGCGTCCCACAAACAGTCGTGGATTGAAATGACCCAATTTATTCTTTTTTTTCGAAGGATTATTATTAGGCGTGTGGAGTAAGGCAACTTGCCCAAGGCTTCGCCCTGCCTGGAATCGATCCCAGGTCTCTCACTTGTAGAGCGAGTGCTCTAACCGCTGAGCTGCAAGATTCCTATGCGCAGTCACTCCATTTCATGGTGCACCGTGTGAAGCGCTTTGAAAAATGTCCTTTGTGACGTGATAAGGTGCTGTATCAACTGCAAGGATTATGACTGTTTTATTCAGATGTCTGCCAATTTGCTTCTGTGTTGTTTCGTACGTATAAATAACTCATGCAGTTTCAAATGCATCTTTCAATCTTTCAATTATACTGTGCACTCATAATTCTACATCAAATGATATTAGAATTACCAGCAAACACAGCAGCCCGGCTCAGTTGATAGCACTCTCTCTTGCCTTTGAGTCTGAAGGATGTCAAGTCTTTGAGCTTTGCCAGGCTGGCACTCCATTGCAGTGGTGGTAGTGGGGGGGGAGGGTTGGAACAGAGGTAGTGGGAGGGGGTGTTGCTTTGTCAGAGGTGCGGTCCATTGGATGAGGTGTAACACCAAGCTCCTGCCTGTCTGTTCAGCCATCTCTCGTCTCAGTCGCATTGTTAGGTAAAAAGCTTTGAAAAGAAAAAACCTGATGCCTGCTTGAGAGAGAAGGGTACAGAGGGGAAGGAGAGAGGGGACTAGGGGTGGGTGGAAGCTTGTGTGGGGTATTAAACACTCCACACGGGTTTATTTGGACCCAACGTGACCTGTTTCTGTGCTGTGAACGCTCCCTATAATTGTGTATCAAATGGGAGAGTTTGACCTTGCTGAAGTTCACAGTTTCTGTCACGGTTTCCTGGGTTCGCTGCTCTGCGAGACCTTTTGCGGAATGATAAAATGTCAACAACACAACGCCCCATTTATTTACGCGGCGCCTTTCACGTCAAGAGGAAATCTCGAAATACATTACACTGCTGGCTGGGCACCCGACCTGTTAGGTGGGAGTGAGAGAAGGTGGGGGCTGATGGGGGTGGGCGGGATGGGCGGGGGGGGGGGGTGGAGGGGGAGGCGTTAGATGACCTAAAGTACGGTCAAAGAAGGAAGTCTTGAGACACACTTTGAAAGAGGGAGGGAGGGAGCGAGCGAGCCAGTGAGTCAGTGGAACAGCGGGAGGGAGAGTGGGAGTGGGTGAGGTCAGAAGGATTCAGGGATAATAATTCCAGGGAGTGGAGGGGGAGGTGGGTGGGGGAATGTGTGGGGGGGTCAGAAAGGCTGGAATCTCAATGCTAATGTATGATTTACTTGTGCGGCAGGGCTTCAAGTCTGTCCATGCCATTTCATTTCATCTGGCATCAATGTTCAAGGACAGATTGAACAATTGGTGCATAAATTGTCGGTAATGTATTTTGTAGACATCCATTAACACCAGCTGCCTTACAAAGTAAATGTGCATGACGACCTTTCCTACCATTTGTTCTCTGTGTATGGTCCAGGATAATAATAATAATAATATCAGAACTCTTCATTAACTCTGGATTAAAGGGCTTCGAGACTTACCTTATGTGAAAGGCGGTTTACCCAATAGCCAAGCGTTAAGTCGCAACAATAGACATCAAACGGCGATGTACGTACGTAACTCCGAGTCGGACGGGTTCTGGGTTCGAACCCCAAGTCGGATCTCGGAATCACACCGTCTTATCGTTGACACCTCAGTGCAGTGCTGGGGGGGGAACGCCGCATTGTCAGAGGTGCCGTCCTGCGGGTGAGACGTGAAACTGAGGTCTCGCCTGCCTGTTCAGGTTGACGTTAAAGATCCCGTGACTCTGTACGAAAAGCGAAGGGAGTTTCTCTCTTCCTCCCCGTGTCCTGCCCAGCAAAATCCTGAATAAAATTTGGTGCTCACTCCGTGGCTGTTTGTGGGACACATTGGCTGACGCGCTCACCCACAGAATACACACAGTCACAGCGTCCTGCGAAGCACTTTGAGACGGTTTGACAGCGTAATAAGGCACTGTATCGAATGCAAGGATTATTATTTCCAATGCTTTTTGTTTTCATCCGGTCTCTCTCTCTCTCTCACATACGCCCACACCACACACACTCACAACAACAAACACACGCCCACCCGCACAAACACACAGACACACACATACCGCACCCACGGGCACATGAAAGAGTTGGCACTAAGCATGTGACTGTACCCCAGAGTTTGAGTCACACTCTGTGGGAGAGGAGGCGAGAGAGGGAGAGAGAATCTGGGGCCAAATAAACAAACAGTGGGTGAAAAACTGCACGCAACCAGGAATTTCGCAGCCTATTCTCTTGAGCAGTGCGTGCTTTCATGAGGAGCCAGATGTGATGAGAATGGTTTAACGGGCTGTTAAGTCTCCCGAACATGACTTTAATAAACAGGGCTGCCGTCCATACTTGACCAAATTTTCAATAAGGACCCGTTGAGTTATGAAGTCAAACACATGTTGGCCAGACACATGTTTTAAATCAAACAGACACATCCCGCTGCCAAAGATAGAGTAAAAAATGGAAAGGAAAAAAAAATGCGCAGAGCACTTAAAAAATATATTTCAAAGAGACCACTGCCTAGTCCTTTAATCTGTATTCCGCGGATGATGTTTTTAACACGACAATAACTTTTAGGAGTTGTCAGAGCCTGCTCTAATCATTGTTTGGCTCTCGGCAGCTACCTTTGCTCTCCTTCTCACTCCCCTGTACTTAACTCTCTTTTTTCTTAGACGCTTAGATGTGTTCAAAATGATGAGGGGTTTGGAGAGCTAGCCTTAGACTATGTGATTCCGAGTGGAAATAACTTTCTTCTGCCTCAGATGCGAGAGCGAGACCAACGGAGCCAGGCTTGCAAGACAAGACTCCATCGCTTGGACTTGTTTAAAAGGCAGCTAAATGCTGACTGAGAAGAGGGTAGGGTGGGTGTTCTAAAGGCTTGGGAGTGGACTCCTGTAGATCAGTGGTTAGAGCACTCGACTTGCAAGTGTCAGACATGGGTTTAATTCCAGGCAGGGCAAGAAAATCTTGGGCAAATTTCCTTACTCGACACGCCTAATAATAATCCTGCACAAAAAACTTGAATTAGTCACTCCAATCCACGACTGTTTGTGCCATTGACTGCCGTGTTTCGCCAACAAATGTACAGTCATTTACAGTGTATTCTGTGAAGTGTTTCGAGACGTCTATAGACATGGAAAGCGTTACATCACAATTTTATTATTACTATATTGGTATTACTGTATTACTGTGACTGTATTATTATTAACAGACAAAGAACCAAGGGTGGGATTCATCCTCCGAAACGATCGTGTTGTCAATCAGCCAAATCTTCCAGAAAACCGTCCCTGCCTTTTCTTCCCCACCTGCGAACGATGGGCTCTCATTCCCCCGATGGTTATGACATTGACATAACTCTGGTGCCATGTGGTGTTGCTGGCAGTTGATTCCCCATTAGTTTGTTTGCTTCCTGCTGCTTTCGCTGCGATTGCTGGATAAAACCACGCTCCTTTGTTCTGCCCAATTGGGCACCCACCGCAGGAGACAAACTCCTTTCGTACCGCTTATATGTAGCACATGCGATGCGGTCCTGTAGCATATTGACTCGAGTCCTGTGGCATATTGGTTAGAGCTCTCGCCCCCCCTCCCACCCCAGACCCCTCCCCTCCTCCCCCAAGCCAGACGACCCGGGTTCGATTCCTGGGCGCGGCAAAAGGTTAGGCAAGTTGTTTCCTTGCTCCACACTCTTCAGCGCCTTGGGACGTCGTCCTGACACGAACGGCGCTCTATAAGTGTAATTTTGTTGTTATTGTTGTTGCTCTGTTTACCTAGCAGTAAGCGGGAAGCCGGGCTGTTAGTCCATGGGCGGGATCTCTTTCCCGGGGGTTATTAATAATCCCCCTCCAAAAAAAATGGTCACTGGATCCACAACCGTTTTTGGGACATTGCCGTGCGCAATCGGCTGCCATATTTTGGCCGCACAATATTTATATACGGTCAATTCACTTTGCAGTATACCCTGTGAAGCGCTTTGAGACTTCTCAATAATAATAATGATGATTGATATCATGTCATCATTATTGTTAGTGTTATTGAGCAGGCACTGCCTCGCGGAAACTACTTGGGGAATATCTCCTTTGGTGCTGGTTGTACGTTTCACATGTGCCTGGATGCAGGCTGGAAATAGTTAATCAGGTCCCACATTCAGAGTTACATTGCTGTCCCATATGTACAGCCCAGACTCTTTCTTTCTGCTACGCTCGCGAACGAGACAGTGGATTAAAGAGGCGCGCGCTCTCTCAATATTGCGTTTGGGAGGTAATCTCAAAGGCCTTTGATATAACAAATTATCTGTGGTCTTTGAGAGCAGTTTGCGCTTATCTTTGCCTTGCATTGGAAGCATGTTGGCAGGCGTGAAGGACAGCAATATTCTCAGCCTCCAATAAAGAATTCTATCACTGAGATCCATCAGCTGCACGCTCTACCTTGACAGCGAAGATTCACTTTGTCTTAATCTCTCGACTACATTTCCATGAAAATATCTTTCCTTTTTGTTCCCCCCCCCACTCTTCCCCTCGTGCTCTTCCAGGATTATATTATATCATGAATATATACAGTGTGATTAAAGTGTGTGTGGGGAGGAGGGATGTGTGTGCATTGTGTGTGTGGGTGGGTGTGCATTGTGTGTATGGGTGGGTGTGTATGTATATGTGGGTGTGTAATAATAATATTCCTTGCATTTGATATAGTGCTTTCATGGCTTCTAGATGTCTCAGCATGCTTCGCTGTAAAGTGAATTGACTGTATATTTTTGTATGTGTGTGTGTATGCATGTATTTGTCTCTGTGTTTGTATGTGTGTGTGTATATCTGTGTGTCTGTTTGTGTATGTGTGTGTGCTTATATGTCTGTGTGTGTGTACATGTATCTGTGTGTTTGTGTGTGTGTTTATGTGTATCTATGTGTGTTTGTGTGTGTGTACATGTGTTTATGTGTGTGTGGAAATTGCACAGACTGTTATTTTCCTTTGGGATGTGGCCTTGAGGAGTAGACTTTCCTTGCTTTGTTGTGGGGAAGGGGGAACTGGAGAGGATTCTGTGAAGGGGTATAACTTTTGTACTGTGAATGAATAGGGATTTCTGTCTGACATCCCTTCGTGGCTCAGTTGGTTGGGGATTGGAATTCGGACCAGATGGCTGAGTTTGAATCCCAATAGGTCTAGTCATCCCCTTTGCCTTATTGAGGTCAGTAAAATGTGCACATTGTCTCAAAATATTCTCCAAGGGAGGGTGGGACTGAACTATCTCTATAGAGATATAATAAGAATTCTTGTAATAATAATAATCCTTGCATTTGATATAGCACTTGCCTCAAAGTGTTTCACAGCATATACAGCAGAGTGAATTGACCGTAGATATGTGGGCGAAATGCGGCAGCCAATTACACACACAGCAGCGTTCCACAAACAGTCGTGGATTGAAGTGACCAATTTATTATTGGTATTTTTTTTCTCTTGAGGGATTGTCGTCAGGCGTGTGGAGTAAGAAAACTTGCCCGAGGATTCGCCCTGCTGGGAACCGAACCCCAGGTCTCTGGTTTGTGAGGCGAGTGCTCTAATCACTGAGCCACAGGACTCCGCGGGACCATAGCGCCTTAGCAAGTTTTCATAAGGAACCAAAAGAGTGTTACTAACTGAGCCGGGCTGGCTCAATTGGGAAACGGTTGGTAAACCACTCCCAAAGCCCAGGGATGTCTTGTGAAGCGCTTCTCGATGACACTCTTTCTTTCGACCGCAAAGGGTCATTAAAATTAAAAAGCAATGCCGCCAGCAAGAGAGGCAGGAAGCTCATTCCAGTGATGGAATACTATGATTTACAACAAACTCTGGCCATTTGCATGAGCTGCCCTCTGAGACCTCATTCGTGTTTAGTCTTGTTTAGTCTTGTCTCAGCCTAGACATCGGAGCCCGATGCCCGCTTGCTCTGACCTCCACCCCCGCATGTGTACGGTCAATTTGCTTTACGGTATATTCTGTGAAGCGCTTTGAGACGTCGATAAGATGTGAAAAGCGCTATATATTAATTGCAAGGATTATTATTATTATTATTATCTCTGCTATCACGTTGGGTCTTAAGAGCACAGAGATCCAACTCTTTGACCGAGCTTTGGTTCACCTTTCCCCTCAACACCTCCCAGTTCGGGTGCCGAGCCAGGGTTGTTAAGAACCTGGGCTGAAGCTCCCACCGTGAAGGGCATTGTGTAAATGTAGATTACGATGGTAAGTGCAATATAGGCTGAAAAATTCTAAAGACTTTTTGGATTAAATGGGTGTCAATGGGGAAGACGCCCATTTAATCTGTGCCGCGTTTGCTTAGAAATACATAGCCCTCAAGAGGAAATCCTGTCAAGGCCTTAGAGACATGCAACTTTTCAGCAAACATGCGTGAGTGACAAGCTCCTGATTGACAACAGCCAGATTGCTGGTCTCTGTCCATCCAGGTAACGTATCTCCAATAAAGCCTTAAGCCATGGCTGGAACTATGAGTGGCAGGCATTGTGTGGCAATTCCTTGTTTGAAGGATCGCTCAATCTCTCGCTTTGGCACAGGCCATCTCCAGGCACTGCTGGAGATGAGTTTTGTACAAATAGACCTCCTCTAGAGGTCTCCAACGTGTAACGACCCGCCTCAGTTGTGGGTTCAAGTCCCACGTCAGAACTCTGAGCTCAGACAGACGAGGTTGACACTCCCAATTACAGTGCTGTTTGTGGGACACCGCTGTGCGTAATTGGCTGTCGCACTTCGCCCACAAAACGCACCGACATCCACTTGACAATATATTCTGTGAAGTGACTTGAGATGTCTCAAAATGATAATGTGCTATATTAAATGCAGGTATTATTATTGTAGTTTGTTCAAACAGCTCTTGATGTTCAGATTCGTGAAGCCAGCAGAAAAAGAGAGCGCGGGTTTAGAATCCAAAGGACAGTCACCAGGCAATGTTTCTTTGTATAACAGTGTAACTAATGACCGGAAACAGGTTTGTCAGGAAGGTTGGTTGAGGCCAGGACGCTGGGACTCATTTAAGATACAGCTTGAGGGATGTCAATAGTTTGGGTTTTGGAAAGATGAGATCGAATAGGCTTTCTTGAGTCAAATCTCTCTTGTTAGCTGGTAACGACTTGTTTCGTAAGCCATGAAGTGTTCCCCACTCTCAAAGACTGCTGTTGAGAAAAGACGGGCTCCAGCCTTCAAACGGCTGACGTCTCAGGTCTGGTCTGTGTTGGAAGGAGAGGGGGGGGCAGGGAGAGAGAAAGTCATTGACCGTGCAAACCCTAAAGGATAGTCTGTTCCGTCTCCAGGAACCCAGACGGCGATGTCAGACCCTGGTGCTACATTGTTGAATACGAAGACGGGGTATACTGGAAGTATTGCGACATACCGACATGCCACAGTAAGTAGGAGGCCAATTTCACGGGCAGTTACCGAGGCAGTCACTGAGCGCAATTGGCTGCCGCGTTTCGCCCGCAGGTATACGGTCAATTCGCTTTACAGTATATTCTTTGAAGCCCTTTGAGACGTCGCTAAGATGTGAAAAATGCTATATTTCAAATGCAAGGATTATTATTATTCTTCTTATCTCTGCTACCATGTTGGGTCCTAAGAGTTTGGCACAGAGACCTACCTTTTTGACCGAGCTTTCAATCACCTTTCCCCTCAACGCCTCCCAGTTTGGGTGCCGAGCCAGGGTTGTTAAGAGCCTGGGCTGAAGCCCCCACCATGAAGGGCATTGGGTAAATGTAGATTACGATGGAATTGTGTAAGTGCAATATAGGCTGAAAGATTCGAAAGACTTTTCGGGTTAAATGGGTGTCAATGGGGAAGACGCCCATTGAATTTGTGCCACTTTTGCTTAGAAATACGTAGTCATGGCACTCAAGAGGAAATCCTGTCAAGGCCTTAGAGACACCCTCCTGAGTGACAGGCGCTGTGTCAAATGCTAGGCTTATTATTATTATAATAGTTATAATTATTTAACATTATTATCAAAAGAGCAAGATGGGCCTTTGGGTGCCATGGGCTGGGGCAGCTTGGAGGACTGGCTGAGATCCTCCGAGGGGTTTTTCCTTCCAGCTACCCTTAAAGAGGTGACTGTAGATAGATTTGGGGGTGGGATTGGGATTGTAAGATCCTTTTAGCCCCATCTAGCTCCAGCCTATGCTCCTACCCCACCCACCCGAACACCGATAAGACCATCCGGCAAAGGCTTAAGGTGTTTAATGACGTGATAAGGCGCTATATCAAATGCAAGGATTTATTAGATAAGACGTGTAATTGTGAGGTAGGAGGTTGGATTGGTGGGGGGTTGGAGCTGGGAGCTGCAGGGGAGAGGGAGGGAGTAAGGGGGGGGATATTCTTTGCTATAAACACACACCAAAAAATCATTTAAACGTAATCATTGATCGTATCTAGGGCTAAGTGCGACCACTGGGTTGAGTTAATTGCCGTTCTCTCCGTGGGGATTTCCACAATAAGTGTAAAGTGTTAAGAGATTGCCAAAAATACTCAACCCTTTGAAAATCACCTCAGCCGCCTGTGATTCTGCAAGGCACCTTTCGTTCGTCAAGAGAAATGGAGAATTAGGGGAATCACTCAGCACACTATTGATTGGTTTGCTTTCTAGTAATGGTGTGATGATGATCGGGGAGGTAAGGAGGGAGGTGCGAGAACATATGGTGAGCGACTGGAGAAAGAACAGCAAAGCCTCAAATTGTCGATCGATAATAATAACAACAATACTAATACTAATAATGATAATAATAATAGCGCTTTCACTTCATTGAGATGTCTCCAAGCTCTTCACAGAATATACTCTAAAGGACAGTGACTGTGTATTTTGTGGGCGAAACATGGCAGCCAATTTGCGAACAGCGATGTCCCACAAACAGCCATGGAGTGAGTGACCAGTTTTATTTGGGGGATTGTTGGGAGATAGAAACTCCCTTCTCAGCCACCCGAACGGGCAAACGGTTCCTTGGTTTACAATTATTAACAACAACAAAATTACACGTCAAGAGGACGTCCCAAGGCGTCGTTAACATTTCATCCGCAGTTTGGCACCTGGGACAATGCAACACTTCCCCCACCCCCAGCGCTGCATTGGAGTGTCAGCTTTGACCATGTCAGTCCACATCCCGATGCGGGGCTCGAACCCACAACCTTCTGCCTCAGAAGCGAGAGCGCTAATACTGCGCCAGACCGATGATCTGTATAAAAAATACAGGTTCGATACATGTCTGGCCCTGCAGTTCATCACAGGCTGACCTGTGGCCAAGAACTAATGCCCCAAATCCCATCTGACCTGTGCCCTGGCAGACTGTGAGGTCTTCATTTGCAAATTAACACAGGATGGAAGACTGACAGTCAGGGTAGTGAGATGCATCTAAAATACGTGTGATTTTTATTCCAATGGGAATTCCTACTGAACGCAGTCATGTAACTCCTGGGGTGGGGTGGATATCATGGTTGAGAGTGAGTGAGTGGACCCTAAGGTTGGAGGCATGAGCAGGGATACAACTGAAGGGATGCTCCATGAAATTCCATGGTTTTGTTGGTCTTTACATCCCACTCCAAATTCTACTACTTCAAAAACGCTTACAGATGCCTCACCCTCCCCTCGCATGGTTTTGGCCAATCCATGGCGTCCAACCCCCTCCTTAGTGAAACAATCTTAGACGTTAACCGATCGCAAGGGTGCTTAATATATATGAGTTGTTGATCGATAGATGATGGAACAACGACAACAACAACTTGGATTTATATAGCGCCCTCCACGCCAGACGGTGTCTCAGAGCGCTTCCCAATAACGGATCCCGGGGCCGAGGCAGAGGGATGCGGGGGGTGAGAAAAGGTGATCAAAAGCATGGTCGAAAGGAAAGGTCTTCAGTTGAAACCTGAAAATAGGAAGAGAGGGAGCGAGGCGAAGGGAGTGAGGAAGGGAGTTCCAGAGCCTCGGGGCGGAAGTGGTTGAAGGCACTTGGTGGAGCGGAGGATTCAGGGGACAAGGAGAAAGGTCACCTCTGTTTACAACTTGCACATTGCCCCTTTGTGTGGGTAGAGTCTCTGAGATCTTAACGTTGGTGGAGCTTGACTCTGAGCAGGGACAAGCGCAGAGGTCCTGTAGGTGACAGTCAAAGAGGACGATCTTTAGATCTGATCTGAAGGTGGGCAGAGAGAAGGCTAAGTGAAGTGATGGAGGAGGTGAAGGAAGCTGGGGTTGGCCTAGCGAAGGGGCAGGTAGTGGAGTGGTTTGTGTGTGAGCATGTCAGAGTGCAATTGCTAGTGTGCGATTTGATTTGCAAGTACGTGTGAGGAAGTTGATATGATCCATTCTGTCTTAAGGAGCCAGTGGGGCCTGACAAGGACTGGGGGGTGCGAAATTTAGCCTGGAGTTTGTAAGGAAGATGGAACTGACTTTGAGACCCAGGTGACACAGACCAAAGTGGCTGTATTTTCTCTTATTATAATAATAATAATAATGCTTGCATTTGTTATGACGCCTTATCACATCATTGAGACATCTATTCACGGAATATATTGTAAAGTGAATTGACTGTACGTTTTACGCTTGAAATGCGGCAGCCAATTGCGCACAGCATTTACCCACAAACAGTCGCAGATTGAGCCACCAATTATATATGTATATATATATATAGAGAGATTTTTAAACGGGATTATTACCTCTGGAAAACTGATCTGTCAAATCAGCGGATAATCAGACTCCTGTGGTAAACAGGGGTTTGCGGAGTAAGATTATTCATTATTCCACTAACACTGTTCCACGCCGAATAATAATCCCTCCCAAAAAAAAAACACAATGATAAAATCGGTAATTTCAATCCATGACTGTTTGTGGTTCGCTGCTGTGCGCAATCGGCTGCCACGTTTCGCCCACAAATATACAGTCAGTTCATCCTGTGAAGTTGAGACATCTAGGAGACGTGAAAAGCCCTATATCAAAATGCAAGGATTATTTATTATTATTATTAAAGGTTTTGCCCTGCCCGGGAATCAAACCTAGGTCCTCTCGCTTGCGAGGTGAGTGCTCTAGTCACTACGCTACAGAAATCCATTATGTATTAACTGAAGCTCTCTGTTATGTTTTCCCTCAGTGCCAGGCTACCTGGGCTGTTTCAAAGACAATGGGGACCCACCACCTCTCTCAGGGAACAGTGAGACATCCAACAAGCTGACGATCCAGACCTGCATCAATTTCTGCCGGAGCAAGCGCTTCAAGGTAAGACATCCCACCTCAGCCCAACGCAACTGGTACTCAACGTAGAAAGTGTCTCAGTGAGCTCGGTGACACAGGAAAACCTCACACAAAGCTTGAGCTCTCGGTAATTTGGCTCAGAGACGCTCACACAGCAACGACAGCAACTTGGATTTGTATAGAGCCCTCCACGCCAGGCGGCGTCTCAGAGCGCTTCACAATAGCGGAGCCCGGGGCCGAGCCAAGGGGAGGGGGAAGGTGACTGTGGGCGCGGTCGAACAAAAAGGTCTTCAAGTGTGACCTGAAAATGGAAAAGGAGGGGGGGGCGAGGTGAACAACAACAACAACAAAATTGCACCTATATCGCGCCTTTCACGTCGGGAGGACGTCCCAAAGCGCTGAATAGTCAGGATGGGACCCGAGCGGTGGTGGGGTGTGGTGGGGGAGGGTCGAAGTAGGCGGAAGGGGAAGGAGAGTGGGAGAGGGGGAAGAGTTAGTGGGGCTGCAAAGGCACGGTCGAAGAGGAAGGCCTTGAGACGGGCCTTGAAGGAGGAAAGGGAGGAAGCAAGGCGGAGGAGCTGCGGGATGGAGTTCCACAGTGTGGGAGGCTGAAAGCCCGGCCGCTGATGGTTGGGCGGTGGACGCAGAGCAGGCCAGAGTCTGCTGAACGGAGGGTGCGGGCAGGCTGATTGGGAGACAGTAGGTCAGAGAGATAGGGAGGGGCAAGGCCGTGAATGGCCTTGAAAGTAAGAACAAAGATCTTGAATTCGATCCTCTGGGTGACGGAGAGCCAGTGGAGATGGGCAAGGGTGGGAGTGATGTGATCGCGAAGCCTGGCACGGGAGAGAACACGAGCTGCAGAGTTCTGAATGATCTGCAGCCTGTGAAGGGAGGAGTTGGGGAGGCCGACGAGGAGAGAGTTCCCATAGTCGAGCCTGGAACTGATGAAGGCGTGGATGAGAGTTTTGGGCGGCATGGGGGGGGGGTGAGGTAGTGGTGGAGTCTGGCAATATTACAGAGTTGATGAAAGGCTGTGCCGGTCATAGAGCGGATGTGGGGAAGGAAGGATAGTTCGGGGTCGAACAAGACGCCCAGATTCCTGACTGGCTTCGAGAGGTGGAGAGAGCAGCCTTGAACGCTACTGTTGTCAGAACCTGGGCTGAGGGAGGGAGTTTGAGGGTTTGAGGGAGGGAGTTCCAGAGCCTCGGGGGTGCAGTGGCTGAAGGCACAGCTGCCGACGGTGGAGTGGAGGTTCGGGGGATGGAGGGGGCCATACCCAGTAGAGCGGAGGCAGCAGGTACTGCTGTAAAGAGAGAGGAGGTTAGAGAGGTAGGGATCACAGAGGAGTGGAGGGATTTAAACATGAGAGTGAGGATCGTGATGACGATCTGCTCTGTGACCGAGAGCCAGTGAAGTCTGGCGAGGACTGGGGTAATCAAGGAGTGAAGGTTGGTTCGGTTGAGAGTGCGGGTGATGGCTTTCCCTGTGCGTCAGGAAACCGGCTGACCAGAAGGAAAACCAAAAAGTACAACAAATTATATTTACATAGCAACTTTCCACATCGGAAGGATGTCCCAAAGCAGCCCCCTCTCCCCCAAAACTTGGTCACTCAATCCAGGACCATTTGTAACAGACACTGCTGTGCGCAATTGGCTGCCGAGTTTCACCCACAAATTACACCGCCTTACTCTGTGAAGGGCTTTGAGACGTCCAACGAGGTGATCAGGCTCCATATCAAATGCGAGGAGAATTGTCATTTATTAGGGCGCTGGACAGGTAAGGGTTTGCAACGAAACAGTCCAGCAATCCCCAAACCAGGACATACTAATCACAGACTCCAAATTGTACCTCACAGTAACTGGAAACCTCGCGTGTCCTGATTGCATCACAATCTTGCCCTCTCTTGCCATTTACTAGCCTGATGAATTGTCATATCGTTGTGTCTTTAGGACAAGTGCAATTGGCCTCCTCACCACCCCCAACCCTCCCCACCAGCCCCAGGCTCGGGAGGGGAAAGATCAGGGAGCGGTCTCACTGCTGATCATTATCCAGTGACTCCTGTAGACGAGGGTGCCTGTCTGCACAGATTCGGTCTATAGCTCAACAGCTTGCCGACACTCACTGCCTTAACCTCGCCCGTAGACACCTGGAATCCTTCAGCGCAAACGGAGATCTTTCAACCCATTGTGTCTGCGCTGCTGCTGCTTACTTTTACCAAGCTCCCCTTTTTTCTTACATTCATCCCACTTTGGAGTCCCATCGCCTGGTGGTTAGAGCATTCCCCTTACAAGCAAAAGACCTGGGTTCATCTCCTGGCTTGGGTGAAACCTTAGGCAAGTTTCCTTAAACGTCTCTGTTTACTTAGCAATAAGTAGGAGCTCGGTTGTTAGTCGATTGGTGGGTTGCTTTCTGGGGGTAATATCCTTGCCTCCCCCCCCCACCACCCCAAAACAAATTTGATCCCTCAATCCACGACTGTTGTAGGACACTGCTGTGTGCAATTGGCTGCTGCATTTCGCCCACAATATGCACTCAATTCACAATTCAGTACATTCCGTGAAGCGCTTTGAGACGTCTAGAAGATGTGAACGACTCTATATAAAATGCAAGGATTATTATCATTATTATTATATTCTGCTGAGCGCTTTGAAATGTCTCAAAGCAATCCTCCAATTGACTGACAACTGAGTTCCTGCTTACTGCTGGGTAAACAGAGGTGTGGGAAGGGAGGAAATGTGCCCAACATTTCGTCCCGCTCAATCCTAACTGTTAATTAATAATAATAATCCTTGTATTTGACATAGCGCTTTTCACCTCTGCTAGACTGACATCTCAAAGCGCTTCACAGAATTGACTGTATATTTGTGGGTGAAACGCGGCAGCCAATCGCGCACAGCAGCGTCCCTGCAAACAGCTGTGGATTGAAATGACCAATTTTACTATTGTGTTTTTTTTGTTGAGGGATTATTATTAGGCGCGTGTGTGTGAAGTAAGGAAACTTGCCCAAGGTTTCGTCCTGACCTGCCTGGATTCAAACACGGATCTCGCACTTGTAAGGCGAATGCTCTAACCAATGAGCTGCAGGAGCTCCACAAATCAACCATGTATGAAATGGTCCGATCTGTTCTGTCTCCCTTGCGCTGACGCTGTGATCCTCTGCTGTGTTGAAGCTGGCCGGCATGGAATCAGGCTACGCGTGCTTTTGTGGGAACGACGCGGATTACTGGAAGCACGGAGAGGCGAACAGCACGGAGTGCAACCAAGTGTGCTTCGGCAATCACTCCCAGCTCTGCGGAGGAGATGGCAGGATCAACATCTTTGACAGTAAGTGCCAGCGGCTCTCCCAGTACTCGTGGAGGGGCCGAGGCAGCAGAAAGTAGAACGAGTGCTGGTGATTTCAGGACACGCACCAGGAAGTATTTTCCTACATTGGTTCATCGCTCCCGAGAAGAAGTGCAGTTGAGGCTGGGATTCGGGTCTTATTTGAGAAATGGCTTGAGGGTGTAGCTTGTGGATGGTTGGGTGGGTGGTTGGTTGGGGTCTGGAAGGGTGAGATCAAATGGGTCTTAAGGGCCTTCTTCATCCGAACCTATCATCATCGTGTGATTAGACAGTCCACGTTATTGAGACGTCTCAAAGCGCTTCACCGAATATACGGTAAAGTGAATTGACACGTATCCACCACTTCTCTCTCTCTCTCTCTCGTCATAGCACTGATTGGCTCGTGTGGTGGGAATTACTCCGCCGACATTGGCATCATTTACTCGCCCGACTTCCCTGACAACTACGCCAACGGCAGAGTCTGCTATTGGACCATCCAGGTGTCGGGGGCCTCGATGATACAGTTCCACTTTGCACTGTTCGACATTCGGGATGCCAGCGACATGGTGGAGTTCCTGGACGGGCACAGCAACGAGGTCCTGGCCAGGTTCGACGGCAGGAACCGCCCTTACGACAGCGTGAACGTGTCGGCCAGCTTTGTTATCCTCTACTTTTACTCCGATGGGGCCAACCGGGCGGATGGGTTCGCCGTCTTGTACAAAGGTGAGCCGCCATCTTCGTATCGGCAACAACAACAACAACAGTAATACTTGCTTCACGCCATTGAGACGTGTCAAAGCGCTTCACAGAATATGACGTAAAGTAAATTGACTGTGTGTTTCGTAGGGCGAAACGCGGCAACCGAATGCGCGCAGCAGCGTCCTCCCACAAACAATAGTGGATAGAGTGATCAGATTTGTTTTAAAAACATTTTTTGAAAGATTATTATAACTCCCCGGAAAGCTATCCATCATTTGAATAACTACCGGGTTCCTACTCACTGCGAAGTCAACAGAGAAGCTTTGGAGTAAGGAAACCTGCCTAAGGTTTTGCTCTGCCCAGGAATCGAACCCAGGTCCTTTCGCTTGCGAGGCGAATGCTCTAACTATTACACTACAGGGAGTTTGGTTGACTTACAAGAACAACAGCAACAAAATTACATTCGTATAGTGCCTATCACGTCGGGGGGACGTCCCAACCTGCTGGACAGTCTATGTTTCAGACCCGAGCTGGGGTCGGGATCGTGGAGGGAAAGGAGGGGATTTGGGGGTGACCAATGGGACCATCGAAGAGTCTTGAGGTGTGACTTGTAGGGGGGCCAGGGAGGGGTCAAGGTGGAGGGACTACAGGATGGAATTCCAGAGGTCAGGGTCAGAGTGGCTGATGGTGGGGCAGGTGGGTCGGGAGACATGGAGCTGACCAGAGCTTGCTCAGCGGAGGAGGGCAGGCAGATTGATAGTGGGGTTAGGGGGTCGCAGAGGTAGGGTGGCGCTTACTCTTACTTACTCTTAATCATTGATTTAATCATTGCTTTACTCTTGTTCATTGATTCCATGGCTGTCTGCGGGAGGGACGAGGCTGTGGGCAAGTTTGACAATATTATTGTTGTGGTTTCCTGATTTACCAAATGGAAAAAACACACACACAACACGATAATAATATTGCTTGCATATGATATCCGGAGTCCCCAATCTTTTCCGAGCTGCAGGAAAATCGTCGAGGCATCTGAGCCCGGGATTGGGGGGTGGGGCGGGAGGCTGAACCTGGCAGACACGTTTCCCCCACACTGAGTCTCAAATCTAAAATAGACGAGCGGATTCCAGATGATGTTTTGGATACAGCTGTTCTAAACCAAACGGACCTGAACCATTTCCAGCTGTGTATCCGGAAATCGGTTTAAGGCTAAGCAAACTGTTGGGCTCTCAGCGCTCGGGGCGAAATATGTTTCCACTGAGCGACTCTGCGATGCATTCTCACTGCTGCTTTTCAGTCATCCTTTGTTAGTGCTCTGAACTGCGGCGTAGAGGTTATTGTGAGAGCAGATGTTGTATGGGGAGCAGATTTTTCGACGGGAAACTACATCTTGTCTGATGCACGGAACCCCATAATAAATGTTGCGTTTCATGTTCCATCTTCAGGTGGATGTTTAAATACATTATAATTTGCGCACCGAGGCATTAATATCTGCCTGGGAGTAGTTTATTGAAGGCAATCTTTAATATATTTAGAAAGGGTATGTAATAATCATAATAACATATGTATTTGATAGAGCTACCTATTATGTCATTTGAGGTTTCTCAAAGTGCTTCAGATAATGTACAGTGGATCGACTGTGGGTGAAATGTGGCAGGGAATTGCACAGATGAATGTCCTACAAACAGCCATGGAGTGAACGACCAATTTTATCTGGGGGATTGCTGGCCAGGGCAACAGGAGAGGAGAGAGAGAAAAATTCCCTTCTCTTTTCGAACAGATCACTCCCACCCTCTCCCGGCTCCATTGGCTCCCTATCCCCCAGAGGATCAAATTCAAGATTCTCATCTTCAAGGCCATTCATGGCCTTGCCCCCCCTACCCCCACCTCTCCAACCTGTAGTCCCCCTATGAACCTCCCCGCCCCCTCCGTTCAGTGGGCCCCAGCCTGCTCCATGTCCCTTGCTGACCCGCCCTACCACCTGTGGACGGGCTTTCACCCTCTCTGCCCCCACACTCTGGAACTCCAGCCCACAGTCCCTTCGCCTCGCTCCTTCCTTGCCTCCTTCCAAGGCTGATCTCAAGACCCTCCTCTTCAACTGTGCCTTCTGCTGCCCTCCCAACTCTCTCCCTCCCCTCCCACCTACCCTGCCCCTCTCCCTTGCTATGTAATTTTGTCCTTGTTGTTGTTGAACAGCGCCGCGGGATCTTTAAAGTTCCACCTGAGCGAGCAGGCAGACAGAACCTTGGTTTTAACGTCTCATCCGAAGGTCAGATATTGAAATGTAAAGGTTATTATTTTTTCGATTCACTGGGCTTTGCATTGTAATTCTCTTCACAGCTGTGAAAGATAACCAACACTCGCTCGCTTCAGAGGGTAAGAACAGCCCGAATACGTTGGACACAATAACAGAGAGGGTCGGACCAGGGACCATTGGAGCGAGATCATCAAAGATCCTCTACATAACAGCGAGCCCCAGACAGTCCAACCCGAATATGCCAGGTAACCGGCAACTGGCTTTTACGCGATCACAATTCAATACAGCTCAGCCGTTTTGGTTTCTAAACCCTGCCAATATGTTTCTTTACAGTGTGGACAATCTATGCCTTGGCTGGCCTGCTGACGCTCACTGCTATAGTCATGGTTTCAAAGATCCTTCTTCATCTAACCGTGAAGTAAGTGATTTTTTTGGATGAAGGGAACGTTTCTGGGGGTTTTGGAACGCATTTTAATGAGGTAGTTGGCTTGGCCCTGTATGTCGGTAGCAATCTCGAGTCAGAAGGCTGTGGGTTCAAAACCCCACGCTGCGGTTTTGTGCTCACAGTCAAGGCTGCTCCTCTAGTGCAGTGCTGGGGGGCGCGGGGGAGGTTTTGGGGTGGGGGAACAGGGGAGTGTGGGGGTGGAGAGGGAAACGAGGTGCATGGTTCGGATGAGCAATTCAACCGAGCTCCTAAACTGACGTTGAAGATCCTGTGTGGTGCTCAAAAGAAGAAGGATTTCAGTTCCCCTCTCATGTCGTAGCTCTTCTGTCAGATCTCGCTGTGTGTGTGAAAATGCCTGCTGCATTTTCAGAGCTATTATCAAACGCAAGGATTCCTATTAATTATGCCCTGCGCAAGCTGAGCGGTGAGATAAATGGTCCATATGGTGTGGTACTGGATCAATAAAACCATCCCAGCTTCAGTCAGTGGTCTGTGCTGTGCTAGTGACCTGAGCACAGAGCTGAAGATCGACCTGCAGTACAGTCAGACTGTTTGCCAGTTGAGGTTACTGAGGCCCCCGCAGGTAGCCAGACAGTGTTTACGATCAAACGTGGGGAAATCAACCCGTGTGTTGGTTAGTTGAGTCAAGTGATAACTTATGAATCGAAAATGAGCGAAAAACAAGTGTTAAAGACTCTAACAAGCTCCCCGCAGTGAAAGTGACAGAGCGCTTTAGTGTTCTGTCAGCTGGTTGATCGCAATCCAAAGCCCCGGTTATTCTCTAGTAAAATAGCCGTAGCTCGGAGTTGCAAAAAGACATCATCTGCCTCTTCTGGCTTCACAAGGCTGAATTTCGAATCTCATCTGTTTTAAAGAAATCAAAGTACTTTTAAGGGCGAGCCAGCCGCAATAAACCCGGGCACAAATAGTTGGAATTGTATGAAAGGCTTTCGCAAACCCTTTAAAGTTTCTGCTGATGTCATTTGGAATCCTAGCTCAGATGAGTTATTGATAACAGCAACAGGGAGAAAGAGGGAGCGAGAGAGAGAGAGAGAGAGATGGGGAGGGGGAGGGAAGGAGGGCTGGTGTGAACCCCAGCAGGCCTGTAATTTCAGCTCCCTCAACCCCACGTTTCGACCACAAAATATACAGTGAATTCACTTTACAGTATACCCTGTGAAGGGCCTTGGGATGTCTCAACAAAGTGATAAAGGCACTATGTCAAATGCAAGGATTATTATTATTACTTTCCTGTTTGTTTGTAGTGAATCCTCCCACCTCTGTGGATTTTTATCAACACCCACCCACCCCATCATGGGCGGGCAAGCCTTTAGCTGCTCTGGCCTCAACCTCTGGAATTTCATCCCGCAGTCCCTCTGCCTCAGCCCCTCCCTGGCCTCCTTCAAGTTTCACCTCAAGACTCTCCTCTTCAATGGACCCATCGGCAACTCCTAATCCCCCCTTTCCCTCCCCCCCTTTCCCCCCCCCCCCCCCCCCCCCGTCCTCAGCTCAGTGACTGGGATGTCCTCCTGACGTGAAAATGCGCTATACAAGTGTAATTTTGTTGGTTGTTGTTGTTGTTTAAGTGCAGTTACTAACTGAAGTTCAACTGGACCAGATCACAGAACCATAGCACAGAAGGATGCCATTCGGCCCATCCTGTCTGTCCCTGTGCTCTTTGGAAGAGCTACCCAATCAGTCCCATTCCCCTACTCTTTCCCCATTTCCTCGCACATGTTTCCTTTTCAAGCACCTATCCAGTTCCCTTTGCCAAAGCAAGGCCCCACCGACCTGCTCTGGTGGATGTTAGAGATCCCGTGACGCTATTCGAAACGAGAAACGAGTTTCTCTCTCACAGTGTCTCGACCAACAATCCAACCAGTTAAAATTGGTCACTCACCCCACAGCTAGCTGTGTGATATTGCTGCGGGGAAACCGGCCGCTGCGTTTCTCCCGCAAACAGTGTAGACCTTTGAGAAGCGCCTTTGAGACGTCGCTGGCGATCTGATAACGGGGGCTATATCAAACGCAAGGATTTTCATTGCTGTTATTATTATTATTATTATTGCTGTGGCCGATTCATATGGAAGCGATCTACAGCCACGCAGATCAGACGAGAAAATTGGCTTTTAATTCAAAAGCTTTCTTGCCCGAGACGCAAGCGCGATCCGTAGTAAAAGTACGAGACGCGATTTTGTTTAATAGAAGATAATCAACATGATCCAGGGAGGCCTTTGAAGTCCGGGACGTTGAGGTGCAGTCAGTTCTTGTTCCGCTAACAATGTCTCCTCACAAAAGAGCTTCAGCTGTTTATTATTTGACGGGATTAATATTCGTTTCTATTGCTTCCTCGTGGACAAATACCAGTGGAAATAAGGCATGAAATCTGAACGCATGGAAAAAAACCCAGCGACCTCTTGCTCAGCTTAAGAGAGTTCTTGGTTCTCAGTCGCGGGAGCTGGGATGCTTGCCTGTCTCTCCTGTAGTGAGGGCGTGCGAGGGGTGGAAGCAGCTTCTTAAAAGGCGCCTGGTCACCAGTCGGAGGTCGCTGACGTAACCTTTCAACTCTTTGTGACATTGAACCTCAACGCCGCCACCATCCCCTTTGGACGTTGTTGAACAGCAATAACATTCTCAAATAATGTTTCACAGCGGGAGGGTCATTGGAGTTGAGGTCAGCAGATCAGACATGATCTAATTGAATGGTGGAACAGGCTTGAGGGGCTGAATGGCCTCTTCCTGTTCCTGAGTTTCTATAAAAAGTTTTTTTTTCACCCACACTTTTATAGTATATCCTGTGAAATGTAATTTTGTTGTTGTTATTGTTGTGAATGGCTTTTAGATGTCTCAGCGACGTGATGAGGTGCTATGTCAACTGCAAGAATTATTATTTTTGATATTAATAAGTTTCCCCCCCCCCTCCCCCTGAACTCCGGTTGGCAAGAATTCTGCGAAGAGAAGTCTTTCGAGGGAACAGGATTTGTGTTTGCACTTTATATACTTTGCCTTTTATGAGGGTTTTGTCTTCTGTGGAGTCCTGTAGCTCAGTGGTTAGAGCACTCGCTTTGCAAGCGAGAGAGCTGAGTTCGATTCCCAGCAGGCCGAAACCTTCAGCAAGTTTCCTTACTCCACAAGCCTGATAATAATCCCTCAATAGTTTGGTCACTCAATCCATGACTGTTTGTGGGACACTGCTGTGCACAATTGGCTGCCGCATTTCTCCCACAAATATACAGTCACTTCACAGTACGTTCTGTGAATGAAGCGCTTTGAGACGTCTAGAAGACATGAAAAGCGCTAGATCAAATGCAAGGATTATCATTATTCTACTCAGCGAACGGCCAATGATGTCTTCTGCGGGTACTGATTCCGGGGGAAGTTAGATGTTCTCGACAGAGATGAAGTAACATGAGGTTTTCGTAACCCAGGAGCTTCAGTCAACATCTCTTTCCAGATGTGGCTGCGTCAATCCTGCCCACTCCTGCCTTCTTGGACTCAATCCAAGCCAGTTGCTGGCCTCAGCAGGACTCTGTGCCTTGAACAAAAGCATCCGTAAAAAAAAGCAGCCAAACGAAACGAATTTTGAGAACTCATTCTAATTGTCGAACCGATTTTCTGTCTAACAAAGCGTCCAGATGGTGAGAGATAATTCCCTTTTGTGTTTGGCCTACAAAGACAAGGTCAGACCCATTTTTTGTGGAGCTCCTGTAGCTCAATGGTTGAACACTCGCCTTCCAAGCGTGAGACCTGTGTTCGAATCCAGGCAGATCAGGACGAAACCTGGGCAAGTTTCCTTACTTCACACGCCTAATATACAGTCAATTCATTTTACAGTATAATTCTGTGAAGCTCTTTGAAACGTCGATAAGATGTGAAAAGCGCTATATCAAATGCAAGGATTATTATTATTTTGCACATTGAACTCACATAGTTCTAGGCTCTAGAACGTAGTTCTAAGATGGCGAACTAGATAATAATAATAATAATAATAATAATACTTGCATTTGATATAGCGCTTTTCACATCTTCTAGACGTCTCAAAGCGCTTCACAGAATATACTGTAAAGTAAATTGACAGTGTATTTGTGGGCGAAACACGGCAGCCAATTACACACAGCAGTGTCCCCACAAACAGTCGTGGAATGAAGTGACTAAGTTATTATTGTTTTTTTCTCGAGGGTTATTATCAGGCGTGTGGAGTGAAGAAACTTGCCCAAGGTTTCACCCTGTATTAATTAATTCATTCATTGTAGGATATTAATCTGTGCAAATTAGCTGCTACACCCGCCTAAAAAACACCCAGTACAGTAAAATTCATGTGAAGCGGTTTCTATGAGACATTCTCCCTGGCGTGAAAGGCGCTGTACCACACATAGAGAAAGCCTATGTGCTTCTTTATGTTTCTGTCAGTGGCGTAAATATACATCAATAATAATCTGTCAAAAAGAAACTACAATAATAAAATTGGTCATTTCAATCCACAACTGTTTGTGGGAGACTGCTGTGCGTAATTGGCTGCAGCGTTTAGCCCACAGATATACTGTCAATTCACTTTAAAGCTTCTGTGAAGCACTTTGAGACGTTGATAGGATGTGAAAAACGCTCTTATCGAATGCAAGGATTATTATTAGTAGTATTATAAAGCCAACCGTAGTAACTAAGGTTATTAGAATCATAGAATCATAGAATCATAGAATTTTACGGCACAAAAGGAGGCCATTCGGCCCATCTAGTCTGTGCCGGCTCTTTGAAAAGAGCGATTCAATCCCACTGCCCTGCCCGCTCCCTAATAGACCCGTTCTCCCTAAATAAAGATCTAATTCCCTTTTAAAAGTTGTTATCGAATCAGCCTCCACCACCTTTTCAGGCAATGCATTCCAGATTCGAACAACTCGCTGAGTGAAAAAAATTCTCCTCAGCTCCCCTCTACTGCGCCTTGAAACTATTTTAAATCTGTGACCACGAGTCACAGATTCACCCACGAGTGGAAATAGTTTTTCTCTATTTGCCCTGTCGAAACCCCTCATGATCTTATAAACCTCTATTAGGTCTCCCCTCAATCTTCTCTGCTCCAGAGAGAATAACCCTAGCCTATCTAGCCTCTCCTCATAGCTGAAGTCCCTCAATCCTGGCACCATCCTAGTAAATCTTTGTTGTACCCTTTCCAATGCCTTCACATCCTTTCTGTAGTGTGGTGACCAGAATTGAACACAGTATTCCAGCTGAGGCCTCACCAAAGTCTTATAGAGGTTAGTCAGCACTTCCTGACTTTTGTACTCTATACCCCTATTTATAAAGCGTAGTATCCCATATGCCTTCTTAACAGCCTTGTCTACCTGTCCTGCCACCTTCAACGAGTCACTAACACAAATCCCCAGGTCTCTCTGTTCCTTTACACCATTTAAAATTGTACTATCTAGCCTATATTGCCTCCCTTCATTTCTTCTCCCAAAATGCATCACCTCACACTTCTCTGCATTAAACTTCATCTGCCATGTGTCTGCCCACTTTACCAATTTGTCTATATCCTCTTGCAGATGGCTACTATCCTCCTCACTGTTTACTATTCTCCCTAACTTAGTGTCATCTGCAAACTTGGAAACTGTACTCCGTACACCCAAGTCCAGATCATTGATGTAGATTACAAACAGCAATGGTCCCAAAACTGATCCCTGTGGCACACCACTGCTCACTTCCCTCCAATCTGAAAAACAGCCGCTCACTACAACTCTCTGCTTTCTGTCTCGCAGCCAGTTGTGGATCCACGCTGCCACTGTCCCTTTTACGCCATGGGCCTTTAATTTCATAATACGTCTCTCATGTGGCACTTTGTCAAATGCCTTTTGAAAGTCCATGTAAACTACATCAACTGCGCTACCATTATCCACCCATTCCGTTACCTCATCAAAAAATTCTATCAGATTTGTAAGGCAAGATTTGCCTTTAACAAATCCATGTTGACTGTCCTTTATTAGCCTATATCTTTCTAAGTGAAGATCTACCTTGTCCCTGATTATGGACTCTAGAAGTTTGCCCACTACCGACGTTAGACTGACTGGTCTGTAGTTACCAGGCTTGTCCTTCTGCCCCTTTTTATACAAGGGAGTAACATTAGCTATCCTCCAGTCCTCTGGCACGACCCCTGTGTCCAAGGAAGATTGAAAGATCGTGGCCAGAGTCCCTGCTATTTGCTCCCGTGCCTCACTTAGTAACCTAGGGTGCATCCCATCCGGACCAGGTGACTTATCCACCTTGAGCGACGTCAACCTTTTTAGCACTTCCTCTCTAGTTATAATTATTCTTTCCATTTCTCCTACCCTCTCCTCTAATACCATGGCATTGGCTGTATCATTTTCTTTTGTGAAGACAGAGGCGAAGTACTCAATAAGTACTTAATAAGTGAAAATTGCTTCAAGTCTGAATATTCCAGGGCACGTTAACGCAACTGGCAACGCCTCCAGCGAAAGGACAAGGTTAAATTCTGGAGCTCCTCATTCTGAAGCCAGCGCCTGAGAGAGACTGCGGCTCTCGTGTAAGATTTATTGTGCCTTTTGTTAGCGACCTGCTGTTAATGTGCTGCATTAACGAAAATGATGGGCACATCTTGAAGAGATGTTGCTTCGCCCGCTCAGAGAGGTCTGACCCAATCGGCCTGAACACCTCTTGTCTTTTTAATCTGCGTCGAGAAGTCATGTGAGTAGGGCACTATTCGACACCGTGGACTTCAAAGACTCGAGCACTTTACTGCTGTACTCATTTGCAGAGTGTGCTCTGCCGGCTGCGCTTTCAGAATGCGATGCACAAAGCTGTCACATTTTTTACTGCCGCGCTAGGTGTGAGATTTATGGAGCAAATATAAAGAGGGCTTTCATTTATGAAGGACGGGACAGGTTAATGCGGAGTCATTCCTGCATACAGATGTTCCTTTTTAGTTCTGCGCACCAGAGGTCAGAGCTGCCTGAAGCAAGTATCTTAAGCACGGTTCTGCCGGATTGCCTCGAGCACCGATGCCTCGGTGTGACCCGCAACTCCTATTAGTCCATTGACCCCATCCACCCTGTCATTTCGACTGTCTCTTCCCTCTTTGTGCGCTCTCCCCTCTCAGTCGGGAAGGCCGTGGGTCCAGGCCCCAATGTCGGGACTTGGGAATGACATAGTCTGAGCTGACATTCCAACGCAGTGCTGGGGTTGAGTTGCATTGTCGGAAGTGCCGTCATTCAGGCAAGACGTTGAACAGAGTTCCCGCTGAAGGACATTCATTGACACTATAACAACAACAACAACAACAAAATTACGTTTATAGAGCGCCTTTCACGCCGAGAGGATGTCCCAAGGCGCTATGGAGTGTAAGGGAGTTACCTGTTGTTATCCTGAACACCAATCCTTCAGATAAAACTCACCAACTTCGGGGAGGATTGGTGCTGTGTGCTAATTGCGTGCCATCTTTTCCAAATAACAACAACAGCAACAATAATAATCCTTGCATTTGATGCAGCAGCTTATCCTGTCGTTGCGATGTCTCAAAGCGCTTCGCAGAGTATATCGTAAAGTGTGTATTTGTGGAACAAACAAAGGCAAAATACAACCACTTTACAGCGGTTCCCAGGCATCTATCAGGCGCTGTTCCAAACGCTATCATTACACATTTCACTGCGAGTGAGTCCCCGTTCTGTGCTTTATCTGCTGCATTCCAGGTATATCCACAGACAGCTCCCAGCGAGATCAAAGGCCAGTTTTATTGGAAATTGTGACTTGTTAAAGCCAGCCCTTGATTATAGACATTATAGCACTTCAATGGAGCCCGCCACCCACAGAGGTTGAAATATACCTGTTCATTATACAGTATTGCACTTTTCTTGTAAAAGCTCCCCCCTTCCCGCCTCCCCCACCCCTTGCCTCAATGGAAGTAGTGGACTGAAATGGAAGTCTAGGCAAACAAGAGCAGTTGGAGATCGTTCAGTCTATTACGTCCATGGCACGTTGTAGGGTTAACCACAGGTACCCTTTGAACCGTAATTGAGGAAGAGAGCACTCTTTGAAGGCGTGAAGGAGATAATAATAATAATAATCCTTGCATTTGATATAGCGCTTTTCACGTCTTATCGACGTCTCAAAGCGCTTCACAGAATGTACTGTCAAATGAAATGACTGTATATTTGTGGGCGAAACGTGGCAGCTAACTGTGCACAGCAGTGTCCCCCAAATAGTCGTGGATTGAAAATGATTAATTTTTATTACGGTGGGATTTTTTGGAGAGTTTATTATTGGGCGTGTGGAGTAAGGAAATGTGCCCATGGTTTCGCCCTGCCCTGCCTGGATTCGAACACAGGTCTTACGCTTGTAAGGCGAGTGCTCTAACCACTGAGCTACACGAGCTCCACAATCTCCAGGAGATTGCTTACAAAACACACGGTCACCGCCACTTTGGAGCCAAGTGGCGGTGAGACGTCCTCTTGACGTGAAAAGCGCTGGATCAAATGTTAACGTTGTTATGGTGAATATCTCGCCATCGTTTGGATGTCGCTGTTCTCCTGATTTATCATGAACTTGAGGGAGGGAGGGTAAGAGAGGGAGGGAGAGAGAGAGAGAGAGGTAAGGAAAGAATAGGGAGGGAAGGAGGGAGCGAGAAGGAAGAGAGAGAAGGAGGGAGGAAGGGATTGATGAACACAGGAAGGAATTGGAGGAACAGAACCTCAACCTCATCTATTCAACGAGCATCCAAATTCCTACCGATGGGGATTTATTTTGTCGCGCCTGCTCCCATCGTTTCATTAGTTTGTGGCAGCTCTTTATCTTTGTAATTCCATTTCCACGCTCGTTCACCATATCCCTTAATACCCTCACATCTTGAGTGCCTATCGATCTCCCTCCTGAATCTGCGCCTCGCAGACTCCTGGTCAGTGCACTCCACATGATGCTCCGAAGCCTTTGTGCGCCTCGATGTTCTGTGGATTCACTGTTAACCGGCTTAGCTCTAATAGGACAAAGGGAGGGAGGGATGTAACATTCTACAATAACAGAATGCTGTAATAGACTCAGCTGTGAGCTTTATTGGTCAACTTAGCGTCTGCGCTGCCTTTAATCCTTTGGAAACAGCAGCGTAACCAGACTTCCCGCCAGCTTCCTATTCACTTCCTTGATGGATCTCCCACTTGCTATAGAGGGCTCCGGGCTCCCATCTGGGTAGCGTCCCAGATCGCTTGGCAGTGGCAGAGCATGAGACCGAGCCGGGGTTGGGGGGGGGGGGGGAGGGGATGAGGACGGTCAAAGCGGAAGGTCTTAATAATAATCTTTGTATTTGATATTACGCTTTTCACATCTTCTAGACGTCTCAAAGCGCTTCACAGAATATACTGTCTATTTGTGGACAAAACACGGCAGCCATTTTGGGCCCTGACCAGCCGGGAATTGAACCCACGTCTCTCGCTTGGGAGGCAAGTGCTCTAACCACTGAGCCACAGGACTCCATGACTCATGCCTTCCTTCCCCATCTTCAGATGGGACCTGGGGAAGGAAGCGGCAAGTCAGTGGGATAGATGGAGAGTGTTCCATAGAGCTCCCTCCCTCCCTCCCTCCCTCCCTCGCTCCCTCCCTCCCTCCCTCTTGACTGAAAGCACGGCCACCGATGATGGAGCGTAGGGTACGAGGGACAAGCAGGAAGCCAGAGCCAGTCGGAGGCAAAGGGTCAAGTGCCTCTGAATCAGTATTTCATGCAGAGAAAGTCTTGTCTCCGAATCAGAAAGTTTGTGGGTTCGAACCCCCACATCAGGACTTTGAACTCTGAACTCACTACCTAAATCCTCCCGACGTGGGAGGCAGCACGCAAATGTCATTTTGTTGTTGCTGTAACGCAGTGCTTGGAGACTGTGCTGCAATTTTGTCTGTCCTTCTGGTCTATACACTAACTGCCCCTGCTGTATGTAATCTGAGAGCAAGCGAGCGAGCGAAAAGATCTTGAAGACAACCCGCTTGGTCATTGGGAGTCAGCGCAGGCTGGCAAGGAACTGGCGTGATGTTTACACGGTAGAGGGAAGGTTACTCTGGGTTATGTACTTGTGGTGTTAACATGCCCGGGGTGCCCAGCTGCCTAGCTTTTCCTGCAGTCCGCAGTTGTTTCTGGGCGATCACGCTTGAGTTGTTGCAGGCTGTCGTGATGCCAATTCAGGGTAATTAACGGCCGAGTTCCCTGTCAGGTGTGCAGCGTGGGAACAAGCAGTGACTTGACTGATAGCCTTGGTGTGTGTCACTCCAGTTCAGCGCACCGTAACAACAATAATAATAATAATAACGATAATCCTTGCATTTGATATAGCACTTTTCACGTCTTCTGGACGGCTCAAAACGCTTCACAGAGTGTGCTGTAAAGTGAATTGACTGTATATTTATGGGCGCAACTCGGCAGCCGATTGCGCACAGCGGTGTCCCCACAAACAGTCGTGGATTGAAATGACCCAAATTATTATTGTTGTTTTTTATTGTACACCGCAAGTATAAAATCCTAGGGTCAAGTGAGCGAGAGAGGACCTGAATTCGATTTCCAAACGGTCTGAAAAGGCACTTTTACTTACTTCATGTGGCTTTTTACCTGGATATGAGTATTTCAGCGCCTTGGGACATCCTCCTGACGTGAAAGGCGCTCTGTACTTGTGATTTTGTTGTTGTTGTTGTTGAGTAGGAACCCAGTTGTTAGTCAATCATCATCTAGGGGTTACGGGGAGAGAGCCAGAGTGTGGGAGTAACTTTGAATAGGTCTTTTCAAAGAGCCGGCACAGACACGACGGGCCGAATGACCTCCTTTTGTGCTACAACTTTCTATGATTCTATGATTGCTTTCGAGGGGGTAATCCCTGAAGACCATCCTCTTCAACCATACAGTCACCACCACCCCCACCACCACCACCCGGCTCCAAGTCTGTCTCCGCCACTGTTAAGCGCTCTGGGTTTTACTTGTTCTATCCCATCCAAAATGTTGTGCGCGTCTTATACAATATATACAGTCAATTCACTTTACAGTACAGTGTGTGAAGCGCTTTGAGACTTCTAGAAGACACAAAAAGCACTATAACAAATGAAAGGATTATCACTGTTATTCTACCGGGTCCCCTCTAAGCCCCGTCTTCTCTCAAGACTGAAGAGCTCTGGACTTATCTCATCATAGCTCACGACCCATTCTTCTAACACTGAGGATCATAGCGAGACTCCCCTTTGTTTTTATTAGCATGTTTGAAATTCCAGAGTGTCCCATCCACTGGAGGAGAGACCAGGCCAGAGATTGCTCCTAATTGTGGACAGATACGCGCAGGGCACAGCAGTTATTATTTACCGAAATATGTATTTGATGGGATGAGGTGGGCTGGGGTTCATCGAGGTTCAGACAGTCGGTCTGGTCTGTCTGCAGGTGCAATCATTCAGAGAAAAGAGCTCCCTTTGTACGCCGGGCAATCAAAGCAATTGTAAGTTTGCTCTTGATCTCCGTGTTCGAGTGTCCCTTTAGGAGGTGGTTCAGTGGTCTCAGTGAGATGTCAGCCAACAGCTAGAAACAATCGATTCCTCTAACCCCGCTCAGCTTCAGACTCCGCCACCGTTAAACGCTCTGAGATACTACCCTGCATGAAGGGCGCTCTATAAATATAGATTGTTGTTGTTGTTGTAAAATCGTAAAGGCAATTACAACAAAATGCACAAGTCACACCACTGTACAGTAAATCCTGTGAAGCGCTTTGAGACGTCTCAGTAATAATAATAATCCTTTCATTTGATATCGTGCTTTTCATGTCTTCAATCTAGACGTCTCAAAGTGCTTCACAGAATATACTGTAAAGTGAATTGACTGTATAATTTGTGAGCGAAACGTGACGAGCCAATTGCGCTCAGCAGTGTCCACAAACAGTTGTGGATTGAAGTGACCAATTTATCATAGTTTTTTTAGGGGGACGGATTATTATTAGGCATGTGGAGTAAGGAAACTTACTCAAGGTTTCTCCCTGACCTGCCTGGATTCGAACGACGTGATATGCTTCTGTATCAAATGCAAGGATTATTTTTATTATATTATTTTTATTATTATTATTATTATTATACATTCTAGGCTTAACCTGCAGTGAGCAGCTGCATGATTAGTTTCTGCTCTGCGGTTTTGCAAGTGGCGAAGGGTATTGATCCATGAACGTGCTGGGAATATGTTTCTCTCGATCAAAGTCCCGGCCACCGTTGGCGCACCTCAAATCACCTCCGCTCCTCGCGCTCCTCGTAGCCTGTGTAATGCCTGCGGTGTTAGCCCTGAGCTAAGATGCTCTTTTTACAGGCTGCATTCATCAGACGTCGCTCATCGAGCAACTGTTACCCTCAGCGAGCAATTAACGAGCAGCGGCGAAAGCATTTTCAATGCGTCGTTAGGCAATCACACTTATTCGTCCGTGACGTTTGTGCGGCCAGTAAACTGCAGACAATTCAGTTGGAAGCAATTGCAGAAAGCGTATAAAATGGCCCCAATTTAACACACCTCACCTTGAACACTGCGTGCGTTTCTGGTCACTTAAAGGGATGTCCAGCTCTTGCCTTTCTGCCCCCCACCCCCTCTCCTCCCACCACCCACCTTTTGGCACTGGAGTCCTGTAGCCCAGTGGTTAGAGCACTCACCTTTACGAGCGCGAGACCCGTGTTCGAATCCAGGCAGCGTGAAACCTTGGGCAAGTTTCCTTACTCCACACACACATACGCCTAAGAATAATCCCCTCAAAAAAATTTTTTAAAAAATTGATAATTTTCAACCCACGACTGTTTGTGGGGGACGCTGCTGCGCACAATTGGCTGTCGCGTTTCGCCCACAAATATACAGTCAATTCACTTTACAGTACATTCTGTGAAGCGCTTTGAGACGTCTAGAAGACGTGAAAAGTGCTATATCAAGTGGAAGGATTGTTATTATTCTGATTATTACTCGATCCCACAGTCCTCTCTCAAGACCCTCCTTTTTGGCTACAATCCTACCCCACCCTACTTGACCCTCCTCACGATGTGAAAGGGGCTGTACAAATATAATTTGTTGTTGTTGTTGATTGGGGTGTTACAATAGCTATAGTGGTGGTTTGCTGCCTTTTGCAAATGTTCCATTCCATATTTCAAACTGAATCTCTATCCAGCTACAAACAGAACATCTAGTGAAATTATATTCCCATGCACAGTGCACCATTCGGCCCCTCGAGCCTGCCCCGCCATTCAATAAGATCATGGCTGATCTTCTAATCTAACTCCACCTATCCCCGTAATACCCATATCCCTTAATCCCTTGATCCGCAAGAAATCTATCAATCTCGGATCCCTTTTCAAATAGACCAGGCTCTGGAACTCCCTCTCTCACTCTCTTCGCCTCGTGCCGTCTCTTCCTACTTTCAGGTCTCAGCTAAAGACCTTTCTTTTCGACCGCGCTTTCGGTCACCTTCTTCCCCCTCCCCTTGGCTCGGCCCCGGGGTCCATTATTGGGAAGCGCTGTGAGATGCCGTCCGTCCGGCGTGGAGTGAGGGCGCGATGTAAATCCAAGTTGTTGTTGTTAAACATCCCAAGATGCTTTTCAAAAAGAGGAGGGAGTTTCTCCCGGTATCCTAACCAAACAATCCACCAGTAAAAAAATGTGTTAATTCGTTTAATTGCTGGCTGCGGGATTTTACTATGTGCAAATTGCCTGCTTGTGTTTTCCTCCAAATAAACAGTGGCTGTACAGTGTATTCTGTGAAGCGCTTTGAGACGTCCAGAAGACATGAAAAGCGCTATGTCAAATGAATTATTATTATTATTGCTCGTGCGCTCCGAGGCAGCCGGTCAGAAGGGCACAGGGTGAGGGTTGGGGAGAGAGAATTTCATTACGAATTGTCTTCGGGAAGAGTCTAGATCTATAACACACTGACTGCCGTCCACCAGCTCTGTGACATTCCCATCGGCTTCTAATGCATTTCTCAGGCATGACTTGCTTCGCAGAAGACTTGAATCGACTTGCGGTGCCTTTAGCTCATTAATGAGGAGGAATTCCACCTGGGAACTATTTACGCAGCATTTTAGCGTGTCCAGAATTTTGGCAAATTGTTGGATTCAGTCGTGGCTTTGAAGTGGCCTTTTCTGCAGTTACTTAAAAAGAAACTTGCAGAAATCCGGCTGCGTAATTAAGTCTAGGATTTAAGAATCTGCCAAATTCTGGACGCTCTACAATGCCCCTAAATCTAGATTAGATTTCTCCCCGTAAATGAGCATAGAATGATATCCTTTCTGATAGATTCTGATATTTCTGAACAGGCCTGTAATTTCTATTTGCCTTAAAAAGTATAGATAAATTGGAACAATTGTTGCCTCTGGTTCTAAAGCTTGTTTTATTTCTCCTATTTAAATAGGCGGGGTGGGGAAGCTTTTAGGATTAATAATATCAAAAACACAGCAGCAAATTGCGCACAGCAGTGTCCCACAAACAGTCGTGGATTGAGTGACTAAATTAGCATTATTTTGAATTTTTGAAGGGATTATTACCCCCGGAAAGCAATCCGCCAATTGATTAACAACTGGGTTGGGTTCCTATTTACTGCAAGGTAAATAGAGTATATGGAGTAAGGAAACTTGCCGAAGGTTTCACTCTGCGTGGGAATCAAACCCGGATCCTCTTGCTCACGAGTGCTCTCACTACTATGACTCCATATAGGCTCAATGTGGTGACTTACTGTTTTAAAGACAGTAAAAAGCACATATTCATAGAGCCCTACAATTAACAAACAAGTTTAAGAGATAAATAAGGAATGAGCGCGTCCAAAGAGAAATTAATTTACATTTCAAATACAGTACTTGGACTTTTCGTGTCCTTTCATCTCTTCCATGTGAATCCGCAGTTCAATCGCAAGACAAACGCTGCATTCAGACTTCGTGATTTGATATAAGATTATTTTTTTGAATTGAATTACATTTTTTTTACTAGTAACACATCCAATCCAGTAATAACCCGTGATATATGTAAATAATAGTCTTTGCATTCGATGCAATTATCCTGATCACGTTTATCCCGCAAAGCTCTTTGAAATATCCTCCTGACGTGACAGGCCCTCTATCAAGATGGAAGAATTACTACTTGTTACAGCAATAACAGTTTTACATTAACATAGTGCCTTTCATGTCAGGAGGACTTCATAAAGCACCTGGGGGTGGGTGGGGGAGGGGGGGTGATTTCAGTGGTGATGGGGTTGGGGTTAAGTACGATTGGGGGGAATTGCTACAACTATAGGGTACTATTTACAGTATTATTATGGGTGAAAATCACAAGGATTACAGGGATTTATCCCACCAAACAGCAAATTGCATTTGTACAGCAGCTTTCATGTTGGGAGGACGTCCCAAGGTGCTGGATAGACAGGGATTTGGAACTGAGAAAGGGTTTGGGATCAGGAGGGGTGGAGGGCAGGGAGGGGTGGGGGTAGGAGGGTGACAGATGGTGCGGTTGAAGAGGAAGGTTTCGAGACAGACCTTGAAGGAGAGGGTGAGGCGAAGGGACTGTGGGTGGAGTTCCAAAAGCTTGGGACAGAAAGGCTGAAGGCCTGACCGCCAATGATGGGCCGAGTGGGGGGACATGGAGCTGGCCAGAGTCCGCTGAGCGAAAGGAACTGACAGGTCTATCTGGAGCCAGCAGGGCACAGAAGCAGCAAAGCCATGGTGACCTTTGAAAGCGAGGGCAATGATTTTGAACTGTTATCCTGTGGGGGTTGGAGCGCCAGTGGAGCAGGGCGAGGACGGGGCTGGTAGGTTCACAGAGCTTGCTGCGGGAGAGGACACGAGCTGCAGGGAAATGAGTCATCTGCAACTGGAAGGACTCAGAAAGCTGGACTTTGTTGTGGCCATTTTAAGAAGAAGCTGCCTTAAAGCTGTGAATGGCTGGTCGTGTTGTAACTCCCTCTCTCTCTCTCTCTCTCTCCCCACGTCCCCCAACCCACCCGCCCCACCATCGGCGGACGAGCCTTCGGTCACTCTGCCTCCAACTTCTGGAACACCATCCCGCGGTCCCATCGGTCACCCCCAAATCCCCCATTTTCCCTCCACCCTCCCTGTCCCCGACCCTAGCTCGGGTCTGAAACCGTGACTGTCCAGCGTCTTGGGACGTCCTCCCTTCATGAAAGGCGTTGTACAAGTGTCATTTGGTGGTGGTGGTTGTTGTTGTTGTTGCTGCTGTTTCCCCCCGAAAAAGGAAATGAACGCAAAGTGCTGTTCGTTGACAATCCTCTCGCGCCTGATCACGGCCTGGGGAACTGTGCTGCCAGTTGGCATATACCTCGGCGGTTTCTATGACAACCCGTGCGTGGTCTCCTTGCTCCATCTCTGGGATCGCAAGCAAACGATTTTCCAAGTGTGGGTGGGGGGGGGGGGAAGTTGACAGTTTGTCTAAAAAATATAGCTGCTGATGCGGCTTTTGATTTCACCGATGAATTTTTGGTGTGTGTGTGTGTGTGTGTGGGGTGGTTGGGGGTGGGGAGTGGGGGGGGTCACAAACTCACAAACCAAAATGCCCTCAGAACAATCGACCCTCTCCCGGTTACGCTGACTGTGCATTGCCAGACTTCGCTCGTGGTTTTAAAGTGTGGAATTCAGAAGTCCCGTAGCGTAATAATAATAATGATAATAAAAATAATAATCCTTGCATTCGATGTAGGGCTTTTCACGACTTCTAGTTGTCCCAGAGCGCCTCCAAGCATCTCAATTCAAAATATACTGTAAAGCGAATTGGCTGTATATTTGTGCGCGAAACACGGCACAAATATGTTAAGCTGTAGGTGTGTGGAGTAAGGAAACTTGCCCAAGGTTTCGTCCTGATCTGCCTGGATTCGAACACAGGTCTCACGCTTGTGAGGCAAGTGCTCTAACCACTGAGCTCCAGCAGCTCCAAATAGCGCCTTGGGACATCCTCCCGACGTGAAAGGCGCTCTCTAAATGTAATTTTGTTGACGTCGATGTTGTTGACTTCTTTCGCCAAGCAAGTTCTTAAATTCTTATGTTCTGACTCAGGCCAGGCTGAAATCAATTGAATGAAACTGTAGCAAGTCTGCGAGTAATTGGAGCGAAAGAATGTCAGTGGTTAAGCGACCCATCCTTTCTCTCGGGGCCTCGCTTGGGACATTCTGTCTGACCCGATATACATCCAATCTTCTTATTGTTGTTGTGTTTAGGTCGCGCCGAATTCCTGCTCAGGACAGCTTGGAGGACTGCAGCCAGACTTCTCCATCGGAGCCCTGGGTGATCACGTACAAACCCTCCACCATTTTGTTCTTCAAGAAAAAGCTGAAGGAGCAACAAGGCGATCGAAGTCCTCTGGTGGGGGACTAACTTCCCCGCAGCGATGGAGACCTGCCCCTTGAGAAACGAACACCAGCGAACGCGGTCTTCAGCATTGGAGCCACTTTCAATTACACTTTGAGTTGCAACATCCAGCACTTTGATAGCTCAGTCTGAGGGGGGGCTTTAAGGGACACTGGATTCAGCACTTGACATTAGACACGTACGCACACGCGCACGCACACCTACACAAATGCATACCCGAGCTCCTTGTCATATCCAAAAGCCATCTCGTCAACGAAGCAGCCTGATTTCAACAACCACTCTGTGGCCTTACATCATTTAGTGAGAGGCCTAACGCTGAGCTGGAGCAATGCCATGTGTTGGCCTGGTTCTAGTCGAACCCTGCCAAGGATCAGAAGATCCACTTAACTTTTGGGCAAGGCCTGACAGAGTCTGACAATGTTATTTGTCCTTCCAACTGGGAGATTTTGCGCAGCTTAGATCACTCTTCGAGTCATGCAATGATCCTTCAAAACCCCCTACCCCCCCCCACCCCTCCCAACTGGACTCGCTTCTCAGCAACCTCTTAACTTGTATGTTGACTGTGGGTGACGAGGAATGTGTCTGTCTGCCTGCCTGCCTGTCGTTTAACTGACTTAACTGTGGCGAGGGCTGAAGGTGGACAAAGTGGAGTGTCGCTGTCACGCTGTAAAGCTCCTGATCGCTGTAGAGGACAGTTCCGTTGAGCCTTGGCAAGCCTGGTGCAAGGCCATCACTGTGAAATCAACAAGAGAGCCACAGACACACTCGAAGCCAAAGACACATCTGAGTAGTTGCTTCATGGCTCTGCTAATGGAAAAGATGAACTGACAAGTCTCTGTATTAGCTTCAGGTGCCCGTGGCTGTGCTACAGTACTCGGTTAAAGAATGTCCAAATTCTCCTCGTGCTAAAAAAAAAAGTGTCCCTTCTTCCAATCCCCTCTCCCCGTCCGTTCAGTCCCCCAACTCAAAGCGAATACATACTGAGGAGGGCGCGGGAGCTGGACCCTGCAGTTTCTAGTGGTTTCTAGAATCTCGAGTTCTTTCTCTGTTTCACTAAACTCCCAAATTTAGTTGCCTTCGACAGGCTTTGAGGAAGTGAGGCCTGAATAAGCAGACAGGTGCCTTTGAAAAACCTCTTTTTACTTCACTTATTTCCTCCCTCATGTTTTTTGGGTTGTTTCTGGTTTAGTCGGGGTGACAGTCACCTCCCAGTTTCTTCCCGCACTTATCTGGGACTCGAGAAGTTGTGTTGTGTGTGTGTGTGTGTGCTGTGGGTGTGTGCGTGCGATGGCAGGGATTGGGAAGGTGGTGGGGGGGTGGTGGTGGGGGTGGTTGGGTAGGGTTGATGGACTCTTTAATTATCTCTCCATTGCATAGGGAGTTCTGCCAATGAGGAGCTGTCCGAGAGAGGGGCTGGCCCTTAAATTCCACCCGTCCTTAGCCTGTGAGCTCGCTCTGTCCGTAAATCTAAGATGGCATCAAGTTGCGACTGAATTTAAGAACTTTACACAATTCTGCGGGATCTTAAACAGGGAATTATTACATAATCCTTGCATTTGCTATTGCGCCTTATCAGGTCGTTGAGGCGACTTGAGACGCCTACACAGAGGGCTGTACTGTAGAGCGTAAAGCGGATTGCATGCATATTTGTGGGCGAAACACTTTAAACCCTTTTGTCTTAAAGACAGAGCGGTTTTAAGGCAAGGTGGAATTTCAGGCCTGCTGTAGGGAGAGATATTTGAGACGCTGCGATTACAATACCCAGTGTATATCTGCGGTGCCTCCCTTCCAGTGCTCACGTCAGGCTAATGTGAAACTTCACCTCTCCCTCTGCCCGAGGCCGTCACGCCAAGTAAATGTGGTGGTTGATCTCCGCACCGTGTCTCTGGGCGACAGAGGTAGCTAACAAGGTAACTCGTCGAGTTATACCTACAATGGCTTAATTTGAGTCAGAGGGGACCCCGAAGCCTTCAGAAATGCCACAAGCAAACCACCACGGCAAATTACATCTGTACGGCGCCTTTCACGTCGAGAGGACGTCCCAAAGCGCTGGATAGTCAACGATGCGCGTTAGTGAGCTGGGGGATTTGGGATCAGAAGGGGCGCAGCGTGGGGAGGGTAAGGGATTTAGGAAGGTGACCGAAGGCGCGGTTGATGCGCAAGGTCCCGTGGACCCAGTCTGCCGTTGACGTTAGCAGATCAGTTTCCGTCTTGGGAGTTTGAGCGGTCCGTTCGCTCCATTCGCTTTCAATGGAAGCGTAGAACAGAGAGGTTCCGCTCATAAAGGAGCATTCAGCGGCACATCCTTCCATCGTACGCTTTGGTTACAGCCTCTCAGACAGTGTTATTGTGAGTGGTGACTATATAGCGGGGTCTGGAATTTGACAGGTCGCGAGAAGAGAAAAAGTTGCAGATCCTCAGCCTGGGGTAAATGGAAGCGTGTGTTCCATGAGACTATTGAGGCATGAAATTACAGCCTGCCAAACATTAAACACAGAACCAAAGCTAATAAACCTCAGGCCAAATAACTCCCAATATCTGCTCTACGCATCAAAGAGCAAGATCATTTTTTTTTGCTTAACGCTAAAAGCGATTCCTTTTGTAATAAAATATGCCGGGATTGAGTATGTATGTGAGTGTGTGTGTGTGTGTGTTGGGGGTGGGGAGTGGGGAAGGTGGTGGAGAGCAAGGGAGGGCTAGGTGGGAGGTGAAGAAAGTATATTTGCATTCACAAGCGATGTTCATTGTGAAATCGACCCAAATTGTGAGCGAAGTGTTTCAGAGGGACAGTCAGATTGGAATTACAGACAGCCTGAGAGTGACAGCCGACTCAAGGCATGTGTAACTCGGTAACTATCTCAGAAAATAGAGCGTCCCGTCTATCAGGGCTCTACCCAGACAGCTTCCCCGCAGGGTGCTGTAAGTATCTCTACATCTAAAAAGGATCCCTTAATGCTGTCAGTTCAGGTGGACTTGTCTAGTTCTGTTTTGAAACCCCCTTTGGTGCATATCTGTGGTTCCCCCCATGCACACGCCCACCGCCTGTTACCACAAGACGCACTCCTTCGCCTGTCTCTTCTCCTTTGTTCTTACTTCGATGATTAAGTGGGCTCGAAAAGCTCCGTTAAACTCAGTGCCAAGGCCTGTAAACTATATCAAACGATACAGTCATAAAAACAAAAGGCAGAATACCACAGGCACTGCCGGAAATCTGAACTGAAAACTGGAGGCCCTGGGAGCACTCAGCAAGTAGGTCAGGCAGCATCTATGGAGAGACTCAACTGAGTTAACGTTTGAGTTCATCTTCGACAGAACATTTATCTAGTTATAAATCCTGCAGCTCAGTGGTTAGAGCACTTGGCTGGCAAGCGAGAGACCTGGGTTTGATTCCTGGCAGAGAGAAACCTTGGGCAAGTTTCCTTACTCCACATGCCTGACGATAATTCCTCGAGGGAAAAAAAAATTGGCCATTTCAATCCGCGACTGTTTGTGGGACGCTGCTGTGCGCATTTGGCTGCTAAATTGTTTTCGCCCACAAACACACACAGTCAGTTCGCAATGTAATTTGTGAAGCGTTTTGAGACGTATAAAAGAGGTAAAAAGCGCTGAATCAAAGGCAAGGATTCTTATTATTTATAATCTTCGACCGTTTTTTTTCCTCAGAGCTGTGTCACACTTCGCTTGACACCCTGCTGACCTCAACCAAAGTCTGAAACGAATGTTTAACCAGTTTTCCAAATGCTGTCTCCCCCATGGCACTGCGCAGTGTTCGAAGTCACCTCTTGCTCTTGTTAGATCCACCGACATTTTGTTTGCCCGCAGTCAGTTGCCAGCACTCTATCGAAACGGGCTTCGAAAGCCTCAACTCAAACGTTAAAGGAATACTATTTGAGCCAATCTCTGCCGGCCACTTCACAAGCGAAGTCTCTCTTGAATGTAATGTGCAATTCACCATCAGCGGTTGGGCCAAACGCTGAGAAGTTGCGTTACGTTGAGTCAAAACTTTACTGAAATTGCAGATTTAAGTCGGTCTGAGCACAACCCAAACCCCATAATTACAAACGAAGCCAAAACTCGATCCTACACATTAAACCACAAGAAATCACTTGCCTTTCATCAATTAGGCAAGCAAGAGGACCCGGGTTCGATTCCTGGGCGGGACGAAACGTTGGATAAGTTTCCTTGCTCCGCATGTCTCTTGGTTGCCTTGCAGTCCGTATGAACCCGGTTGTTAATCGATTGGCCGATTGCTTCCCGGAGGCTACAATCCCTCCCACCAAAAAAATTGGCCCCTCAATCCGTGACTGTTTGTGGGGCACTTCTGTGCGCGTCTAGTTGCTGCGTTCCGCACACAAAATACAATCAATCCACCACCATTACCGTATATTCTGTAATGTACTTCGAGATGTCTCCGTGACATGAGAAGGGATATAGCTCAGATCATAACCCGCATCTACCGCCAACTCATTTGGGATGCTGCAGTAATCCTGAAATGGGGGTGTGAAAGTGTAAGACTCGCCAGACTGTGACTTTGATACTGACGCTGCTTGCGTTCTGCATTTTCTTCAAAGAATCCTCTGTACAATACAAAACGCTCCTCACATTCCAACGCTGGACTCCACAGTCTTGCTGACAGATTCCAGTTTAGGTTACAAATTAATGATTAGTTTTAAATGGTGACATTCCTGGAAGAGTTTTTAATTGCTTTGGTAGTTGGGGTCGCGGGGGTGCTGGTGGAGAGGAGGGTGGAGGGTGGTGGTGGTGTAGGGGGGGGGGAGGGGAGGTGGGCGCGGGTGTCTGAGGAGAAGAGCTAAAAGGCTCCACACATAACTTGGCCCTTTCCTACACCTTTGCCTTTCTTCTGTCAAAGGAACCTTTAATTATGGCTGGTGAACGGAGGTAATTAAAGGGGGAGTGGCCATTTTCTGTTACCTTGGGTGCTTGTGGCTTTTTGCTACGGCTTTAAAACAAAGGCAGAGAATTCCGTCTGAGACACTTGTTTTTTCGAAAGGAAAAAAAGGACATCTTTCTCTTTTGCTTAACGGAACGGGTAGGTGGATAGGTGGTGGTGGTGGGGTGGAAAAAAACACTTTTAACCTTAAAAACTCAATGAGGCACAGGTGTGTAGGGCAGAGGTATGTGGGACCGTGTGGATCACTCTTAAAGGACCCAAGTGACATTCTTCTGTGTTGTAAATTTCACTGGTTCTAACCCCATGGACAAATATAGTATCGTAAAACCTTACCGCACAGAAGGAGGCCATTCACCCCATCGTTGAACCAGCCCATTCAGTCCCAATCCCACCCTCTTACCCCAAAGCCTTGTTATTTTTTTTCCTTTACAAGCACCTATCTAATTCCCTTTTGAACGTTATTATTGAATCTGCTTCCAAAACCCTTTCAGCAACGCATTCCAGACTCGGTAGTTAAAACAAAATCCTCCTTGTCTCCCCTCTGGTTCTTTTGCCGATTATCTGAAATCTGTGTCCTCTGGTTACTGACTCACCCGCCGGAGTAAAAAGGTTCTCCTTATTTATTCTATTACAACCCTTAATAGTTTTGAAAAACCTCTTATTAAATCTCTCACTGCACGAAGGAGAACAATCCCAGCCTTGCGCGTCTCTTTGCGTAGCCAAAGTCTGAGCGAATAGCGAATCTATTCTGATCTGACAAGCTCCGCAGGAAAGTGTGGTTTCTTTCAGGAAATAAGATTATGGGATATGGTACACCGGTAGTTTGCGTGATATGTTCGAGTGACAGGAAGGTGGAAGACGAACTGGATGGACTTTGGTCGTTTTTTGTCTAGCATTTCTTGCGTTCTTGCGTTATGCCACTATGTTCACTATTTTGAACCGTTGGTTCTGGTGAATCGGGATGTGACTGTGCTACACTTATTATGGGGTCTTTGCCCTCTCGGCTCTGCTAATGATGACCAGCCCAACGTCTAACCCTAGATGTCTGAAGCCAAACGTCTACAGAGCTCCTTGACTAGTACGGTAATATCTGGTGCACAGGTCATACCTGTGCATGTATAAGTCACATTGGTAGTTTGGGTTGTAGAGATCATGATGGTGTTCAAATTAACTGGTGCGTAAACCAATTCCTACTTTGGATTGAACGTTGGTATCCCACTCCCAGAGCTATTGTCTCAGCCTCTATCCAAAGGTTCCTCACCCCTTCCTTTCCCACCACCATGCAGACTATGAGTGTGAAATTTGCAGTCGTATCATATCTATGGGTGGGTGGGGGAGGTGTGGAGAGTGAGGTTGGAGGGGACCCAAGAACAGAAAGCACACAGTTGTGTTTGCTCAGGCAATGGGTTTCAATCCAGGACAAGGCTTTGATAGCTTCCTGATGTTGTGGACTATTAACGAGACAACCCAGGAAATTAGGGGGTGAATTCTGCCGTCTCTATCGGGGCCACTGCTGGTTTGCACTGTCAGTGAAATCATTGATACTTTAATGGCTGTTGCTGCCAAAAGGCATGTTCTATAAATACTTAGCTATGAAATCTTATCGGAGGCCTATGGGATTGTGAGGAAGGCGAGAAAACCTTTGACCTTTCCTGAAAAGGTTGTTGCGTGACACGCGATTGATTTGGCGGCAGAGGTTTTTCTGTTCCGCTATGTGTTTCGGCGTTTTGAAACAAACAAGGAACTCGTCTCAATTTCTTGGCCTTAAAAAGGGAGAGACTGAGGGAGACTGGTGATGTGGCACGATGAACATTTTGAAGCACTTTTGGCTAGATTTGTTGGGTTGGTTTGGAGGAAGATGGCCCTTAAGCCTATCTGATCTCATTGCTCTGTTATACCCTCCCCACTGTTCCCTCAGCACAGCATCAAGATGCTTCATAAATGAGTCCCAAAGTCCCTGGCTCAACCACCCTTTCTGGCAAACCTGGTGGGACACTGCTGTGCGCAATTGGCTGCCGCGTTTCGCCCGCAAAACATGCAGTCACTTCACTTTACAGTATATTCTGTGAAGCACTTTCAGATGTCTTGAAGACGTGATCAGGCAATATACCAAATGCGAAGATAATTATTATTATTATTATTACCATAATAACCTTGTTGCAGTCGCTAATTCCCCTCTTTTTGTCTCTCTTCCCACACGACAAAGTGGAGTTTTCTACGAAAATAGTCTCTAAGAAGCAATAATTTGTACAGTAAATTATTCTTTTTTTTCCTATGTGTACGAATGTCAATATTTACAGTCCTAAATTATGAAGAATACTGTAGTTTATTAAATCTGTGTTTTATTAAATTTGCATGTCTTAAAATCTATTTCGAGTCCCGGTGAAGCTCTGTTTGCTAGTGCGCGTGTGCGTGACATAAACTGGGCTCACATGATGAGCTGTTTCACTACATGAGCTGTTTCACTACATCTGCTGATTCGATCATTTACTCTTTATTTGATGCCTCTTGCCCAACTCTGGCATAACCAGGTGTTACCCTGGCTTAGTCAGTAGCTCTCTCGCCTCTGAAATGAATCGACTTTAAACTTGAGCGCAGTCTGCAGTGGAGTCCTGTAGCTCAGAGTGCTGGCCTAATTTCGATTCCCAGCAGGGCGAAATGTTGCGCAAGTTTCCTTACACCACACTCCTCTGTTTACCCAGCAATAAATAGGAACCCGGTCGTCAGTCGTATGGTGGATCGCTTTTCCGAGGGTGATAATCCCGTCAAATTATATTTAGAAAATATAATGAATTGGTCACTCAATCCACGTGTGTTTGTGGGGCACCACTGTGCGCAATTGGCTGCTGCGTTTCTCCCACAAAATATATTACTAATAACAATAATCCCCCCCAAAAAAACTATAATAAATTGTTCATTTCAATCCACGACACTGATCTGTGGGACACTGCTGTGCACAATTGGCTGCTGCGTTTCGTCCACAAATATACAATCAATTCACTTGATAGTATATTCTGTGAAGTCTATAGAGACGTCTCGGAGACGCGATAAATCGCTACAGCAAATGCGTGGATTATTCTTATTATTAATATAAATATTAAAGGGAAAGCTGGCCGGGTGAGTCCCTGGTTAAACAAAGCCAGGAAGCACGCAGCAGCGCCACGTCAGAACACTTGGCTAGTGACTGTGTTTGTGACAAGAACCATTTGAAGTGATTTTTTTTTCAGAGAATCCAGTCATACTTCAAGCAGCGCTGCTCAGCTCAGCGGACGGATGGCATCGAACGATCTAACGGGCTGGGGGGGGGGGGGGGGGGGGCAATATAAAAGGGTCCATTCAGCCGAGCAGACAAGTGTGCGGAGCCGCACAGTGAAGCCTTGGTTTATAGGGGATTACTTTGTTTTTCGGGGAAGTTCGACAATGCAGCCAAGTTCCAGTTGGGAACAAACGGAGCGTTCTCTCAAGTGAAATTTCTGGTAGGGCAGATATTTTCTCCGTGACCATTGTTAGCTGACGGAGCTGACACAAAGCGTGCTCAGATGATGGAGGAATAGAAATGCGTTTTTTTTTCTCTCAAACTCGCACGCACACACACACACACACTCACTCACTCCCACAGCCCCGGTTCACTCCGCGCCCCCCCCGCCCCCCTCCCCCATCCCCACCTCTCTTCCCCCCACTCCCCCCAACTCCCAGGCGGTTGCAGCTCCACGCCCACCGCTCAATTAACACACGGCATCTGTCTGATGGATTGAGTGATTGCAGGGTGTCACAGTTCCATCATTGTTGCTGGTGGTGCGAATTTCACCTGTCATCTCGCCTCTCCTCTCCTCGCCTCGCCTGTTAATTCCGCTTTGGAAGAAAGGCTGGGACATTAGACTGGATTTGGTTAGTTCATCGTCCAGGAATTTCCGCCAAATGTTTCCCTAATGAGTCAGGGGAATATCTATCCAAAAGCATTGAAATGTCGCAGGAAGATCCTGGATCTGGGGTCCTGTATAGCTCAGTTGTTAAAGAGCGCTCGCCTCGCAGGCGAGAGACCTCTGTGGGTTCGATTCCAGGCAGGTCAGGGCGAAACCTTGGGGCAACTTTCCTTACTCCACGCGCCTAATAATAATCCCTCAACAAAAAAAATAATAATAACATTGGTCATTTCAATCCACGACTGTTTGTGGTGACGCTGATGTGTGCGCAATTGGCTGCCGTGTTTCACCCACGAATACACAGGCAATTCACTTTACAGTATATTCTGTGAAGCGCTTTGAAAACATCAAGTCAACATCTAGAAAACATGATAAGGCGCTATATCAAATGCAAGGATTATTATTATCTATTTAGCGCCATATGTTGACTAGATCGTCTTCTACTTGTAGACCATTTAGGACGCAGTATCCAAATCCCTGCCTCGCAGATAGAGCGACGAATCTAGGCTCGTGTTTTGAAGGGGAGTTTCTCCTCATTTCCTGGCCAACAACACCGCCGCCACCACCCTCCCCCACCCTCCCCCACTCTCCCCCCACCCACACTCCAACCGCCCCACCCCCACCAAACCGCCAGTAAAATCGTGGCCGTTTGTGGGACGTGATGTGCGAACTGGCTGCTGCGTTCACCCTCCAAATATTCAGTCACTACACTTCAACGCAGAGGGCCAACCTTTACTGTCGGACGGCAAAATATATATTCTTGATGGCACATTTTGTGACTCATAATGGTGACAGTAATAATCCTTGCATTTGATGTAGCATCTTATCACAGCTTCAAGATGCCTCAAAGCCCCTCACAGGATATAATGTATATGCACATACATATTATATTATATATATTAATATATATAATATAAAGCAAATGGAATTAAGAAAAAACTGGAAATAAATAGATAGAACACGGACTTATGTACACCCACAAATATACAGTTAATTCACTTTACAATGTATCCTGTGAAGTGCTTTGAGACGTCTAGAAGACGTGAAAAGCGCTATATCAAATGTGGGGTATTTTTATTATTATTATTAATATCTAGACTCTTTCAAATGTTCTGTGTGTGGGGGGGTGGGGGGGGTGAGAGGGAGAGGGTCTTGACAGCCAGTAGGCCATCCCTGTCTCATGGGCCATGGGTTAGTCACCACTGTTTTACCGTGCACGCAGTGAAGTGCTTTGAGACGTCCTGGCGTGAAACGCTCTGGATCGATTGCAAACATTTTATTCCTCCGTCGGAGGCGGTGAATTATTGATTGGTCGGGTTGCCGCAAAATTCGTTTCGTTTGCATTTTTGCTGTCAGTCGGACCTCGAAACGCGACCAGGGCTGTTCGATTCGGATAATGACATTGTTGTGAGAAGAACACGGGCTCCAAACGAACAAGCCCCAGGCAAAGAGAGGAGTGATTAAAAAATTGCATTTGTTTTCTCTCGGAGAGAGTGTCTAGACGAGGGAGTCTCAGCGGGGCAAAACCTTATCCGCACACGCCCTCTGTTTACCCAGCGGTAACGGGCACCCAGTTGTTAGTCGATTGGCAGATTGCTCTCCCGAGGGGTAATAATTGCTTCCAAAATAATAATAATAATAAACGGGCCACTCAATCCATGGCTGTTTGTGGGGAAACTGCTGTGCACCAATGGGCTGCCGCGCTTCGCCCACAAAACGTACAGTCACTCCACGTCACAGGACATTTTTGAGACGCTTCGCGGATGCGAAAAAGCGCCATATCGAACGTGAGCATTATTATCATGAGGTCTACACGCATACAGTATATCCCGTGAAGCGCTTTGAGACATCTCACGAAGATGTGAAATTGTTATTAGTGGTATTGTCATCGTAATAATTATTAAAAGGTTATTATTCTTATAAAAAGAGTAAAAGCATCTATGAGCAATCGGTCAGGGGCCACTCGATCCCTGACTGTTTGTGGGAAACTGTTAATTCCACCTGGCTGGAAGAAATCAATGTTGGCTAATGGGGACATCACTGGAGCGTCTCTGGAGAGGGGTTCGGGAATTATCTGCACAGCAACAATGAGCTGTGAGCAACAATTAGACAAACCGAGGGCTCTCGATTCCTTGAATGAGTTCTATCGGAACGGGCCCCATAGACGTGTAGAAGATTTCCGATGGGATTGAACTCAGAACAATACTTTCGGGGCGCTGAGACAGCAGCAACACAACAACCATTTGCACTTATAATAATAATAATAATAATAATCCTTGCATTTGATATAGCGCTTTCACGTCTCCTAGACGTCTCAAAGCGCTTCACAGAATATACTGTAAAGTGAATTGACTGTACATTTGTGGGTGAAACGCGGCAGCCAATTGCGCACAGTATCCCACCAACGATCGTGGATTGAAATGACCAATTTATCATTGTTTCTTTTCGAGGGATTATTATCAGGCGAGTGGAGTAAGGAAACTTGCCCAAGGTTTTGCCCTGGCCTGGAAACGAACCCAGGTCTCTCGCACGCGAGGCGAGTGCTCTGGTACTGAGCTACAGAATTCCATTATGCATTGCAAGTGGAAGCGAGCGAGCGAGCGAGCAAGCGATGAACCTTTCAAGGGGGTGTCTGAACCACTCAGACTCCAGCGCTGAATGGCCAGGTTAGGTTAGTGCTACAATGGCTTTCCCTTTACGGTGCAATATAACCCCCAGCTCTCATTTACATTCCAGACTCTCGCTTCCTTGTCTAAGACTGTTACATGAGCTGCCTGTGCTTTGCGGGGTGTCAGAGCGGGTGGTAATACTTCGCTGATGTTTCAACGAGCATATCGCCAATGTGTGTGTGCGCGCGTGCGTGCATATCGTGGTTGTGTGTTTGTACGTACGTGAGTTAACCACAGTGAGATTTATGCCCTTCGATTCCTAACCCAAGCATCAAACCTGAATTGTCTTTTCAAGGAGAGAGGGCACTCTCCCAGGACGCAAAGAGCAGTTAAAAAAAAGGACAGTGTCCTTCTAAATCTCTCACGAAATCCCCAGGCGTTGACTAAGCCTTATATAATATCACTCTGTGTTGTATGTGGGACTCTGCAGTCTCCAAATTGGCCCCTGCATTCTGTGAAGTGTTTGAAGCCGTCTCGAAGACGTGATAAGGTGCTACATCACCCGCAAGATTATTATGTTATTACTTTACAATAAAATTTAAATAATCCTTGTGTTTGATATAGCGCTTTTCACATTTTCTAGATGTCTCCACAGAGTGTACATTAAAGTGGATCGACTGTATATGGTGTGTGGGCGAAACGCAACAGTCAATTGAACGTAAGAACATATAAATTAGGAGCAGGAGTAGGTCATTCAGCCCCTCGAGCCTGCCTCGCCATTCAATAAGATCATGGCTGATCTTCTAATCTAACTCCACCTACCCACGTTATCCCCATATCGCTTAATCCCTTTATCCATCAGAAATCTGTCAATTGTATACAGTAGTGTCCCACAAACAGTCGTGTGTTGAAGCGACCAATTTTATTATGTTTGTTTCTTGAGTGTGGAGTAAGGAAACGTACCCAAAGTTTCTCCCTGACCTGCCGGGAATCGAACCCACGAACTCTCGCTTGCAAAGCGAGTGCTCTAACCACTGAGCTGCTGGACTTCCTGCAGGACACATCAGATGAGTGGAGTCTCTTTGACACCCTAGACTGCCGGTCCCAATCCCAATTGCTCTCCCTGCGGCAGCTGGAACCTCTCTCTAAGCCGCGTTTCCTTTTCCGCATCACGGGTGGAAAGAGCGTCGCGAGAAAATAAACACACGGACAAATTAACATCTGTAAACGCCAAGCGCCGTCCTGCTGAACTGACATTTCAGCGCAACGTTGACCGCCTACAAGGGATGAACCGAATCAAGTGGCCCTTGAGGAATGGTGCTTCACTGTCCCATCTCGCAGCGTTGGCTGCCTCACGAAGCGACACAGGGTGGGTGGGTGGGTGAGTGGGAGCGAGCGAGCTTGGCACACACTCCCTGGATTGTGACGGATGGAAGGGTTTCTGGCACCCGCAGGCCGTTGTTGGTGCCAGGAAAGGAACAGACGGAGCCTCTAGATCATTTCGCAAAAGCACAAGCCTTCGGCGAGTGTCTCCCACACGCCACTGTCCATCATTTCCCACAAGGAACGATTTGTCATTCGAAAGAAAACTGGAGGATTTAAAAAAAAATTTCAAACAGAGTTCACAATGGGGGTTCCTGTAGCTCAGCGGTTAGAGCGCTTGCCACGCAGGCGAGAAGACCCGGGTTCAATTCCCGGGCAGTGGGAAACCTCAAACAGGTTTTGCTTACCCCACACTCTGCTCTGTTCACCTAGCAGTAATTAGGAACCCGCTTGTTAGTTGATTGGCTTTCACGGGGGGGGGGGGGGAGGGAGGAGTGGGGGTGGGGGGGGGTAATAAACCCTTCGAAAAAGAGAAGATAAAACTTCTCTTTTGCTCGCTCAACCCGCGACAGTTTGCGGGACACTGTCGCACGCAATTGGCTGCCGCGTTTCATCCAAGAAGATCCGCAGTCCCGATGCACTCCACGGCATATCCCGTGAAGCCTCTTGAGACGTTTCGGCGTCGCATCGTCGGGAGGCGATGTCCTCCGGACGAGACGTCACCCTCGGGGGTCCCGACCGCTTGTTCCTGGCGGATGTTAAAGTTCCCGCGGCCTTGCCGGGACAGAGAGGAGGGAGTTTCCTCTCTCCGTGTCCTAGTAATCAGCAATCCTTTGCGGTGACCTACCGACATGAAAGGCGCCGGATTCAATGCCAGGATTATTATGATTGTAAACGGATCCGCCCAGGTTGCCATTGGAGGGTTTTGCATGGACAGTTTCTATAAAAATATATATATATATATACATCATAATCACCCATTGCTCAATCTATTTGTGCTGCTAATTGCAAGGGCGGGTTCTGCGGAATTCAACTTGCTTTCTGCCACCCTCAGTGGAAATTCGCTCAAAACCAGGTGAGGCATGCCTGCACAGCGATGGCTGTTTCTAAGCCAGCTCCCTCCCTTCCTCCCTCCCTCCCTCCCTCCCTCCCTCCCCTCCCTCCCTCCCCTCCACCACCCCGCTGTGTGCAGATGCAGTTGTTTCGAAGCCACACATCTGGGCCGACGGACGAGCCAGTAACACTCGGCCCACCGTATGTTAGTCAGTGGGATATATACACATTCTCTCTCTCTCTCTCTCTCTCTCGCTGGGAGGGGTGAGGCATCCTACTTTACCTAATTCCAGAATGTATTAGGCGCAGGTTGGCAAGAGCCGAGGCTTGTGGGGAGCCCAGAGTGTTGTGTCGGAGTCACTGGGGTGGAGTCACTGATGGAGTCTAACAACAACAACAACAACAGCAAAATTACACTTGTATCGCCCCTTTCACGGCAGGAGGACGTCCCGAGGCACTGGATAGTCACTGCTTCAGACACGAGCTGAGGACGGGTGGAGGGGGGGGAGGGAAGGGGATTAGGAGTTGCCGATGGGTCCATCGAAGAGGAGGGTCTTCAGGCGAGACTTGAAGGAGGCCAAGGAGTGGGAGGCGAGGCGGAGGGACTGCGGGATGGAGTACCAGAGGTCGGGGGTAGAGTGGCTGAAGGCTCGCCCGCCAATGTGGGGCGGGGGACATGGAGCAGGCCGGAGCCTGCTGAACGGAGAGGGCGGGTAGGTTGGTAAGGGGATAGGTGTTCACGGATGTAGGGTGGGGAGAGGTTGTGAAGGGCTTTAAATGTGAGGACCAGCTAAAAATGCAGAGTTTATCATTGATATCACAAGCTTTCCTGCTGTTTATCCATCCAGAACCACCCTAACTGTTAGGGCCTCACCTGAGTGGGAAAATTGCAAGCCCCCAATGTCTGAATGACAACAACAGCTTGCATTCACACTGCACCCTTCAACACTTATTATGAAATTAAAGGCCCATGGCGTAAAAGGGACAGTGGCAGCGTGGATCCACAACTGGCTGCGAGACAGAAAGCAGAGAGTTGTAGTGAGCGGCTGTTTTTCAGATTGGAGGGAAGTGAGCAGTGGTGTGCCACAGGGATCAGTTTTGGGACCATTGCTGTTTGTAATCTACATCAATGATCTGGACTTGGGTGTACGGAGTACAGTTTCCAAGTTTGCAGATGACACTAAGTTAGGGAGAATAGTAAACAGTGAGGAGGATAGTAGCCATCTGCAAGAGGATATAGACAAATTGGTAAAGTGGGCAGACACATGGCAGATGAAGTTTAATGCAGAGAAGTGTGAGGTGATGCATTTTGGGAGAAGAAATGAAGGGAGGCAATATAGGCTAGATAGTACAATTTTAAATGGTGTGAAGGAACAGAGAGACCTGGGGATTTGTGTTAGTGACTCGTTGAAGGTGGCAGGACAGGTAGACAAGGCTGTTAAGAAGGCATATGGGATACTAGGCTTTATAAATAGGGGTATAGAGTACAAAAGTCAGGAAGTGCTGACTAACCTCTATAGGACTTTGGTGAGGCCTCAGCTGGAATACTGTGTTCAATTCTGGTCACCACACTACAGAAAGGATGTGAAGGCATTGGAAAGGGTACAACAAAGATTTACTAGGATGGTGCCAGGATTGAGGGACTTCAGCTATGAGGAGAGGCTAGATAGGCTAGGGTTATTCTCTCTGGAGCAGAGAAGATTGAGGGGAGACCTAATAGAGGTTTATAAGATCATGAGGGGTTTCGACAGGGCAAATAGAGAAAAACTATTTCCACTCGTGGGTGAATCTGTGACTCGTGGTCACAGATTTAAAATAGTTTCAAGGCGCAGTAGAGGGGAGCTGAGGAGAAATTTTTTCACTCAGCGAGTTGTTCGGATCTGGAATGCATTGCCTGAAAAGGTGGTGGAGGCTGATTCGATAACAACTTTTAAAAGGGAATTAGATCTTTATTTAGGGAGAACGGGTCTATTAGGCTATGGGGAGCGGGCAGGGCAGTGGGATTGAATCGCTCTTTTCAAAGAGCCGGCACAGACTAGATGGGCCGAATGGCCTCCTTTTGTGCCGTAAAATTCTATGATTCTATGATTCTATGAAGGCGTCTTAGAGCGTTTAACAGTGGCGGAGGCTGACACGAACCGGGGGGACGGAGGATGTGGCCGTAAGCAAGGTCAAAAGAGGAAGGTCTTTCATCGTGATCTAATAGAGGGGGAAGGAGTGGGCAAGATGAAGGCATTGGGTGAGCGAGTTCCAATTCCCCGGGGTGTAGTGGCTGAAAGAGTGGCCGTCGATGGTGGATCGGAGGGGACGAGGGCCAAGCAGGAGGCCAGAGCCAGCCAAGCGGAGGCAGCGGGTGGTGGAGTGTGAAGAAAGCGGGTCAGAAAAGTAGGGAGGTGCACCTCAAGACAATCAACGTCAGAGTCTCAGTCCACCTTTAATTTCCAAAGCATCATGTGGAGCTCCTGTAGCTCAGTGGTTAGAGCACTCACCCTCCAGAGCATGAAACCTGTGTTCGAATCCAGGCAGGTCAGGGCGAAACCTTGGGGCAAGTTTCCTTACTCCACACACCTGATAATAATCCCTCCAAAAAACGCACAATAATAAAATCGCTCATTTCAATCCACGGCTGTTTGTGGGGGACGCTGCCGTGCGCAAAATGGCTGCCGCGTTTCGCCCACAAATACACAGTCAATTCACTTTGCAGCCTATTCTGCGAAGCGCTTTGAGATGTTGATAAGATGTGAAAAGCGCTACATCAAATGCAAGGATTATTATTATTTTATTATCTATCGTTGCATGACAACAACAGCAACAAGTTGCATTTCTGTAGCGCTCTTCACACAGAGCGCTGTAGCGTCCTCGAGTGCTCGAGTGCAGGCCTGTGTGCCAAGTCATGTAGAAGGTGAATCTCGGGCGGTAATAAGGTTGCGGACTGCTAACCGTGCAGCTTCGATGTCATTGCGAATGACACAGCTCAGTTGAATGGTGAGTACACCTGAATAGCTTCATTAATCTCTAGGCAACGGTGGCCTTTATCTTCGCAGGACAGTGGCCTGGAATCCATCTATTCCCAGTTGTTCCCTGTTGGCCGTTATGATGCAGGTGATAGCGTTCATTGAGTGATCCGCGCTTTGACCTGCCTGGATTCGTACACAGTTCTCACGCTTGCAAGGCGAGTGCTCTAACCACTGAGCTGGAGGAGCTCTACTGTAAAGAGGGAGTGGGAGTGAGTGTGAGTGGGAAGCTGAACCGGAGGGGCATAGGAGATGTGTCATTTCACACCCTTTTCTCTACCCCACTCCTCTCCACCTTCCTTTCCGCTCCCCACCCCTCCACCCACCTCCCTTCTGTGTAATCATGTAATCATTGCCTCTCTCAATGAAACATGGAAGCAATAATGTTAATCACGCTGGACTTGGACACAGATCTGGAATGGATGGTGCTTCGGGCAATGAGGGATGGAGCTTTGAAGGTTAAAGGGACAGAGACCGAACAGTAAACCTGATGAACAGCCTCCCGAGGGAGACGGTCGAAGCAGGAAATGTTGACTTCCTCAAACACAGATTAGATAGTTTCCTTTTCGGAATCAACATTATGGGATATAGTGCGTAGCTAGCTCGGGACATATATACAGAACATGGCAAGGAAAGTTGGAAGGCAAACTAAATGGATCTTAGTCTTTCTATTCTTTGATACCAAGGTTACAGTGGATCAAGCAAAGCTTCTCCTGTTCTTACAATAATAATAATACAATAATAATAATCCTCGCATTTGATATAGCGGTTTTCACGTCCTCCAGACATCTCAAAGCGCTTCACAGAATATACTGTAAAGTGAATTGACTGTGGGCGAATCGCCGCAGCCAATTGCGCACAAACAAACAAACAAAACTTACATTTATATAGCGCCTTTCATGTTGAGAGGACGTCCCAGGACGCTGTACAGTTAGGCAGGGACAAGAGCAGTGGGGCAGAGGTCGGGCCAGGATGAAGAAGAGTAGGCAGCCAAATTGCACAGCAGTGTCCTACAAACAATCATGGAAGTGGGATTAGGGGAAAAAGGGGGGAAAGATGGCAAGGGGAGGAGTTGGGGTAGGGGGAAGGAGAGCAGGAAAGCCGACTGTATATTTGTGGGCGAATCGCGTCAGCCAAATTGCGCACAGCAGTGTCCCCACAAACAGCCGTGGATTGAAATGACCCATTTTATTATTGTGTTTTTTGGGGGACGGATTATTATTTGGTATGTGTGTAAGGAAACTTGCACAAGGTTCCACCTTTATCTGCCTGGATTCGAACACAGGTCTCACGCTGGTAAAGGACAGCGATCTAACCACTGAGTTACTGGAGCTCCACAATGTTCTTGTGGAGAAACATGTTCATCCCCTCACACGCGAATAGTGAGGTCTTAAAGAGCGTCAGCCTGGCTCATCTGATAGCAGTCTCACCTCTGAGTTAGAAGCGCAATGCAGTGCAAACGGAGTGACTGTACTTTACAGTATATCTTATGTGTTGCTTTGAGACAACCGGATTTCCTGATAAGGCACTATTTCAAATGCATGGTTTATTAGTATTTATTATTATTACAATAACACTCCTCGCATTCGAATCTAGTGCCTTATTGCGTGTTTGGGACGTCTCAAAGTGCTTCACAGAATAACAACAACAGCAAAATTACCCTTGTACAGCGCCTTTCACGTCAGGAGGACGTCCCAAGGCCCTGGACGGTCATTGTTTCAGACCAGAGTCGGGGACGGGGAGGGTGGAGGTGAAAGAGGGGGATTTGGAGCGACGGGATGGGGCTATCGTAGAGGAGGGTCTTGAGACGGGACTCAAAAGATGCCAGGGATGGGGGGGGTGGGGGGGGGAGGCGAGGTGGAGGGACTGCGGGATGGAGTTCCAGAGGTTGAGGCAGAGCTAAAGGCTCGCCAGCCACTGAATTGCCCGTGTATTTTGTGGTGAGAAACACGACAGCCAATTGCGCGCAGCGGAGGGCCACAAACTCTCGTGGGTTGAGTGACCAAATTTTGATCATTACTTGTCTCTGAAGGGATTATTATGCCAAACTGCTAACACGCAGGTTCCTACCTACTGCCAGGTAAACAGTGGCAGGGTTAGTCATTCACGTGTTCATTAGATTTTGAACGAGGCAGGAGGCGAAGGAAACAAACTGAGTTGATTGTCCAACGGGTCAGAGAACCAGCAACCACCCCCTCCAACTCACCCAACCCCCCCATAATCCAAGGCAAGGAGTTTGTGTCAAATCTTGTCCGAGGTGGCGTTCGATGGATCAGTGTCTATTCCACCTCCCGCACCCCCCACCCCCCCCCCCCACCCCACCACCACCCTTTCCCGCAAAAGCCCCCTCTCACAGGCTGAGCAGAAGCGGAGGGGGGATCTGATTCCTGCTTTGTGTCACAGGCTGATACCTATACCTGCATTAATTAAAAGAAAAAAAAACCTCTTGAAGTGCGGGAGGAAAATGCTCTGCCTTTCTGACTGTCAAACCTGTTTGTTGCGCTGAACTGTTATTATCCACGGTAACATGAGCAGTGGGTCTGTAATCATGGATACCTGTAATTTCAGCTACTATTGGACCTTTGTCCTCTCCGCTGCTGCACAGCTGGTAAATAATCTCACCCGGGGGACCGTCCTTGATAAATCACTCTCTGTCCTAACTAGAAGACCCCAGGAAAAATAAAACGGGCTCGACCTCCTGCTTTTCTCTGTGTGTGTGTGTACGTACATGCAGCTCTTCCCGTCAAGCGATAAAAGAACCGGTTTCTGCCTTCAGTGGCGTGACTGTCACATCCAATAAAATGGGAGCTCGCGAGTTACAGGAGACTCGACGGGGGGGGTTTCACGGAGGTTTGAATGCACAACATATCGCCTCCACGTCCCACCCACCCCCACCTCCATTGCTCCCCCTCCTTTCCCTTCGTGGCGCCAAACGGATTTTAATTTCAATCCCGCACCAGCAGAAATTGTACATCTCGGTAACAATGATTATCCTTGCGTTCGATATCGCGCCTTTTTGAGGCTTCTCAAAGCGTGTGACAGAACGTACCGTAAAGCGTAGTGACTGTGTATGTTGTGGGTGAACGTGACAGCCGATTGCGCACAGTTTGCGGATTGAATGACCGCATTTGTTTTTGAAGGGATTATTACCTCCAGAAAGTGATCCGCCAATCGACTAACAACTGGGTCCCAACTTGCTGCTAGGTAAACAGAGACGTGTGGAGTAAGGGAATGAAACTTGCCTAAGGCTTTCACCTTGGTCGGGGATCAAATTCAGGTCCTCTCGCTTGCGAGGCGAGTGCCCTAACCACAACGTTTATGCACGACTCCCATCAAAACATCAAAACGCTTCACATTTGGCCCCCATTCTCTTGGTTTTGTGGTGGGGTGTTTTGCATGCAATGCGGGTGAAATTACTTCCGTCATAAATGTGTTGCGCAGATGAGAGGTGTTTGGATTTTGTAACCAAAAATCTACCCGTCTTAAGACAACAACAACAACAACTTAAACTTATAAAGCGCCTTTCACGTCGGGAGGACGTCCCAAGGCGCTGCACAGGAGGCGTGTGACCCGAGCTGGGAGGGGAGTGTTCGGGAAGGGGTGAAACACGTAGAGGAGGTCGAAAAATTCGGGGTGGAACGAAAGGCACGGTCGAAGAGGAAAGTCTTCAAACCGGCCTTGAAAGAGGAAAGGGAAGAAACAAGACGGAGGGATTGGGGGATGGCATTCCATGGGGTGGGAGCGGAAAAGCTGAAAGCCAGGCCTCCAATGGTGGGGTGGTTCGGGCGGGGGGCTTGGAGCAGGCCAAGACCTGCTGAACGGAGGGACCGGGTGGGCGTGTAGGGGGAGAGTAAGTCGGTTACTTATTTTAAGACGAAAGGTTACCTCAGCTCGCAACCATTCCATTCTGTGTTCTGACAGAATTTGATAGAGTCACTCTCCCTCTCTTTCTCTCTCTCTCTCCATGTCTCTCTCTGTGTCTCTCCCAATTCACCCAAGAATACTCAAGATCGTAACCTCGAGGGCTCACCCCCCTTGCACGGACGGTAGCAATGTTTCCATTGAAAATTGATCGACCAGCAAAATCACTCACTCGCTCTTTTCACTGGCATTGGACCTTGAGAACATCAAGCTTGTTGGCCACGTTACAACCTGCCTATCCTGTAATAATAATATTAACACCAATAATCCTTGCATTTGATATCGCGCCTCATCACATCGATGAGACGTTCTCAAAGCGCTTCACTGAACATACCGTAAAGTCAATGGTCTACATTGCGTGCAACCCAATTACGCACAGCTGGGTCCCACAAACAGCCGTGAAGAGAGAGGCCAAATTATTATCGTTATTTATATTTCGGAGAGGAATTATTAGTAATTACCCCCGGAAAGCGATCCGACATCGACCTAACAACCGGGTCCCTGCTTACTGCTTGGTAAACAGAGGAGTGCAGAGTCGGGAAACTTGCCTAGGGTTTCGCCCTACCTATAAAGCTGTCTATAATGTTTGCAACTCCCCCCCTTAGAGGAGGCATGGGGTGGAGGCTGGCGAGGTTACATCTCGCCCGCAAAATATACAGTCGATACACTTTACAGCATATTCTGCGAAGCACTTTGAGACGTCTCGAAGACGTGATCAGGCGCTGTCTCAAATTCAACGATTATTATTATTTTTTATTTATTACATCGAAGACCCGCTGATGTGAGCGAAGGTAAGAGAAGGGTTAATATGCACCTGGCTTTGCTATTCTTTGACTTGAGAATGCTTGAGGCTGACACGGAGCTTAAATCTGTTTTACAACCTTCCCCCCCAACACCCCCCCCCCCCCAACCACCACCACCACCACCACCACTAACCCACCCCCAAAATCGAAAAAATAAATTAACGTTATTGATCTTGCAAAGCTCCAAAATTCCCCACTGCCTACGTGTGAACAAGCAAACCTTTGAAGACACTAATTGCCCCCAATCCGCAGTCCCCAGCCAGAATGATCAAAAAAAACCTTGCATTTGATATAGTGCTTTGTCACTTCATCAAAACGTCTCCAAGCGATTTACTGTGAAGTGCAGTTAATGTGTAGGCAGCCTTTCTTGCTCATAGCAATGTCCCACAGGCAGCTGTGAAGTGGAAGAACATTTTTTATTTGGGGGAATTTTCAACCAGGAGCCTGGGAGAAACTCCCTTGTCTATGTTTTTTGCTCCTAAATAGCGCTGTGGGCTCTATAGCGGACAATTGCACAGACAGACTGACAGATAGACAGACTGACGGACTGACCTACTGACGGACGGACAGACAGGCAGACAGGACCGCAGTTCAAATATCTCACCCAAAGAACCAAGCCTGAAATTTGGTCTCGTTTTAGCTTGTAGTTACTTGTATAACAATAAAAATAGGGCGGAATTGTGGAAGGCACTTGAATGAAACCCTAATTGTCAACATCTGACTTTCAAAATAAGACTGAATGTGAGCATTTATAATCCTAATAATCCTTGCGTTTTCACATCTTATCGACGTCTCAAAGCGCTTCACGGAACATACTGTAAAGTGAATTGACTGTTCAAATGTGGGCGAAACGCAGCAGCAAATTGAGTGCTCTAACCGCTGAGCTTCAGGAGCTCCTGATTTGTGGTGTCCTTCAGGTGAGGCTGTAAACCGAGGTTCCGTCTGGCTGTTTCAGGTGGACGTGAAAGATCCTGGGACGCGATTTAAAAAGAGAAGCAGAGTTTCTTATGGAGTCCTGGCCGATAATCCCCGAGATAACGTTGATCATTCAGTTCAGGTGAGTGCGGGACAATGCTGCGGGCAAAATTGGTGGCTGCTTTGTGCCACGAAAAATGCAGTCACTACACTTATCCTGTGAAACGCTTCGTGACGTTTCAACAATGGGATAATAGCAATTTCGCAATAGCAATTTCGCGTACAAATATACAGTCAAATTCACTTTACAGTATATTCTGTGAGGCGCTTTGAGACGTCTAGAAGGCATGAAAAGTGCTATAGCAAATGCAAGGGTTATTATTATTATTATCAAAGGCAAGAATTATTATTATATCCCTGTAGCCCCCACCCTTGCCAGTTTTGGTTGGCCTTGGGATGTCCTCCTGACTTGAAAGGCGCTATACCAAGTGTAATTTTGTTGTTGTTGCGTTGTACACATTTTCAGGAAGCTTCGAGAACGCGGACAATTTATGGTTTGATGCCACCACGTTGGTTCTTATCGTAAAACCCAATAATAAATTGGTCACTTCAATCCACGGCTGTTTGTGGGGACGCTGCTGTGCGCAATTGGCTGCCGCTTTTCGCCCACAAGTATACAGTTATTTCACTATACAGTATATTCTGTGAAGCACTTTGAGACGTCTAGAAGACGTGAAAAGCGCTATATCAAAATGCAAGGATTCTTATTGTTATCATAATAATGTTTGCATTTGATATTTAAGCACCTTACCACGTTGTTGAAACGTCTCAAAGCGCGTCACAGAATCTATTGCACGGTGGATTGTGCCTGTATATTTTGAGGGTGGGGGGTGGGGTGAAACACGACAGCCACTTGCGCACAGCAGTGTCTCACAAAACAATCGTGAACTGAGTGAGAAAATTATTTTGATTTGATTTTTGAAGGAATTATCACTCCCGGAAAAGCGATCCGCCGACTGACTAACTACCGGTTACTAACTGCTCGCCGCTAGGTAAACAGAGGCGCGTGGAATAAAAACTAAACTTGCCTAAGGTTTCCCGCTGACCAGAGATCGAACCCGAGCCTCCTCGCTCGCAAGGCGAGCACTCTAAGCAATATGCTACAGGTCTCCCAGGCTTGAAGGTTGGAACAAAAGAGGGACTAAGTTTTGCTTGCAACTGAAACACTGATAACTGGGGCTGTCGACAGCCCTCGCCAGATGCTCTGGCTGCTGTTGCCTTTCACTGTGCTTATTCTCTTTGCTTGTCAATTCAGTGTAAAACACTGGGAGCAGCAGATGGGATACACACTTTGCGATCGTTATCAGGCCATCAATTGTCATGTGTGCCTTCGTTTTCGTTACGAGCCATTTATTTACCCGAACGCAGAAGGCAAAGGAGGAGGCCGGGTGATACCGTGAGGCTTCGAGACGTCTCAACGATGCGATAAGGTGCTATATAGCAAACGCAAGGATTATTATTAGTGTTATTTGGGGGTGGGGGCTGTACGCTGAAAACTATGGGTGCTGGCTGCAGTTAATAGGGACAAACAACCAAAAGCCTGGAGGCATTTTGCCAACAATATCCCCCCCTCCCTCCAAATGCTTCAGAAAACATTCACAGTTACCAGGTTAGTTTTGCCAAAAGCCATATCTTCAATAAAAAGATGAATGAGCAGTATTTTTTCTGGGGGTGGAGGGGCATAGCTTTGAAGAAACTGCGCTCTCCCAGCTGATTGCAAACTCTGAACCGCCTCCGTACCTAAATTCACCCGGGAATTTCCTCGTCGTCAGCAGAAAGTGTTCTTCCCCCCCTACCCCCCACCCTCCTACCCACCCCCACCACCCTCCAGGGCTGAGCAGGTGGTGATTAAATAGACTGAGTAAACGTTCCTAACTCTTTCATGACCAAAGGGTCTGGGGAAAAAATCACTCCCGTTCGATGAAACGCGTCTCAAAGACGTGACAAGGTGCTACATCGAATACAAGGATTATTATTAATATAACTATTATTATCTCCTTAGCCAGTCACGCTATTTTATCTTAAAAATGGACTCCTGCAGTGTGTTTGTTAGATTATATCAAATGCGAGTGTTATTATTATGATTGTGATGATTTTTAGCAACGTGTAAGATTTCGTAGTGAAAATTTCCTCAATTCAGTTTTAATTCTCTCCCCGCTGCAGTTCTTAAACAGGAGCTGAAACAAACTCCCGGAACTTTAGGTGTTGTTTTGCCTTTTTGCGAGAGAAAGGATCTTTTTTTTTGCGTTCTGCACATCAACAGGTCCATGAGATGAATCAATCAAGGCTCCCTTTGTAACATGCAGTGAGTGCGTTATGTGGTAGGTGAACGCGGGAAGGAATTTACACACAGCTCACTGTACCACACACAGCCGTGAAGCCAATGATCAACTTCTTTTAAACGTCTGGGGAATTGTTGGCCAGGACGCCAGGAGAAAATCCTCTCTTCTCATTTCAAACGGAGCCGCGGGATGTTTAACAGGCAGACGGTGACTTGGATTAATGTCTCATCCGAAGGTTTGGTGCCTCAGTCAATGCAGCACGTCCCCCAGGCAATTTACTGGAACATCAGCCTAGATGGTGCGAGTTCAAAGACCTGACTTTGGGGGCTGAAACCCACAACCTTCGGACTCAGAACCGAGAGCGCCACTGACTGAGCCAGGCCAACACTCGATTGATGAACAGAAACCATTTGTGCCAATTAATAATAATAATAATACTATAATAATAATCCTTGCATTTGATAGTGCGCTTTTCACATCTTGTCGACGTCTCAAAGCGCTTCACGGAATATACTGTAAAGTGATTCAACTGTATATTTGTGGGTGAAACGCAGCAGCCAATTGTGCACAGCAGTGTCCCACAAACAGTCGTGGATTGAAATGACCAATTATTTATTATTGTGGGGTTTTTGGAGGGATTATTATTAGGCGTGTGGAGTAAGGAAACTTGCCCAAGGTATTCGCCCGGACCTGCCTGGCTTCGAACACAGGTCTCACGCTTGTAAGGCAAATGCTCTAACCACTGAGCTACAGGAGCTCTGCGTCTCTTAGGGCGTCTATTCTAATCCCATTTGCCATTTGACCTCCGCCAAGCGCTCTGGAACTTTCCCCTTGTGACACCCTTTTCTCCCTATAGCGCTCAGTGTGAACATAGCAAAGAGTCAGTCTTGGGAAAGGGTGGGGTGGTGGTGAGTGGTGAGAGTTGGGGTAGGGGTGGGGTGGGGAGGGGAGGAGGAAAGCGAAAAAAACCACTTGCCTATAGTTAGAAACAGAACAGGCTGTGTGATTTCTATATACGGTGTGTTGACAATCGATTGGCAGCTAATCCATTCGGTCTTGTTTGTAGTTGGCCTGTCATTTATTGGGCTCTCCGGTTCCAAGACAAGCTATACTAGAGCTCCGTGTGATTTCTGGATTTTATTGACAAAACTGTTATCATCACACGACTGATCAGCGTTGCGTGTTAGTAAACAGGAGTTTGTGTTTTACCTGATTTGCTGTCACGCTAGCAAATAAATAATATGAAGAATCCTTGCGTTTGGTACAGCGCTTTTCACGTCTTCTGGACGTCTCAAAGCGCTTCGCAGAATATACTGTAAAGTGAATTGACTGTATATTTGTGGGTGAAACGCGGCAGCCAATTGCGCACAGCAGCGTCCCCCACAAACAGTCGTGGATTGAAATGACCAATTTTATTGCGTTTTTTTGGGGGGGACGGATTACTTACTGAGAAGGAGAAATGTGAGGGATGTTGTGACTCTGGGGAGGGAGGGAGGGAGGGAGGGAGGGAGAACTTGGGTTCAAGTTACATTGACTCATTGCTGGTTCCTGCCCTCGTCCTCTCTTCTCTCTGTTCCTTTTCCGAACTAGGTCTTCTCTCTCAACAAAAACCTGCGTGTGTCTCCTCCCCGCATATGAATGTGAGCCTGGCGGGGGTCACTCCTTCATGAACCACCCCTTTGCTTTATGTTGCGTTGAATCATATACAATCATGAATATATCTGCTGTGTTTGCGTCCTTCTCTCTCCCTCCTCACCCACTCCCAACCCCTCCGCATCCCTCCCCCCCGCTCTTCCCAAAATAAAATCAGTCATTCACTTCATTGCGACTTATTTGCACGGCAGCTAATTGTGGAATTCATAGAATTTTTTTTCATAGAATTTTACGGCACAAAAGGAGGCCATTCTGCCCATCTAGTCTGTGCCGGAATTGTCTGTTGCGTTTCGCCCCCTAACTACACAGTCACTCCACCTTACAGTATAGCCCGTGAAACACTTTGGGATGTCTCAATGTCATGATGAGATCAAATGCAATGGTGATTATTACTATTAATTATTAGTCGTTGGGCATTGCTGTGTGCAAATTGGCTACAAACAGTCACCACGCTTTACGGTAAATCCTGTGAAGCGCTTTGAGATGTCCGTGTGAGGAGGAACAGATCACTAGTCCCATTGTTAAGGGCAAATCAAAGTGACCACCAGCACTATGCTAACAAGTATTAAAACTCCAGTAATCTGTGTTTTCTTTCACAAGAATCTTTAACATTTCAATCTCAAATGCAGAGCGTTGTCGTTTGGCACCAATTAACGGCAATTAAAAGGCAGGAGTTAAGAGAATTTTTTTTCATCAGAGGGTTATTCTGACTTGAAACTCTCCAGCAAAAATTATAGGCGAAGCAGAGCACACTATAGCTTTTTAAGTAGGAATTAGAACTAACATCAGACAGGTAATGAAAAGGAATCAATTGCATTCACTGTTCTATTATAAACTATTAAAAGGATATGTGGTAAATCATACAATCATACAATTATACAGCACAGAATGAGGCCATTCGAGTCCCAACCTGACTGTTCAGCGCCTTGGGACGTCCTCCCGATGTGAAAGGCGCTCTATAAATGTAATTTTGTTTCGCTCACAAGTTAATTCACCCTAAAGTGCATTCTGTGAAGCGCTTTGAGACATCTAGATGACATGGAAAGCGCTACTATATCAAAATGCAAGGATTGTTATATTATATTATTTATTACTACTGTATCGTGTCTGTGCCGGCTCTTTGTAAAGAGCTGTCCAAATCAATCCCACGCCCCCGCGCTCTCCCCTGCAAACCTGTCCTCCCCAAAACTTACTTCTCACTGGAATGCAAGACAGCGAGTCTAAATGGATATTTCTTACTGAGAGCCAGCACTGAATAAAAATAATTTTAATACTTTTTGAAAAAACATACATTTCATATCGTTTCATCAAACGTCTTAAAATGCTTCACGGGACTTACTGTAAAGCATAGCCTGCCCTGCCCCTCTCCCTTGCTCAGGTCCCGCCTGACTGTTCAACGCTTTGGGACATCATCTCGACGCGAAAGGCGCTCTATATAAATGTAATTGCGTAGTTGTTGTTGTTGTGTTTACAGGCTAACGTTCCAGCTTCTTTTATGTTTGAGTCGTGCTGTCGGATTTTTTAACTGAATATGCAAACGGGACCTCGGTTTATCATCTCTTCTCGAAGGACGGAACTCCGACAACGCCGTACTCACCCACACTCCCTAGCGACGGGCTGGAGTGTAATCACATTATTCATACTGATAATAATCCTTGCGTTTGATCTAGTGCCTTATCACTCGCGTCTTCTAGACGTTTCAAAGCGCTTCACAGAATATACTGTACAGTAAATCAACTGTACATCTGCGGGCCGAATTCCCCCAAATAAAATCGGTCACTCAACTCCCCGGCTGTTTGTGGGACGTTGCTGTGCGCAAACCGGCTGCCAAGCTCCCTCTCAAGTTACACGGTCACTACACTTTACAGTAAGGTCCGTCGATATGGGAATTTTCCGATATCGATATATATCGCCGGGTTTCTTTATCCAGTGTATGTGCGCGCATTCGGAGGTGCGCGCGCATTCCGATATGTGCGCGCAGTCCGTGCTCTAGGCCCAGGAGGTTTGCAATGCCGGCAGTAAGGTAAGTTGAAAAAGTTCGCATTATACCGACATAACCAATATATCGATATATCGCCGGACACGATATACTGATATTTGCGATATACCGATCAGTTTTTTTTATACCGAATTTTTCAATATACCGATATATGTGAATTTCCAATATCGGCATATCGATATGAAACAGTATATCGATATATCGCCGGACACTACTTTACAGTATATCCCGCAGAGTGCTTTGAGATGTTCCGATGACGCGAATGATTATTATGATTATTATTTGTATGATTACAAAATGATTGTCAAATTTATTATTGAAATTTATTATCAAATGTACTATTAAAAATTGTCCCCCCCAAAAAATTGTCAAAGGAACATTCACCAGCCTGAGGGAAAATCTGTCGACTGGTTGGGACTTTTGCACAAGTCTTTTCTAGTCAAAGACTCCGAGCTTGTCAGATAGAGCTCGCAGGGAAGCTGCGTGGTTTCAGCTCATTAAATCCCAGCTGTTGCCCTCAACACACATTCCCCAAGCTTGTCCCCCAAGCTTTGCCTCTTGCCAACCTGCGGCGAATTTGCATAGCAGCGAACTGTGAAATCGTGAACTATTGACTGCCGCGTTTCGCCCTCCTCCACAGTCAGTCCACTTTGCAGTCACTGTATGTCATACGAAGCTCTATGGGACGTCTCAACGACGTGATGAGGCACTGCATGAAATGCACAGATTATTCTCATTATTAACACAACAATAATAATAAATTGGTCATTTCAATCCACGACTGTTTTGTGGGGACGCTGCTGCGCGCAATTGGCTGCCGCGTTTCGCCCACAAATACACAGTCAATTCACTTTACAGTATGTGCCCTGAAGCGCTTTGAGTCGTCGATAAGATGTGAAAAGCGCTATATCAAATGCGAGGATTATTATTATTATTATTAATAGAATTAGGTGAGCGGGATGCGTCTCTCTGGGAAAAGAGAGAGAGAGAGAGAGAGAATACATTCCATGTCAAACACAAGGAAATTTCGAATGTGTTAATGTGTAATTCTCAGTCTAGTTCGGATAGTATTAAGCACAGTGATGGATTTCCGCGTGTGTCAGACACCAGGCCGACTACACTTCCTTCCTTCCTTCCTTCCTTCCTTCCTTCCTTCCTTCCTTCCTTCCTTCCTTCCTTCCTTCCTTCCTTCCTTCCTTCCTTCCTTCCTTCCTTCCTTCCTTCCTTCCTTCCTTCCTTCCTTCCTTCCTTCCTTCCTTCCTTCCTTCCTTCCTTCCTTCCTTCCTTCCTTCCTTCCTTCCTTCCTTCCTTTCTTTCTTTCTTTCTTCGCTCCCTCTCTCTTTCTCTCTTTTCTCTCTTCTGTCTGTGTGTCTCTCTCTCTTTTCTCACTCTCTCTCTCTCTCTCTTTCCCCGTCTCTCTTTCTCGGGCCTGGAATGAACGGGCGTGATGGATTTGTTGCCTGTGATCCCACCTGTTGTTACAGTGTCGGAGGAATGCCCCCCCCAATGAAGGGGATTCCACGTTCTGCAGCGATCGAGCCCGAGATCACGGAGCGAGGAATGAAAAACAAAATGAACAGCTGAGAGAGAGAGAGAGAGAGCGAGAGAGAGAGAGAAGGAAAGGAAGGGAACCCTGTGGTCGTGTTTCTGTCAGTAACGCAACTGACCCCGGGCCTGTGCGAGTGTATGTGTCACCATCTCTACATCGGGAATGCCGTCTGCCTTCTATAAACACTGTCTGAATGACATTCGATGCAGACGTTGAGACATCTCAAAGCGCCTCACAGGATAATGAGGACACCGCTAATAATTGTGGAGCTCCTGTAGCTCAGTGGTTAGAGCACTCGCCTTTCACACGCGTGAGACCTGTGTTCGAATCCAGGCAGATCAGGGCGAAACCTTGTTTCCTTGCTCCACACACTCACACGCCTGATAATAACCCCTCCAAAAAAAACCCCCCGCACAATAATAAAATTGGTGATTTTCAATCCACGACTGTTTGTGGGGACACCGCTGTGCGTATTTGGCGGCCGCGTTTCGCCCACAAATGAACACTCCATTCACTTTGCAGTATATTCCGTGAAGCGCTTTGAGACGTCGGTAAGATGTGAAAAGCCGCCATTATCCAAATGCAAGGATTCTTATTATTATTATTATTATTTGCATTTGATACAGCGCCCTATCCCATCTTCACAGCTTGTACTCCAAAGATGAGTTGACTGCATATTTTGCGTGTGGGGCAATAATACCGTGGAGTGAATTGACAAGGTGTATGTATACTTGTGGGTGAAACGCCGGCAGCCAGTTGCGCGCGGCAGCGTCCCACGAACAGTCGTGGGTTGAGTGATCGGGTTTTTTTTTAAAAGGGATTATTACCCCACCCGGCCACGGAAAGCGATCCACCAAACTGGGTTCCTATTTACTGCCGACTCAACTGGGGTTTGTGGAGTAAGGAAACTTGTGTAAGGTTTCCACACACGCCGATCCCTTTGAACAACGTTTGGGAAACGTGCGAACGACAACGTTTGAACACCAGTCCCCGGAAGCCACTCATCATCGATAAAGCCGACGCTGGCATTTTGCTCCTCGCTCTCTCCGTCTCTCGGGAGTGCGGTCGAGGGCAAGCCCCGGGCGGATGTCGCCCAGCGACGGACGACGGGCTCAACGTTCGAGCGCGCAAGGACGACGGCTGTCTCGGGGGAGAAGGCTTGGCGGGCGGAGGAAGCTTCGAGCCGGCTGTGGGATTCGCAACAGCTGCCGGGAGCGGGCCGCTTGAAGGGCCGCACATCTGTTCGCCATCCCGGATAATGAGCTGGAATGCACTCACTGTAAGATTAACATTCCTTCGCCGATCCCTCCGTGTCGAGAGTTGCGCGGAGGTAGCAAACGGCTAATGACATGACACGACGCAGCAGCATACAATGCCCCCCCACCCCCCCCACCCAGGTTACCGTTAACCTTCCTCCCCCCTCTCTGGGAAATCCTCACGCGAGCGAACACTCCTTACGGTGTATATTCTGTGGAGCTTTGGGACGTCTCGACGAATTGTTCACGGGAATAATCGGAATAGTAATCCTCGCCTTTGATACGGCGCCTTATCAGGTCATCGGCCCACCTCAAACCTCTTCACCGGGCATATTGTAAAGCGTATAATGACTGTTGATTTGGTGGGCAAAACTCAGCAGCCATTTGCGCACAGCAGCGAGTGTCCAACAAACAGACTGAGTGACCACGTATTTTTCGAGGGATTTTTTTTTACTCCCTGGAAAGCCGCGTAGCGATTGAATAACGACCTGATTCCTACTTACTGCTGATGAACAGAGCCGTGCGGAGTAAGGAAGCTTGCCTAAGGTTTTTCCCCCCACCCCCCCCACCCCCCCAGCCAGGAATCGAACCCAGGACCATTCTCTTTTGAGACGGGTGCTCTAACCACTGCGCTTACACAACGCCACGGCTTGAAGTTGAAGCTAAGTGTGGCTCCCTGGTTTACCTCAGTGCTCGGTTCACCCGGCAGGGACCAGGCCCGAGGCTTTCCTGGCCTGAGTTCTGTTTCAAGGATTGGATTCCAACCAACCGAGTGGCTTTGCGTTTGCCACCCCTCTCGGCTCCGAATGGAAACTTTTGGCGGGTTCAAACGTGCGGGTCGATACGTCTGCCTTGTAGGACGGGGAATCAATAATAATATTAATATTAATAATAATGCCTGCATTTGGTACAGCGCCTCATCGAGATTTCTGGACGTCTGAAAGTGCTTAACAGAGTATAAAAAAACTACAATAAATTCGTCCTTTCAATCCACGGCTGTTTGTGGGACACTGCTGTGTGCAAATGGCTGCCGCGTTTCGCCCACAGATATGCAATCAATTCACTTGACAGTATATTCGGTGAACGAAGCGCTTTGAGACGTCGATAAGACGTGAAAAGCGCTCTATCAAATGCAGGGATTATTATTGTGATTACCGTTGAACCTATGTACGAAACTCCTGATGGGAATTTAGCGTTTTAAACGCAAGTTTTATATCTGAAGTGTGAAAGTTTCCCGGAATGTCTGCGTGCAAGCGAAAGGGGAGCTTAAGTTATAGCCCTGGGAGTGCTGGCTGACAGCTGGCATCTAGTCACACACCGTGTCCCACACTGTACTCGATCCCCTCTTGTCAAGCAGGGTAGGAGAGAGTCAACAGAAATGGTCGATGGTGGGAGAGAGTCTTGTAGCTCAGGGGTTAGAGCACTCGCCTCGAGAGAGTGCCACAGACCCGGGTTCGATTCCCGGGGCAGGGGGCGAAGCTAGGCAAGTTTCCTTGTTAGGCAAGTTTCCTTACTCCACGCACAAGCCTCGGTTTAAGCAGGAACCCAGTTAATTGTTTGTCGATTGGCGGATCGCCAATTTACGGGGGGGTTAATAACCCCTCCGAGGCACTTCAACTGTGCGTTTGGACACGTTTCCCCTCCGTTCCTCAGCTTTCCCCCTCCCTTACGCCCACCTCTAGTAACCTCGGGCTGTCAGGCCCGCCATGAAAGGCACTAAATAAATGCAAATCTCTACGTAAAGTTTCTTGCCTCAAACGATTAAACCACCGGGTTGTCTGTCTGTGATTATCTGGCTGACTGAGGGAGGTGTTTCAAGGGAAAGTCTCTTCTTTCCAACAGTTGAAATTTAAATATTTAAAGTTAAGTTAAATTATCAGCCTTAGGCAGCCGGCCTGATTAATTCCTGATTAATCGAAGCCGGGCTAAATCTTTGCTTCCACCTCAGCAGGATTGACTCTTCACACCCTTACCCCATTAACCTCTCCTCCTATCCAGAGCCAGACGCCGCCACACTGCTTTTCGCTCTGTCGTTTTGTTCACTCTGAGCTGTTAACAGATGGGATTTAAATAGGCCGCAGTTGAACGATCAGTAATACTGTATCTATAATTATGTGATACACTGCAAAGTGCTGTGTGATTGTGTGCACGTGTTGCGTGGGCGACTGCGGCTGTCAGTTTGAACCAGTTGACTGGCGTCCCACAAGCTGCCTCGATTCCACAAGGATAAAAAAGATAAATTAACAGTATAATAATTCCTGCATTGGATTCAGCGCCTTAGGTTCAGGGAGGACGCCTGAAAGTGCTTCACAAGACATGAAAGGCCCTGTATGCAATGCAATTAAATCCCTGTTAAACCCCTGTTAACTCAACCCTGTCTTAACTAGTCACTAACCACTTAAACCAGCGCGCTGTCAATATCCCGGCCGCATTTATTGATGTATTTATTCACGTGTGTTACTCAGCCACTCCTGATAACTGGTCACGGAGTACTTTATCCCGTCGGAGTGACCAGTTATCAGGAGTTTACTGTGGAGTCCTGTAGCTTCAGTGGTTAGAACCCTCGCCTTGCAAGTGAGAGACCTGGGTTCAGTTCCAGGCAGGGCAGGGCAGGGTGAAACCTTGGGCAAGTTTCCTTACTCCACACACAAGTCTAACAATAATCCCTCCCAAAAAACAAGAATTAATTGGTCATTTTAATCCATGACTATTTCTGGGACGCTGCTGTGCGCAAGTGGCTGCCGCGTTTTGTCCACCAATATGCAGTCAATTCACCTTATAGTAAATTCTGTGAAGCGCTTTGAGACGTCTAGAAGACGGGAAAAGCTCTATATCAAATGCAAGAATGATTAATATTTTGATTATTGTTTAACGGTCATGCAATAAAGAGCAAGTTGGTAATCAATTACAGATGTTTTGAGGGGGAATAGTTCAGCGCACACCGTCAATCCGTTTTGAGTAGACTGTGGAAACTGGATTGTAATAAATGAATAATAATAATAATAATCCTTGCACTTGATGTAGTTGTTGGGACGTCTCAAAGCGCTTCACAGAATATATGATAAAGTGGAGTGACCTTGTATTTTGTGGGCGAACGGGGACAGTGGGTGACTTCACCAATAGTCACTGCGTTAATACGTATGTAGTCATAATTTGACCCCAACTTTGCATTGAGTAGAGGTCCACTCTTGCTGTTGGATGTTCCAACAAATTCACGGGCTGATGGTGGCACCTTGTGGAGATGTGTGAGATCGCAGGCTGGGGGGCCAGCAAAGAGGATATTGCTCTCACCAACAACCCTGATGCGTTTCGCTCCTCGGCTCCCTCTGACCCAAACATTACACGAATGTTTTAAGAAGCAGCAACAGAGTCTGTCGCTATCTCGGTGTTTCATCAGCTTTAGCCTCGAGTTCCTCCGCAAGCAATTTACGCTTTCACGTCGGGTGGACGTCCCCAAGGCGCTGGAGCGAAGGGAATCACGGTCACTTCAATTGACTGTAATTTCCGTGAAGCGTTTTGGGAACCGAATCATATTTAATAATAATAATGCTTGCATTTAACATAGCGCTTTTCACATCTTCTAGACGTCTCAAAGCGCGGAATATACTGTAAAGTGAATTGACTGTCTATTTGTGGGCGAAACGTGGCAGCCAAATGCACACAGCTGCGTCCCCACAAACAGTCGTGGATTGAAAGGACCAATATTTATCATTGTTTTTCTTTGGAGGGATTATTATCAGGCGTGTGGAGTAAGGAAACTTGACCACGGTTTCGCCCTGACCTGCCCAAGGTTTCTCCCTACTATTTGTTTAGAGAATTAAAGACCCAGCACAGACTAGTTAGCGAGGACTAGTTTCTGCGCTGTGTACGTTACTCTGTGTGATGCTCGGTAGAAACGGTATCATTTGTGGGCAGGGAGTATGAAAGCGTCATTGTTGGGTAGGACCCATGAGGTTTGAGTTCTGACGAAAGGTTCATCTATCTGAATGCTAAATGCTAACTCAGTTTCCTCTCTCCATAGATGCTGCCTGACCTACCTTGTCAGGATTCCTCTCTTGTCTACGACCGCGACTCTGTATTAATCCTGAAAGCCCTCCACAACCTCGCTCCCACCTTACATCCTTGACCTCCCACTTTCCGCTTAGCAACCTGCCTCCCCCTCCGCTCAGCAGCCTCTGGCCTGCTCCACGTCACCCCGACCCACCCACCCCACCATTGGCGGGCGAACCTTCGGCCACTCTACTCCCAACCTCTGGAACTCCATCCCGCAGTCCCCCCACCTCGTCCTCCCTCCCTAGCCTCCTTCAAATCTCGCCTCAAGACTCTCCTCTTCGATGGACCCATCGGCGATTCCTAATCCCCCCCCGTTCCCTCCCCCACCTGTCCTCAGCTCGTGTCTGAAGCAGTGACTGTCCAGGGCCTTGGGACGTCCTCCTGACGTGAAAGGCGCTTTACCAGTGTAATTCGGTTGTTGTCGAAAATGTACCGACCGACGGATAACATCTCTTCCGTTTAACTTGGGAAGTTAAACCCGGGTCCCGTCTGCCTGTTAGGTGGACGTTAAAGATCCCACAAAGCTATTGGAAAAACGTAGGGAGTTTTTCTCTCTCCTGGGGTCCTGGCCGATAATCCCTCCCTGCCCTCCCTGCCCTCCCCACTCCACACCACCAGATAAAACTTTGCCAGGATCTTCTTCGCTGGGCTGTGCTGTCGCATTAGCAGAGTCCTGGAATACGGTGGACCCGGACTAGAGACTCACACAGAGGGGCTGGGCTCGATTCCGACATTCCTGGACAAACCCTATCATCATCATTCTAATAATAATAATAATCCTTGCACTTTATGTAGTAATGTTTTTCACGTCTTCTGGGCGTTTCTGCGCCTTGGGACGTCCTCCCGACGCGAGAGGCGCCCTGGAAATGTAATTTTCTTGCTGTTCGTTGTCTCAAAGCGAAACGCGGCAGCCAATCGCGCACAGCAGTGACCCACAAGCAGCCAGTGGGTTGAAATGAGGTTTCGCCCCCGCCTGGAATTGAACCCGGGTCTCTCGCTTGTAAGGCGAGTGCTCTAACCACTCAGCTTCAAGGAATCTCTGCTTATCCTAACCCTAACCCCCCACCCACCCACCCACCCACCCCACTCACCCACCCCACCCACCCATCAGGCGTGTGGAGTAAGGAAACTTGACCACGGTTTCGCCCTGACCTGCCCAAGGTTTCGCCCTACTATTTGTTTAGAGAATTAAAGACCCAGCACAGACTAGTTAGCAAGGACTAGTTTCTGGGCTGTGTTAGTTACTCTGTGTGATGCTCGGTAGGCACCACCCACCCACCCACCCCACCCACCCACCCACCCCACCCCAAGGGCATAGTCATTAGTTGGTCGAAAAGTTTGGAAAGATTTCAAGAGAGGAGATATTTTACAAAATAGGGGGTCAGGTGACTCCTAAATAGGGCTAAAAAAGTGAATCTACAAAGAGGTTTTAATGCTCGCTGTGTGTTTGTGTGTGTCTGTGTGTTGTGTATGTGTGTGTCTGTATGTGTATGTGTGTCTGTGTGTGGGTGGTCAATTTAATGCTGTTTGAGTCTATCCACACAGCATCAGCTAATCATGTTAATCTGGGGTTACACTGGCTCAGTTTGCGGAGAGTTCCCTGCTCATCATTAAGCTCAAACCGAGCCCTTGGTGGGAGATTTTAATCACAGGTTCCAGTTACTTTTCTCGCGCTCCTCAGATCCACACTATCCCACTTTCCTTTCTAACAATCTCAGCATAAAGAGTCGTTCGACCAGAGGAACTTAAACCCTCACCTCGTCCTCTTATCAAGCCTGGTAGGTCCGTAGGATTCGATTTCCAAATCCTCTCTCACTGGCTTACAAATCCCTCCGTATCCCGTCACCTCCCCACCTCTCCGACCTCCTTACTCCCCAACCCAGTATCCGCCAACTCCGTTCCACTGGCTCCGTCCTCCTCCTTCTCCCCTTGCGCCCTCTGGTTCCACCATCGGTGGCCGGGCTTTCAGCCGCTACTCCCCGAGCCTCTGGAACTCTCTCCCGCTATCCCTCAGCCATCCCTCCCCCACTACCCTTCCCCGTCTTCAGGTCACGCCCGAAGACCTTCGTGTGCGACTGTGCTTGCGGTCACCTCCCCTCTCACCCTAAGCCCCCCCACCCCCAGCTCGGAGTCTTGCTCAGCCACTGTCTGGGACATTACCTTGCGTGAGGGGTATTGTATAAATAACATTGACCTGTCCCCGCAGCTTTGTCAGTAGCTATGTGTTTTTTGCTCATTGTTCAGCTGTCACGTTGGGGGCAGGTAGAGGGGAGAGAGAGGAGAGCGAAGAGAGAGAAGAGCGAGGAGAGAAAGAGAGTAGGAAGGAGGCACCGAGATTTATTAATCAGTGTGATCTGGATTAACGTCGACTTTGTACAGTGAAATATACTTATGCTACTTACATCTAATGTCGATCTGTGATTAATCATAATTACCCGGTCAAATTTATGAATTCATATTTTAACCAAATACCTATATAAATACATGGTTTTCCATCACCCCCACCCCCACCATCTCGGGCTCCCAGTTAACCCCGTGTAGTGCTTCTAACACATCGTTCTGATGTGATGCTATGCTGTGGCAAGCTAAGTGGATTTGGCTGTTTAAACTCTTCCCCAAGTCTTGCCTCTCGCCAACCCGCACGTAACTCTCTCTGGATCAGTTCCAACAATAATAATTATCCTTGCATTGGATATCGTGTCGTATCACGTCTTCTAGGCGTCTCGAAGGGCTTCACGGAATATACTGTAAAAGTGCCTCTCAAGCGAGAGACCTGGGTTCAATTCCAACCTGGGCAAGTTTCCTAACTCCACACGCCTGATAAGAATCCCTCGAAACAAAAAAACAATAAGTTGGTCGCTTTAATCTACAACTGTTTGTGGGACGCTGCCGCGTTTCGCCCACAAATATACAGTCAATGAACTTTGCCGTACATTCTGCGAAGCGTTTTGAGGCGTCTAGAAGACGCGAAAAGTGCTACATAAATGCAAGGATTATTATTATTATTATTATCATTATTATTTTAAAAGTTGAAAGTGTTATTGTGGTTGGGACACTGTCTGTCTGCATCGGTTCTGATCAAAGAACTCTCAGTTCTCGCCGCTGAGAGCCATAAAACTCCAGGATTTGGTTTTCCGAGGGTTTGGGTCCTGTGTTCACCCTTAGATGATAAACCCCGTCCTCCTTAAGATCCAGTGTCATGCAGTACTGTACAGCGAAGCCAGGGGAGTGGGTGGTTGGGGGGGGTGGGGGGGGGGGGGGGGAGAAAAAAAACATCAAAGAAATCATCTGCTGCCAATTAGAGCAATGCTTTGCCTGGAAAAATAAAAGTTTATGAGGATTTTTTTTTGTCTCCGCTGTAAACAGTACCAGATCACACGGAGTGAATTAAACGCGGCGCTCCTCGATTGTGGGCGAGGGACAGTAGGTCAGTCCACCACCCGCGCACTCCCGCACTCCCACCACGGTGTTTTAGGAGGATGGTCAATAATGATCCCTGCATTTACTGTAGCTCCTTAACGTGCCTTCCGAGACGTCTCAAGGCCCCTCACGCGATGGGACTGTAAAGGCGGGTGCGTGCGCGCGCGTCGCTAAATAATAATCCTTCGGTTCGGTCACCGCTGTTTGTGGGGCTCCTCCGCACACGATCGGCTGCCGCGTTTGTCCACCAAATGTTTCCAGCGCGTCACGCCGTCCGCTCCGCGACGTCCTCCCGACGTGTGGCGTCATGTGCAGGGAGTATTATTGTTTTGTTCCAACTCTCAGCTGTCACCCATGTGCCTCACTTCCTTATCCCAGGCCAGAGGTATCAACTCTCGCCCGCCCAGATAAGGACAGAACTTAACACGCCTCAGCTAGGCGACCGCAACGACAACAATTTGCATTTACACGGCGCCCCCTTCACACGGGGCAGAGTCTCGGAGAGCTCGACAGTGTCGCAGAGTTAGGGGGATGGGGGAGGAGGTGACTGGAGGCTCGGACGGAAAGCAAGGGCTTCAGGTTCGAAACAGATAGCGAGAATGCTACGGGGTTTCGGGGCTCAGTGGCTGAAAGCACGGCCACCGGTGGTGGAATGTGGAGCTCCTGTAGCTCAGTGTTTAGAGCGCTCGCCTTACAAGCGTGAGACCTGTGATCGAATCCAGGCAGGCCAGGGCGAAACCTTGGAAAGTTTCCTTACTCCACACACATGTCGAATAATAAAAACCCACAATAATAAAATTGGTCAGTTCAACCCACGACTGTTTGTGGGGGACGCTGCTGTGCGCAATTGTCTGCCGCGTTTCACCCACAAATATACAGTCAATTTACTTCACAGTACATTCTGTGAAGCGCTTTTTGAGACCGTCTAGAAGACGTGAAAATGCAAGGATTCTTCTTATTATTATAATGGAAACCTCAATTGGCCTTTTCTAATAGAAGCGTTGGCAGCAATTAGCGTGGTCTCGTTCGCGCGGAAGGGGGAGTGAAGGAGCTGTGCTTACGTCCTCGGACACATTACAGTCGTTAAGCCAAGACCTGTTCACCGGGAATTCAGCTCATTTGCATTGGCAATGCTTTACGGCACTGGCATCGCTCAGTGCATGACAGAGAGAGAGAGAGAGAAAGAGAGACAAAATATTCCGAAACAAAATCCAAAGGAGGTTGTTAAAACTTGATCGAGAAAGCCTTTTAACACGTGAAGGGGTTGCTGAGGATAATGAGATGTGCTCTTCAAAGCGCTTTCGAAGGGGATTTGACATGCGGATGCTCTGAAAAATTCTGACGTGGACAGTTTCAGTCGCCGCAGCGCAACAGGCACATTGTATACACAGCCCCTGCGCCCCCCCACCCCACCCCCCCCAGCCCCGAAGCTCCCAGTCGAGGGAGAAGCGAGATGAGAGTGTGACTCTATCTCCGCATTCCAGACGTTCCTGGCTGGGTAAAAAAGAGCCCTTGCTCGTTGCCGTGCGCCCGATACACACAATCGACGCACACAAACACAGACAAGAGCACGCCAGGTGGCTGTAAACTGTTAAGGACCGTTGAGGACTTCCAATAAATCTCTTGCTGTTGGAAATAAGATTAAATGTACAGTCCTTTCTCTCTCTCTTTCTTTTAGGGGTTAAAATGACTGCATGCAGATGAATTTATAAGATTAACCAACCTTTGGTTAATTCGCCCAGACAGCCAACGCAAAACATCTGGGACTTAAAATGTTATGTTGTATTTATTCGGTATTTTGTGCAGCTGCCAATTTGTACTTTAGAAGCTTGAGGGACGAGTAGGGCGATGAAAGGAATTTTAAAGGCACAGGAGAGGAGAGGGTCGTTGGACCGAGTGAGGCCGGCTCCGTACACAGCCTAATTTAGAATAAATCACCCGAATAATCTTTGCGTTTATTTGATTTGGCGCCTCATCACGTCGTTGGGACTTCTCAAAGCTCTTCACAGAATACATTGTAAAGTGGATTGACTGTATATTTGTGGGCGAAACGCGGCAGCCAATTGCGCACAGCAGCGTCCCACGAACAGTCGTGGGTTGAAATGACCGATTTTTTTTTTTTTTTCTTGAGGGATGGTTATCAGGCGTGTGGAGGAAGGAAACTCGCCCTGACCCGCCGGGAATCGAACCCAGGTCTATTCGCTTGCAAGGCGAGTGCACGAACCGCTGAGCTACAGGGCTCCCGTTAGTTGTTAACTGGTAGTTAGTCGATTGGATCCTGTTTGAACACGGCAATGGGTTTCTGCAGGTGTCGGGACCAAACGGAATAAGCAAACCTTCGAACAGCTCTCGAGGGACCTCACAAGCAGTTAAAATTCAAGGCAGGGCAATAAAGAGAGTCAGTAAAACGCTTTACTTGATAAAACTGTATTGTTCACAGATTTTTTTTTGACATTTTTTGTTACAAAACTGTATAGTACTAAAAATTTTAAATCAGTTTTTGGTCAGAGAATATTTAATCTTTGTATACAATTATCATGTATTTACAAAGTCTTACGCTAGTGATTCTCAAAGATTATTTTATACCATCTGCACATAATCGCTCTCTCTCTCTCTCTCTCTCTCGTTCTCTCGCGCGCGCTCTCTCTCTCGCTCTCTCTCTCTCGCTCTCTCTCTCTTTCTCCACATAAGACATAAGATAAATATATTAGTAAATAAATATTCTGAGAACATATTTCCATAAATGAAATGTGCCGCTATACATGTACAGAATATACACATTAGGTCCCATTTGTCGCTGGGACCTTTTTTTTTAAACAGAAAAACCTTAAAAGAGAAACTGCTGGTGTTGGGGGGGG